>LPNX010517929.1:223592-328840 GCA_001517045.1 Pseudotsuga menziesii
GTGGTTGGCTACTGAAACATTTTTACTTCCTCTTCCTGAAAAGTGCACATATTCATTCCAGAATCGGATTTTGGAGTCAAGACTGTGATACACGCTGAGGCAATAAAGGGGCCGAGTCGAAAGGTTGTGAATCAATCCCCTTAAATAATATGAAGGAACTATTCTATACCTTAAGATAAATCGCTTATCTGCTTATATGGAAAAGACAAAATATATATTTAATTTGATGTCGATGAGTAAATATTTAGTTAGTAGTCTTTGTAGCTGTTCCCCATAAAAAAATGGTGGCTTTAAGCGTGGAATTATTAATAGTAGGTCCTTATCTGAGTTAAACATAAAATAATAAAAGTATTGGTATAATTGACAAAACAAGCACGCATTGTAGTACTTAAAAACGCGCTCCCGTATTTCTTAACAAAAATGCGCCCCCATTTTTATTAGCTAAAATGTGCTCACGTTTTGCTTATATAAAACACGCTTCTGTTTTGCTTTACTAAATCGCGCTCGTGTTTTGTTTAAATTCAAAAATCTATTCCCTCCAAATGATAACGCCAAGCCTCCACCCATGCGTTCATGGAATTCTTATCCCTATGTGTCTGCTTCGTACTTTGCTTTGGAATCAACATGCCTATGCCTTGGAGTATGATAAACCATGGCTAATTCAACATTATTTTCAAATTTTCAATATGATCGTGTTTAGCAGTTCATATGATTATGCTGCACACCTCCATTTTTTATGAGATTTTAGAAACAGAAATGGTTTTTTTTGCAGATTCTAAATATGTAAATTTTAACAAGAATACATAATTTTTTCTATTTTTTCTTATTTATCTTTTGTCATCACTCCTCAACTCAAAAAACACACTGTTAGTGTTTCGTCCATTTCTCTTTCATTTCTCAACCATTTAAAAAAAAATTGTACGGTGCACTAAAGAACACCAACCTCTACATGCTATAAAAAACCCATTTCCAAATAATTGCATTAAGACATTCAGATGTTGCACCCACAATTGACGTACCATTTTCGAGGTTCATTCTCTTAGATAATTAAAAAAAAAATTAAAAAATCATTTTTATTATTGGAAAAATAGTCGTGCACTAGTCCTATATCTTCCCTATATGTATACTGATTTTCGTGAGCTATTTCATCATTTAGACACTCAGACACTGCACCCACAAAAACATATACCTTATAATTTGTCCCAGAAATAAAAAGTGCCCATTAAAAAATATCTAACTTCAGATAGTTAACAACATTTTCAATAGAAGAAAATTATATATTTGGAAAGGCCATCCAATTTCCTACATTTCTTGTTTTTTACTCATTGCAAGATTCATTGTGTAAGTGTCTCAAAATATCCATACAAGTTGATGGCTGTCTGTTTTTTGTTTTATATTACATCTAACGCACCAAAAGAGACCCTCAACTTTGTCCACTCACCCCCTTCTTAAATTCCGATAGACCAAATTTGGTCTTAATGGAAGTTAATCATCATCATCATTGCCACAATTCCATTAAGTTCCTTTTAGTAAACATCTATTTAAAACTAGATCCTTTATATTTGAAGAAAATCTAAATGAATTAAACAAGTGAATGTTGTATGGGGTGAAGCCAAAAAGAAAAGGTGAAAGAAGAGTCTAAGAAAGAATGAAAGTTAGTTATGAATAAGGAGGTCATAGCTTTTTAATAGAACAATCTAAAGTTTAATTAATATCTTTGGAATCTAAAGGAAGGATGAATGTGAACAACAAATATTTGTATCATTATAGAAGACATAGAAATTAAAAAATAATTAACCAATAGACTAATCATCCAAAGTAGATAAATACCAATTGAATGAGTAAAACTCAAAAAGTTTGAGCACATTACTTAAACATGGATGGAACACTTTGGAAATCTTTAAAAATAAGATTGCTTAAGTACTAAGGATAAATTGATATGAGGGGTGGGTGCAAGCTATTGATTGTCTATTTTCAGATGCAGATGAATTGAAAAACATTGATACTTATTAGGGGTGGGTGCAAGCTATTGATTGTCTATTTTCAGATGCATATGAATTGAAAAACATGGATACTTATACAATGAATCTTGCTTCTAGTAAAAATTATGAAAAGTAAAAAATTTATTCTCCTTTTTCCAAAACTTAAATTTTATATATTGAAATTGTTCATAACTAATTCAAATGTTATATTTTCTAACCTTAAAATTTAATTTTCTATGTTAGTGCAGCTTTTGAATATGCAAATAATAAAATCAATACATAAAAATTGACAAACATGTACATAACAAATAATATAATTTGTTCACTGCTTTTTTCAAGTTAAAACTAGCCATTGTCAATATTTTTTAAAATTGCCCAAGTAAAGAGACCTCAAAAATCAGTACACCAAATGATAACGTGTCATTTAAGTTTGTAATGTTAATCCAGATGGATTGGATTTTTTTTATAACATGTATATATCCCTGTATAATAGAACATATAATTTTTACATGAAATTGTTCACAAAATAAATTTTTTTATTATAATGCAACATATAATTTTTAATCAACTCTGTTTGGGAGATTTGGTCTGCATTAGGACTCTCAAACGATTGCAGAAAAAACTGGGAAACATTATAAATCCCGCAGCAGACAATCGTTATGATTGATAATCACGTCCTGAATTTGATTCGTTATCACGTAGGTGTCGTGCTCGCTCAGAGGGAGGCGCGGCAACTGGCCGCAATGCCAAATTAACAAATGAACCGCAGGGCGAGCAATACATAACATGCAGTGGAGCAATTAATGCGACGGCGGTCGCACTGTCCGCTATCGGATCCGTTCCAAAGAGCGATCCGACGGCAGACAGTGCGACCGCCTTGGCATTAAATGCTCCACTGCATGTTATGTATTGTTCGCCCACTATCGGATCCGTTCCAAAGAGCGATCCGACCCGTTCCAAAGAGCGATCCGACGGCAGACAGTGCGACCGCCTTGGCATTAAATGCTCCTCTGCATGTTATGTATTGTTCGCCCGCTATCGGATCCGTTCCAAAGAGCGATCCGACGGCAGACAGTGCGACCGCCTTGGCATTAAATGCTCCACTGCATGTTATGTATTGTTCGCCCAACCGCAGGGCCAACTACATGTTGCCGATTCAACGGCAGCAAAATCTGCAAATTGCACAAAGGCCAGCCGAAAGGACAAAAACCGAGGGAATCTATCTCAAACCACTTGTCATATTACTACACAGACAGTACAAATCCAGCGGCACAGTGTCGTACTTATAAAGTTTAGAGGAATCATTACATCCATATATTGGACGCAGCGGCAGAAAGTAGGTTAGGTTTCTTTCATATTTTAACATAGTCAAGAGCTCGACATCTCCACGCCAAGTCATTCCCAATAAATTTAGCAAGTTCGGATTTTTATATAGATTAAGAAAATGTTTCGGCCTCTTTCTTATTTTAACATAGTCAAGAGCTCGACATGTCCACGCCAAGTCATTCCCAATAAATTTAGCAAGTTCGGATTTTTATATAAATTAAGAAAATGCTTCGGCCCGTCGAATGATTAAAACAATGATTTATATAAATATAATAAAAACCAAAGTTCATGACGTAGCTCGCGTGCCGAAACTCCTCAGACCCTCCGACCAGGCGTCCCTGATAATGTCATCCGTTGCCTGCCACTTTCTTTTCGCAATATATTAATACTAGCGATTGCTCCAAATTGTGTAAAATAAAGCTTGGATAAAAAGGGTGAAGGTTTGATTCAGAACTTCAAAAGCACAAATTTGTTTGTATAAATATTGATGGGAAAACCATTGAGATATTTAAAAAGATCATTTATTAATTTGTATTTTGTATTTTCACTATATCTAATCTATTTTATTTAACTTTCTGATATTTTTTTTATTTAGGTAATTATATTATTATCAAAACAATGTTAGTGATCAATATATGATAAATGAATAATTATATGTTAAATTTTTTAATGCAAAGATTCATTATACTATTAAAAGGCAAAGCTTTTAAGTTGTTGAAATAACAAATTTTTATAAGTCAATAATCACCGTTACTTTTCAAACTTTCCATAAATATGTCATTTTAAATTTGAATTTCAACATATTTATAATGGGAGTAAGCTAGCTATGGAGCAATACTCCCTCATCGGACGGAGGAGGAGCAAAGTTAACGTTGACTTTGCTCCTCTCCTCTGTCCGATGGAGGGAGGATTGCTCCATAGCTAGCTCACTTCATTTACAATGTATTTTATTATTACATTTATGTTTCTTATATACTTTTATGACAAATTATTTTGTTTACAGACATACAATTTTATATATTTTTATTTTGCCTTTTAATATAATGTTGTAAGCATAAGGAAGAATCTTAGTAAACATTTAAAAAATTTGTTTTTTAGGTGTTCTTTGTCTAAATTATAATTTTGATTTGATAAAATTGTTAATTTTATAACAAGTTTGTGTAACATGAACATTTCATTTTTGCAATTAAATGTTCATTAAGCATATTGTTTGTTCAAATAAATAATATATAATAAACTAAAACAATTTTTTTTTTATTAAATATTCATAATGTGGAAATTTTTCTAAAGACATTATTTGCTCCTATTATTAAAAAAATTCTTAATCATTAGAGAGATATAGTTAATTTTCATATGTCATACAGATCTTACTCGTTGTATCTTCTTTTCAAGAAGTAACACAAAAATACTAGATTGCCCTTGCTTCAAAAATTTTTCCTTTATGGATATTCTATCTCCATTTCATCATTTCCTTATCTTAGATTGCTTCATCCTCTAAAATAAACCTCTTTACAACTACTTGGGATTAATTATTTTAATAGAGTTGTAGTCTAAGTAAGGTAGCTTCGCAAGGATGGTTCACAATAAGTTAGCCACTCTTGGCAATTTGTCATTATCTGCTATGCATGGATTTTTTTTATTATGGGTAAATAATATCATTAAGTAAAATGTACCTCACTATCACCCTTAAAATATGGGTGATACATATATTTTTTGATAATTTTAAGGAGAGGCTCATTTCCTAAACTTTATAGCAAATTCAAAAATATTATAAAAAATAGCATGCTAACTCAAATTAGATTTAAATATTTGGAAAGACATATATATAAAACTAAACAAATTACATAAATTAAAACCATACACATTGCATTACAAACTTACTCAACATCTCCCCTCTATAAAAGGATTTGCATCTTGAGATATTTTATACCTCTAAGCTCTTGGTAGAACCCTTTTAAGATGGATTTATGCTAGTAGCTAATAATTTTCTTCCTTTCAAACCTTTCAAAATTAATCTTCCTTCATAATGTGCTTATGACACTTTGCAACTTATTAGATCCAAGGGAAACCCAACAAAACTTCCCCACATCCGTGGATGGTAGAAGTGGTAAACCGCCAACCATCCTAGCAGAAGCCCTAACCCCAGGTGACCTCCTGTGTACGCACATCTTACCAATTGAGCTAACCCTTGGGGCTGAAAATTTCTATAACTTATATGTGAATAAAGCAATCTCCATCTTCTAAGTTAATCACTAAAATAAATTCTTTCTCAAAAGAAAATGTCATCCACATTGAAAATAATAAATTATCATGAAAATATTTAACATAAACACTTATACCATCCAAGGTAAATCCAAACTAGTCAATAACAAAAATATTACCAATACAAAATATCATCATTATTATAAAAATCAATGAACCACTTATTACATTACAAACAATGTTTATATTGAAAAATTAAAGTTACTTTGCTAGAAAATAGAAATAAACTAATTCAAGTCCATAACATCTAAGGTAAATCCAATAAACTTATACTATCCAAGGTAAATCCAATCGAGTCAATAACAAAAATATTACCAATACAAAATATCATCATCATTATAAAAATCAATGAACCACTCATTACATTACAAACCATGTTTATATTGAAAAAATAAAGTTACTTTGCCAGAAAACAGAAATAAACTAATTCAGATGATCAAAATAAACTAACTGCGGAATTCAAACATTTTTTTATTGAAAAAGATTTTGACTAATTTTTTTTGTTTGTTTCTGAAGCTAAAAAAAAATATTATTAATAACATTAATATAAAAAGTTAAAATTATTAATAACATTAATATAAAAAAAATTATATCAATAGTAATATAAAGCAAATAAAAATGATATTTTCTCACCTGCTCAATAACTTGGACAGTAAAAAATTTAGACTACATAGCTTACGCGTAGGCGTGGTTATATGGTCCATTGGCATCTAAGGAAGAACGCAGGTGTCACCTCTGATCAGCCAACAATAGCGTACCTCTTTCCAAATTCTCCACTGTATCTTGACTCTGAGCAAATAATGTATCAGTTTTTCAATAGACGAAACAACGAAGTTCCATGAAACTTAAATTGTATAATGGATAAACATGTTGCAGGCATCGATTTGATGAATCTGGCTACAGTGACCAGAAATAACTCCATAGTAAAAGCACCTTTGGCGTAAAATTATATATAAATCTAATTGTTATGTTCCATTGTCACATTATCAACACCTTTCTCACTTTATATCAGATACATTTTGATAATTACAATTACATTATATATCTCTTTTTAATCTCTCTAGTGATATTGAATATTTTTAGTCCCCTCTCCCTAGGGAAGGGTCAATAATAAGATCTCATTGCAACTGGGTCTTATGTTGTTAAATAATATATTCTCACCCTTCTAGCTGATATATTGGTTGTTGGTCTTCAGGATGTTATTGGTCCTTTCATTTAGTCTAATGCAACTATTAGTATTGGTGCTTGCAGAAATATTGTTTATAGTGTGTTATATCTTCATCAATGACTAAAGAAAGGACCATATCTTCATCCACTACAACACTAAATGATGGTAATCCACAACAATAATTTATCAAGTATAATGTAGCTTGCATAACATAAATAAATAGGTTCAACCATTTTTACTTTGCATGATGAGAACCGAAACATGAAATTCAAATTTAGGAAATCCCAAATCATATTCTTACATGATTTTAAGATGCAGTGGATAAAGTTTGAAACAAATTAAACCTATGGCACTTAAAAAATGCCTAGGAACTATCTGTTAATATACATGGGATTTAAAATTTTTAGGGAATTATCTATTCATAAACTGCAACTCTTTTCAATTACTAGATCGAAAACATAGTCTTTTTAGTTGTTGCATTGCATTATAAACTACCAATAAGCATCCGAAACAAAAAGAAGAACATTTTTCCTAAAAATTATGTGGAATTTAGAGGGGAAAAGTTACTTAGAATTGGATTTACCTATACACAAATGCTTGTAGTTTATATATTTTTTCACGAGGTATTCTAGTGCTTTATCGACCTCAAATTGTTGATAATCAATTGTGTATTATGCAATGGATCTAAAGAAGTGAGTCCTCACTAAGAAATAACCCTCATTAAGAAATAATTGTTGAAAAGAAATTGTAGGATTATGAATATCGTATAGCTCCACTTCCAATGCTTTAGCATGTTGAGAAGCTTTCATTTCAGTTTCATGAAATATATCATTATTCTTTTACAATTCCTGCAAACATTTTTCTAGCTCATTGTACTTCTCCACAAATTATTTCCTTAGTGTAGTCCCGTGAGCTTTTCTCTGTAGATGCCAATTTGTTTTCTATATGCGCAAGATCACTTCTCATTTTTTTGTTATGCAAGTTCATTCCTTTTAAGATCCTCATCACATTTACATGATGGGTCCTTGAATTTCCTAATTTATTCTTCATGATATGTTTTAATTTAATTCATTACTTCTACTTTCTGAGTTAGCTGGTCCACTTCTTTAGAAATTCATGGCAATGGTTTCCTTCATAGAATTGAATAGTCAAAATGTAGAATATTCGGAAAATGTTAATTTGTGCATACAAAACTACAAGGTATTTGCACAATTATCCCAACAACCACTTATACTATGAAACGAGAACTCAAAACACTTTTCATTTTTCTCTCTCCTAATTTTAGTAGCTATTATTACTTCGGTTTCAAAAATGGTTGATACTAGTATCACACATTTTCATTTTGAGTCATTTTTTTGGGCCTTTGAATCATCTTTGTTGTAAAGTATTTGTAATTTAGATTTCAAGTGTATTTTCTAGAAATTTAGCAAAATAACATACATTTAGAAACAAGTTATAATGAAAAACATATACATTTTGCAATTTTTTCTTCAAAATAAGACATTCTATGGACAAAATAAGACATTTTTATTGACAAATTTGTAAAAAGTTCTAGAAAATAAAAATATTGAAAACCATTTTCAATGGATTTTCAGAGATATTTTGTATAAAAATGATAGAATTTTATATTGTTTTCAAAAAATTGATGGTCCACATAAATTCAAGAAAACTATACCAGATATTTGTAAATAACATATTAAAATGTTCATTATATATAGAAATTTTATTTCTAAAATAAAGTTTGAAAGTCAAAACATTACTAATATATCGTATCAAAAAGCTGTCAAATTTAACATTTTCTTCAAGACATGAAACTAATCAACAATAGGACGACCAAATTCTTCATCGAAATTGGAATTTTTTGAGGTTACCTTCCTTTAGGACCATAAATGTTCTCTTCCATTGGGTCATCTTTGTATGTAAGATTCCCAAATTGCTCATTTCCAAACATCCCTCCTAATGGGGGTTGAGTCTCTATTGGCATCTTCTCCACAAGTGTTTCACTAAAATTTAAAAAAAAGTACATTAAAAAAATTACATCGATAATACATTACACAAAAGAATACATCTTCCCTCTTCCAAGAAAAACCTACCAATCTCAGGTATTCATAGCCTAAACAATCGAATAACTCGCCCTAGGTATGGCAATGGGTTCAAAACTAGAAACCATATCCAGTGGGTAAGTTTGGAATTCAAACCTTCCAGCATAGATTATACTTATTTTCCCAAGACGGTGAAAAAAAAATTCCAAGATTTTGAGGTAGGGTACTTTGGATTGAATAATAAAAATCAAGAAGTGGATATATACAACAATGATTTAGAAACATTTCTTAGATTCTATGGAAGAGCAAGTAGCCATGTAAATGCAAACCTCCACTACATCCATTGTAGGAAAACCTAGAGACAAAGATGAGGCATTGAATGTAGGGAGACCTTGATACACCTCCACTCGACTGTAGAAATCTCGAGACAACATCTTGAGTGTAAGAAAGGGAATATCGTGTACACTGTATATTTACTTTAAAAAACAATTTTAGAAATTGATAAAAAATAATAAAAAATACAAATGGAGCAAGGATAGTTGTGTAATCTCAAGACATTAATACCAATAAGAAATTATTCATATAAATTAGAATATTTTTATAACGAATATAAAATTAAGATAATAACAAATTAATATAAACTCTCATCCTAACCGAGAACATTAATTTACTACTAATAATAAAAAAGTTCATGATATCAAAGGGATTTGTTCACTTTGACTAAATCAAATATATCAGTATACGTTCAATAATTACTATACTAATAATAATAAATTTCATGATATCAAAGACATTCATTCCCTTTTACTTTAATATCTCTGTATACGTTAAAATAATCAATGTACTTGTTCTCGATACCCCACACATAATAACTCCTCGAAATATAGATTCTCTAAACGAGGCACATCATATTTGATAACAAATGCATGAAAAAAAAGCACTGGAATAACACAGATCCTATGGGTTCATATTGCATTTAAATAAGATGACCTCTCCAAGCCCCCTCATGGTGGGAAACACAAAAGCGAGGCAGACATCAGCCTTTAGAAACCACTAACAGTTTGAATAAATTCTTTTAAAATCTATTTTTAGTCTAGAAATCAAACACCAATGTAAAAACTATAGTTTGAATAAAAACTAAATGGATTGATTGTTGAGCTAATACCCTTATGTCAATGACATAATAAAAGTGAGTGAGGATTATATCTCTCACCTTAAAGTTAATTCCACCTACATCTTAGCTTAAATAAATTTCGGTTAAAATTATATATAATACTTAAAGTTAATTCCATCCACCTAAGTCTCGGATTAAATAAAGGGAAGTAAAAATTATATCTAATAGGTAAAGTTAATTCTACCAAAATATCAGCTTAAATAAATTTGAGTGAGTATTATATCTAATATGTAAAGTTAATTCCACCTCCCTCTTAGCTTGTTGTTAGTAGAATGTCTATAGTGCTAGTGACTTTCATATACTAGCACTAGCATACTTTTGTCACTTTACCTTCTCTCATTTACTCTCCAAATTGCATCCATAGCATCGACCATCACTGCAATTTTCATTTATGTTCTCCAATTTGCAATGGTTTCATCCTTCTCCACCATTTATCAATCCAACAACAATTAGTGGTACCACATTTTCATAAACCAGCGTAGAGTTGATAGCAAAAGAACTTTGCCAAGTCTCTTTACAATCGTCTTCGATCAATTGAATCGAGAGCCTTTCTCGATGAAGACCAGCTGCAAGTGGGATACGAATATCCTCCTCAAATAAGAGGTGATTGGAACGGCCTCTCCCCATTAACTAGGGAAGCATAAAATTGCATGAAATAAACTAATGCAAAACAATTCATAACACATAAATCAAAATCAATATGGAAAAATGAAAAATAATTTTAAACCATCAATCTATTAGAAAATGATCAAATCTCAAATCCATGACTAACTCTAAAGGACATACATTATTTCTGTACTTCCACACCACTAAAGAGGCATCCTTCCAAATGAGGACTGAACCCTCTTATTTATACGTGAATGCTTTGGATAAGAAGATAAACAACTCATAATTAAAAATCCACCTTTCTCTCAACCTATCCCTTCAAATCCTCCATAATATCTTGGAAAATATATTTTATCTCCTTGATCTTCTCCTTTGAGTATGCTTGAATAATCATCCCAAATCTTCAAAGATTGATGATGAAATTCTAATTTTAGGCTAGGTGGCGATTTTTTGACTTTGTTAAACTCTTCATATTTGCATGAAAACATCATAAAACTTATCCAACTTTGAGATATAATGAAAATATGTTAATTTTCTTAATATTTAATCATATATTCTCTTAAAGTACTTAATAATAAACAAGTTAGAAAATAACAAGGTAACCCATATTTATTTATGAAAATGGCATAAGGAATGGTTAATGGAGTGATGAAAAGGGATGGGTGTGAGAAATAGTGAACAAAAAATAGGATGAAAATATGACATTTGGGCGACCAAACATTCCCCCCAACTAAACTTGTTGCATGTCCTCATGCAATTGTGCATAAAATTTTTGAGATCTTAGCTTTGGCTTTGAATGATAATATTTTTAACAATAAATAATTCCATGATGTGAAATACATAAGTAGTAGCTGATTTTAATTATGGTTGGTTCTTGTGTGATAACCATGATAAGTGTTGGTTCTTGTGTCAACACCAGTCATTTCTTTTACTTGTTTTCTTATGGTTGGTGTAACATCCATAGTTGGATATTCTCAATTAAGTAATTTCTAAAATAACCCACATATCAGTAGATAATAAAATATGAATAAAATTTATAGATAAGTCCAAATTACAATTGAGGGCCCCTTATTTATATTTTGGCAGAATACCCTTTCATTAAGACTCATGTCTTTTCGTAAAGAAATTATTAATTATTATTATTTATTTTTTATATATCTTGAGGTTTATTATTATTATTATTATTCTTATTCTTATTATTGTTTGTTTTTATTATTTAAGTTTGTTACATTTCCACTCCCTTGGAAAGGCTTTGTCCTCAAAGCCTTATAATGTTTCTGCATCATTTTTTGTGGTGTCGCAGTTGTGGAAACACGTTGATATGAACTACTAAGAGTTGAGCAAAACTTCTTATATGTGGACAAATCAATCCATCCCAAATTGATTTGTTGTGGACTGTTGGTATTCCATATGGATCTATTGTTAGGAGATTTGATCACATTGGCACCGCTATCTTTTGACATTTACCACTTCTTAGAATATCTATTTTTATGGTTGGGGTGTCGATATGGAATTTCACAATGTCATTTTCTTTTACGAGTGTCATTTTTTTAGCATTGATCTGAGCATAAAGTTGTATTTTCGTCTCTTGAGGTATGAAGGTTTCGCTCTCTATCTTTTCCAACTTGTTTTCGAATTGCATGTTATCATTTTGAAACTTCCTAATCACTTCTACATGTGATTTTTTGTCATCTTTAGACTTGTTAAGTTGCTCCTTAATATTTTTGTTATGCCTTCTGATACAACAATTTTCTTCCTGTTTGTATAGAAGTTTTCCTTCAATGTCTTCTGTAGATTGTTCTGCCATCCAACTACTTTTCAACTTCTTAATTTTTGTGACTAGTGTCTTGTTATGATTTCTTAATCTGAAAATTTCTTCGGAATTGCTTCATAACACCGTGATGACATTTGTTAGTTCTAACTTATGTGTCTTCTTACTATCATCATACTGCTGTTGGAGTTTTTCTTTTTTCCGTTTATGATGACGTAAATTTGTTTCTTGATTTTCTAACTTCATCTAGACTTGCGCCAATTCAACATCTTTTTCCATGATGAGTTTGTTTAGATGTTTTATTTCTTCTTCTAATTCATTATCGCATCCATATGATGATTTGTTGTCATTTTTTGACTTTCTGATCTCATCTTCTAAGTTTTGATTATGAATTTTTAAACATGATATTTCTTTATCCTAATCAGATAACATTTTCTTGTTATCACTTATGGTTCATTTTATCTGTCGATTTTGATTCCATAAGCGACGATTCTCATTGTCTCTCCACTCTTTCAACCACTTATGTGTCTCAACATCAACTTTTATACTTTTATTGATCGCCTTATATTGCTCTAAATTGTCCACTGTTGTTTGTATCTATGACTTCATTTCCGAATATGTAGGTTCCATTGTTTGTGACTGTGTTTTTACTTCACTTTTGTCTTCTTTTATTTTTCTCTTTTTTCTGACCTTCTTTTTATATGGCAATCTTCCTTCTTTTTTTTTTTTTCCAATAGTTTTGTAAAATGTGGGTAGATTGGGTAGTTGGGAGGAATAAGTGTAACCTCCCCCACCTATGTTCAAATCTCACTTGCTTCTTTGTAGTTATTATTATGCACTTATTATATTCAAACCCAAACCCACCCAGAAAAAACCACACGTGGTTTCACTCTTACCTTCTTTTTTTAATTTTTATCTTTTCTTTTTTAACTTTTCCTTTCTTTTCTTTTACCTCTTTTTTTGGGGGGTTACTTTTATCTTTTTTATTTTTATTTTTATTTTTTAAGGACAAAGTCCTATTTTTTTGGGAAACCCAAATCTACACAAGGTGTAAATAATGTTGTCCAAGGTCTGTATAGCTCTGATACAACTGTAACATCCATCGTTGGATATTCTCAATTAAGTAATTTATGAAATAACCCACATATCAATAGATAATAAAATATGAATAAAATTGATAGATAAGTCTAAATTACAATTGACAGCTCATTATTTATATTTTGGCGGAATACCCTTTCATTAAGAATCATGTATTTTCGTAAAGACATTATTAATTATTACTATTTATTATTATTTATTTTATATATATGTTGATGTTTATTATTATTATTATTATTTGTTGTTATTATTTAAGTTTGTTATAGTTGGTTCTTGTGTGAAAAGCATGAATATGACAAATGTTGGTTCTTGTTTTAACAACATTAATTCGTTTTTATGGATGAAATACATAAGATTTAAAAGTATACATACACTAGAAATGATAAGCCATCAATGTACATTTTCTTCATGTTTATGAATCATTCCAAAACCAGATCAAATTGTAAGAAAGTATAATTTGGAAGAGACATGTTGGTCAATGGTAAATGAGATGATGGTATGTGTAAATGGTAATGAATATATTATCTCTAGAGTTGTATTCTAGTACGACCTTATAATTTTATCCTAGAAGATCCTTTTTCCTAGTTTCACCTTAGTTATCCTTTAAAATTTTGCTTTACCCTATTTTTACCCTAGTCTTTAGAATAATTTATTTTATCATTGTTATATTTTAAAACAAATAAGGCTCATTTCTTATTAATCTTTTTAAAGTTCCTTATTCGAATCTATGGATTGCTTAATGTGTGAATGTATTCATTAGGTTAATAAATAAAGCTTCACTCATACATGATGAAAGTTTGATGTTTTTTATGGTACAGGTACTTTATTTATGATTTTAGTACATACCGATAACACATTGAAAAATGGAAAGTACAATAGCATTGTTGGATTGCTGCCACCTGTTAAGGGTAAAGGCCTATACATGACAAATGTTTAAAACATAATAGTGAAATCGACAGGAGCTCAAGTGGCATGTCAACAAATGAGTATAGTGTAATTATACCCAAATATGAATGAAGATTTTGTGCAAAGGAAATAGGATTCAGACCTTTCACTAATCTTACAGATGGTTTATTGAACTCTTTTTGGATAGTTTAGGATTTTTGAATGTTTTTATAGGAATAGAAGTTGGAAAAGCCTCCATGTCATGATGGAAATGGTCAAAACACTAAGTGGAAATATTTGTCAAATAGAACGAGATACTGTTAAATGGATGGAGGAATTTCCAGGTTGTGCAGAAAAAATGAAGATCGTGGGATGGTTCTCATTATGTGAATGGATGGAGGGGTATAATTTACAGGTAATAAATGATTTTATAACAAATTGAAAAAAATTTGTTGTAGATTTGAAAACCCTAGTTTATACAGTGGACGAATCCACCATTGTAGAGGTTATTGGTGTGCTCGCATAGGGAGAAAAATGGTTTAAACATCATTTGTTTGTGGTTAATCTCAGTCAAATTTTATTTCCTAGTTTTGAAAGTCTAGACTGGAGTAAAGGGATTCATCTAAATAAAGTTAAACCCAAATGGGTAAATATTTTGAAAGTTGTCCATCATTACATTACATGTGAGGGAGAGTTTGCTACTATTTTTAGATACCATTTGAGATTTATACTACACATTAATGGAGAATCTAAGCGGAACTTACCTTATTATATTTTGAAAAGTATTGAAAAGAGGATTGCACAAGTGAAAAATTATTTCAAGCACAGTAGTCATTCGGTCTTCCATCACGATTTAATTATAATACTAATAAATTATGAATTGGGGAAGACTGGTAGGTCTTGGTAGCACATCATCTTTTTGTCAGGTTTTGAAGCTCACATTCAAGAGCAAGTTGATAAGGAGATAAAGAAGCAATACAAAAGAAAAAAGAGGAAGACAGTCGAGGATAAAGATGAACATGTGCATGAAGTAGTTGACATTATTTTTATAACAGAGATTTCCAAAAGTCATATTCAAAGGAAATTAGTTGTTGAAGAAATTATGGCCCTATATACTCCTAGAGAAATCAGAGATGATACAGTAGTTCATGAAGCTTCATTATAGGAGGCCCCATTTGCACATAATGATGAAACTAGCTGGAGACCAAAGATTAGGTCTAAAAACAAATTAAGAATGAATATGTAAGCAATTCTAAATCCTAGGTTTTGAAAAAATACAGTAACCGTGATAGAATATTCGACTAGTGCAGAGAATGTGCAAGATGCAGAACAAGATTATCAAGGAGAAGAGAAAACTTTGGCTGAAATCCAAAAATAATTATTACATATGCCAAATCTTTCGAAAAAGGTCAGCAAATGAAAAGAGAAGGTAACCGAGTCTAAAGACGGTTCAGGTTCAAAACCCTTAGAAGATGAATAAGCTCTGTCACAGCTTGATTTTATAGAATCACATTCAGAAATAGAGGTGATAAAGAAGTATTTACAGTCTTTTAAGGAATAGAATAGGTACCTCTATGATTCTTACAGAAAGCTAATGATTTCCAATAAAAGACTTCGTGAGGACTTGGAGGAAATTTATACAAGATATCAAGAGCTTATTTTAGTATCCAAAGAAGCTTTAAGGAGGAAGAGGATTATTGTGCAGCATTATGAAGAAATGGTAAATCAAAATAAATACCTTCATGATCGAATGCAAGCCATGGAGATAGAATAGTCTAGATTGAAGAAAAGATCACAGGAATTAGATGGCTTAAATATTCTTGTCGGAGCGGCCAGAAAACTCTAATTGTTCATGCATTAGTCAAGCTAAATTAGCTAGGTCATGCTTTTAGATAAGTTTGATAAAGATTGAACAACTCTTTGTTGGATAGGACTATGAGTTTTTTTTACAGATGTTAGAATTTAATTTTAATTTTATATTTTAAAGTAATTCAAGATAGTTTGATGTAAGGAGATTATCTCTCTTGGGGAGTTTTTTAAATCCATGAAAAGTGGATCTTAAAACTATTTTGATTTGGAAATTTTTTGTCTATGAGAAGTGATAGAGAACCGTATAGGATATCAGGGGTGTGGATATCATATTCATATTGTTTGATACATGCATGTATTACTTTTGCATGGTTATTAAGAATAATTTAAAGTGATTATGTACAAGTTTAGCCTGTTTTTGTTTTAATTTTGAAATGACAAATATTATATTGTATTGATGATTCTTTCATGTACATGGATTCTTGTGGATAATCTATATGTTTATCATGTTATGAATAGTGTTGGTTTTTTCCTTATTATAAGTTCATTCTCTTGTTCTTATTTTAGCCTTCATATTATGTTTTGATTGTTAGTAACCTGTACTATTAGCATGATCTCTTTTTTGTAAATTGTTTGCAAAAACTATAAACCTTTTATTACTTGTTTATAAAACCATAAATCTATTTATTCATCAAGTTAATATTTCCTAGGATTTAGAGCTTGTAGTATAGGTTACAAACTCTAGGGAAAATACAATATACAACCCTCCCCCCCTCCCCCATCCCCCAACTAAAGATGTGTTAAGTTTATGAAAATGACTAAGGGAATGCAACGTGGCGAGGGAATTTTCCAAATTCATTCATTTTCTAGAATTTAAGGAATTACATGGTTAAATATTAGAAAAAAACATACCTCCACTTACCCAAAAAGATGATGAACTGTGCTAATGAGATGTGGCTGATGATGCTATCGGATCATGGACTATGAAGTAAAGGAATCTGAACTTCTTGGTTGTATGAGTCAAAAGTTGAAACTAGAACTGTGGTAATCACATAAAACCATATTTAAATAATTCTTCTGTAGGTGTGATTTCCACTCTAATTCAGATCATGCTACAACTCCTCTTTGTACTCCTCGATCTCCTCTTCGAATAATTGTTCCCTGTCAAATGTGATGGATTCTTTGAATTTGGATTGTTCCTTTGCTTCTAGAGGAGTGGTTAAGTGTTGTACTTTTGTCAAAATGTGTTCCCCCAAAGAAGAATAAATCCCAGCTACTGTCAGGATTTGAGAAAGTTGTACCGTACTTATGTGCATCATTAAACCCATCTTGTTGGTAATCATGTATTTCCATATAAATTAATAGATAATAGGGCTCTTACAACACCATAATGAATTTGAAATCTGAATCTAAAACTATACCAACAAAACTAATGACATACATAAAGTCACTCTTTGCAGAAATGAAAACACACTTCAGGGAAAAAAACTATTGCATAATGAAATTGGTATGAAATTACGACAAACTTATTACTACAAAAATTTAAATGAAAAATAATAACAGATAAAGGAACACGTGCATAAGAAAAAATACTCGCATTAAAGAAATACTCTTGCATAAAATTAAAGAACTCTTTGCATAAATGTACAAATCACATCACACTTGCAGAAATTAAACACTCTTTGCGAATAGGAGATTTATTTTCATGCAAAGGGAACAACAAGGATTTGGGGAGACCCACCAAAGTGTATGCATCAGGTTCTAACACCACAGAAATTGTGTGGTGAATTCATCCTTGTGTGTTATTGTTTCCCCCCCTTGCCGTGTAATATAAAAAGAAACATATCTACCGATTTAACTTCTGATACCATTTTAGCACCTCTCCGGTAACGACCCCAAAATTTCGAGTAGAATACATAAGAGTAATTTCGACATAAATTATCAATCCAAGAAGATCGTAAACATAGAGGTATAGGAAAAATATATGCAGGGTCAAAGTAATGGTAACTTAATCTAATATTCTATGTGACTAAAATTGAATCGAATTTATGAAAGCATGAATTTGCATGAACATAAATATAATATAAGAAAGTATGAGATTGCGTAAAAATAAAATCAACTAGGTAATCATAAATTTGAATCAAATAAACTAATCCAAAACAATTCATAACATGTAAATCAAAATCAATATGGAGAAATTAAAACACTTGCATTAAACCATCAATCAATTACAAAATTATCAAATCTTACATTAGAGTAAATTTCAACTCAAAATGGCCTCCTAAAAAAAATAATAAAATAATAGTTAAAATAATAAAATAAAATTTATTAATTTTGGAGGAAGAAAATAAAAAACTATTTTTTTGTTTGTATTTTCGACATATCTCTCCGTGTTTTTACTCAAATTTTAATCGGGAGAGCACGTTGGATGTGAAATTAAATTCTACATCCAATGAGTACCCACTCGGTATACTTTTGACAGACCCCGCTACCCCAAAAATAAGAAATACATGAAAAATAGTATATCTTCTTTTCTTTAGCTCAGTTTCCCTTGAAAATTCACTGGAACCCCTGTAAATTGATTCTTTGTATTTCCTTCCTTGAGGAACCTATCCCAAATTCCACATTCCAAGGCCATAAATCCCACTTTTGTCTATTTTTAGGTTTTTCCGTAACTTCTTTGATTCTCACCCAATCGCCTTGAAAATTTGCCAAGGTGTTATTTGATTTAGAATTTTTATAGTTATTTAGAAACTTGCAATGGTTATTATAAATAAGAGCATACACTAACAATAATAAAAAGTAGAGAGGCATGGAGATGATGAAGCACTCTTCTAGTTTTTGCGACCTACTCTAGATCTATATTGCCTTCAGAATTGCTTGCTTCACCATAGCAACATTTTCCCTGGTGTCGTTTTTCAGCTTGGCCCTGATTCTGGACCATCATGATAGCTTTGGGGAGGGGGCGCTAGGCCCCTCCCAGTGAGAGGCGGCTAATAAATTTCCAAAGGAACCTATGGGGTCTGGCTCCACTGTTAAGATAGTCACGAAAGACATTCCCATCCTAATGGAGGACATTAGTACTGATGACAAGACCCATAATGATGCATGCAAGAAGAATGAAGTAAATCCTGCTCACCAGAAAAAATATTGTATTCCATGCACGAGAAAAAGACCATTCTTATCACTCCCAATAGAAAGAATCAATGCCAGATCCAAAAAATGAAAGATTACACCCTAATCCAAAAATTTATGGGGTTTTGGCCAACCGAACAGGCCCGCTGGGGTTGGATCGGAGCAAAGTTGAAACTGAAATCCCACTTCAACCTACAACTGTGGTCAAAAGGATTCTTTACTGTTATCTTTCACCATTTGGAGGACAAAGCGTGAGTAGAATATGGCGGACCTTACTTCTTTAACTCCACGAGCTTGTATCTACAAAACCGGGTAGAGCGATTTTGTCGAGAAAAAGAGGATTTCTCATGGGCTCCTGTCTGGGTTTTTATGGTCTCTCTTCCTCAAGAATATTGGGATGAATTCACCATCCAGGAGATCACCAATACCTTGGGAAATTTTGTTTGTACGGTGGACCAAATCAGAATGAACAAATACACCTCCTATGCCAGAATCTATGTCTATATGCATATTTCTCAGGGCCTTCCAGATGCCATATGCCTCTCCCATGAAGGCGGTAACTAGATCCATCCTCATAGACTATGAACACATTCCTTTCAAATGCCGAAAATTCCATGAACATGGGCACCTGTTCATATATTTTCCTACTAACAAAAAGCAGGAGACTCCAAAGAAGGCAGGAATGGATGAACAAGGGTTTTAGCAGACATCCATAAAGAAATGCAACCATAAGAAACCTATGCAAGAAAATATCTTGGATCTACCCCCTTTAACTAGGAATATATTCCAAGTCACAGACGATAAGAACCCTGAAGAACAAATTCTTATGGAAGATGACCTAGAGCAGCAACCCATGAAAGAAAAAGAATATCTATCAAATCCTCAACCCTCACACCAGTACAAGGGAAAATCCTTTGAAAACCCTAATTACAAGGAAGAATCAATCCTGTCAGACCAGAGGATGACAGATTAAATCCAAGATACGCAAGAGGAGGAAGATATGAAAGATGCCTTACTGGAAGGTCTTGATCTAATTGGCCTAGAAGATGCATGCACTAGAAAAGACTTCAAATCTATCCCTCCCAAGAATATTCAGCTTCTTCATAAAGCCCTAGCCAAAGCTAAATCTCAAAATAAATTAGGAGTGGCAAGATGGGGGAAAAAAGAGAAGCAAAAAAATCAGAAAGATGCCAAGAATATGGGTCTCAAAACTGCTCTTCAGCACATCAATCGTCTAAGCACAATGTTGGTGGAATCTAGATAATACACTCAGTTAATAGAGTTCTTCTCCTCTCCCTCTGAAGTTATCCAATGAATATGCTCTCCTGGAATATCTGAGGTATCAACAGTCGCTCTAAAAAAAGAATTCTCAAAATGAAGATTTAGAAAGATTAGCCTACGGTCCTTTTTTCTCAAGAAACCAAATCCACTACTGAGATCATCTCTCAGATGATGGACCAAATCTGGAAATATTGTCTTAGCATTGCGATAGATGCTTGAGGTTCATCTGGAGGCATATCCATTAGTTGGAACCCTCTGGTCATCACCCTAGACAAAGCCACCTCCTTGCACATCCTTGGCTCCAGCATCAGGGGATTTATTATGAATGTTTATGGCCCTCAAACCATGGACTCCAAGATGAACCTCGTGAATCATTTAGACTGGTTCCACAATTTTCATCCTGATTATCCTCTATTAATAGGTGGTGTCTTCAATATGATTACAAATTTGGGGGGAAAAAAAGGTGGAATCAAATCTCTCTCGGGGAAAGCTGATCCCTTCAAAACCACTATTAACTCTTGTCCATTGCTATATATTCAAACCTCTTATGTATTTTTGACCTGGAATAATAGAAGAGGAGGATCTCATCAAATTGCAAAACTCCTTGACCGTTTCCTAGTTTCTGATCAAATACTCACCCTTAACATCCTACCGGATGCCTCTGTTCTACCCATGACAGGTTCGGATCACTGTACCATATCCCTCTCCTAGCACAGTCAGGGTATCCCCCTCCATAAACCCTTCATATTTGAAAAGTTATGGCTTACCCATCCAACCTTCATGGACTATGTCAGCTCTTGGTGGGAGGAGATGACAATGACTGGTCATTCAAAAATTTCCATCATGCATAAAAAACTCAAGAGGTTGCATGGCCACCTGTGCCATTGGAATAAGAACACTTTTAGGGATATCTTCAAGGACAAAGAGACTATTCGAGATGGTCTAGCCTCCATCCAGCGTCATGTTATGGATCACGGTTTCACCGAGGAAACTAAACTCAAAGAAAGGGAGATTTTCAACCAACTTAACACGAGATGCGAGCAGGAAGTGATTTATTGGAACTAGAAGGCCAGGGTCAAATGAATTAAAGGAGAGAAGAACACAATATTCTTCCACAATTCCACCATCCACCATAGGATGAGGAATATAATCAACAAACTGCATTAAGAAACTAGTGAAACTCTGCAGGAGTAGGAGGAAATCTTTGAAGAGATTACCAGGAACTTCACTCATCTCCTATTTGAACTGAATCATTCACATCAAGAATCAATCAAAAAGGTGATCCAGCATATCCCTCCTCTAGTCAACAATGAGAAAAACCAATCCCTCATGCAACCCATAACCATGCAAGAAGTGGAAGCAGCGGTCAAACAAATGGCAGAAGGTACATCTCCAGGCCCTAATGATTTCAGCATTGATTTATTTCACCATTTTTGGAATATGCTCAAAGAGGAATTCCTTGACTTAGTGGAGGAATCTTGTAAAAAAGAATGGCTTCCCCCAGCTCTCAATGCCATGCATCTGGCACTCATCGCGAAAGAAATCTGTGCCTCTCATCCTAGTAAGTTCCTCCCATTTCCCTCTGCAATGTGATTTACAAAATCATCTCTAAAGCAGTGGCCAACCGACTAAAACCCCTGCTCCCCCTCCTCATCTTTCTAGAGAAATTGGGCTATGTAGAAGGGTGTCAGATCCTATATGGTATAATCCTAGCCCATGAGATGGTCCACTCTTTGAAAACCACTAAAACCCTTGGCATGATCCGCAAACTTGATCTCTCCAAGGCCTTTGACAAACTTAGTTAGGCCTTCATCGAAAAAATTCTTCTCGCTTCCGGCTTTTGTCAAGACTGGGTTCAATCGATCTTCTCCCTCATCTCCTTTGTCTTCTGTTGCATCCTGGTGAATGGTTCTCCATCCTCAACCTTCTCCCCTTGCGTGGTATCCATCAAGGGGACCCCCTTTCCCCTTTTTTCTTCATCCTTATGACTGAAGGTCTAGGGCGCATGATAAAATCAACCATGGAAGCTCGTACCCTAAGAGGCTTGTCTATGCACAATGCCCCTCCATTGGCTTACCAACAATTTATGGATGAAAATTTCCTTTTTGGTCATTATTCTATCCAAGAATCCCGTACCATTCACTCTATTCTACAAACCTTTTAAGAAGCATC
Organism: Pseudotsuga menziesii; assembly: GCA_001517045.1. Taxonomy (NCBI): domain Eukaryota; kingdom Viridiplantae; phylum Streptophyta; class Pinopsida; order Pinales; family Pinaceae; genus Pseudotsuga; species Pseudotsuga menziesii. The sequence continues at coordinate 246,304 of LPNX010517929.1, forward strand.
TCAAACTACACTAAATCTTGAAAAATCTCATATCTTCTTCTTCAATACTAGGGCTGCAACTCAGAGGAACATCACTTGCATCCTCTGCTTCTCGGTATCCTCCTTTTCATCTAAATATTTGGGCACCTCTCTTTTCGATGGAGCCACCAAGCATGCCTCTTGGAAGGAGATCCTAGACAAACTTGAGAACCATCTTTCTTCTTGGACCTTTAGAGCCCTCAACCTTCCTAGTCAAGCGGTCGTCCTAAAGTCCACTTTGCAATATTTGCCTCTCTACCTCTTCTCTACTCTAGAAGCCCCAAAATGGGTGTTGAAAGCCATCAAAGCTCTGCAAAGGTTGTTCCTTTGGGGCTGCAATAATAATAACCAGCGTTGGGATCTGGTAAGCTGGAAGAAGCTCTACACAAATAAAAAAGAGGGTGGTCTTGGCAATAGAGATCCATAACTAAAAAATGAGGCTAAGTGGTGGAACAATAAATATGCACCAGACTATCCCCCTCATTCCTTAATCAGATTTGATGAAAACGTTCCAGGCTCGCATATTTTGAAAGGCATCTAACAAAAAAAGGGCGCTAGTGGAGTAACACAGTTTTTGGGAAGTAAAAGTAGGGGACAAGGATTTATTTTAGAGTGATTCCTTGAAACAACTTCCATGTTTAAAAATTCTAATCCTCGATCCTGAAGGTCATAATTACATTCAACTCAATTCCCACCTTAAAGTCAAAGAGTACTTGAAACCTTCGACTGAGGGGTTCCACCATTGGAAATATCCCTCTACCTAGAACGTTGTCCCCAACAAATACCTAGCTGGCAAAATCTGGCCTAAAATTTACAACCGTCGCCTTAAACAAATTCACGAAGGGGATATCATCCGATGGGGTCACAGGCCATCTGGTACCTTCATAGTCAAAGAAGCCTATGATATTCTGTCAACTTCACCAGACTGCTAGGACTCTTGTATTCGGAAACATATTTGGAAGTCACCTAATTGGCCCAAAATCTCCCATTTTCTCTGGCTTCTCTTGCACAGACAGATTTTCACCTAGGAAAATATGGCTAGAAAAGGCTTCCACGGGCCCTGTAGATGTTGCCTCTATAATGATCATGAGGAAACCATGGACCATCTCCTAGACGCCTACCCCTTCACCAAATCCTTATGGGATCACATTGTTGAGGCCTTTAGATGCATAAAAAGAGTAAGAGGTAATGTCACTGACACTATTGATCAATGGAGGGACTCTCCATTTGAAAGTAACATCCTAAATCATCTCTAGATGCTCATGCCAGGGTTCGTTCTCTGGAGCTTCTGGAAAGAGAGAAACAATAGAATATTCAAGGACTACAAAGCATCGATGACAAATTTATGGGACTCGATAAAAAAATATTCAGGAAAGAATCTATGCTGAGGGTTGGTCTAGCGTGGACCCCCCCACCGCTCAGAATGAGCGAAGCATCCTGGAAGCTTTAATCTTTAACTCTTTAGTGGTCCCGCCTCCTTGTAGAAAACCCACCATGCAAGTGGCAATCCCTCTCCATTGGTAGCCTCCTCCTGAGAATGTCTTCAAGGTAAATTTTGATGGCACCTCCAAGGGAAACCCAGGCCTGGCTGGCTTCGGGGGAGCAATCAGAGACCACAAGGGAAACATCATCCACCTTTTCTATCGTAACATGGGCATCAACTATAACAATGCAGTGGAACTGGAAGGTGCGATTTCCGGTTTAGCGATAGTAGACCGAAATAATCTTCTCCAAATAATTGTGGAAGCAGACTCAACTATCATCCTCTCCCTTACATCTAAAATCCTCCATGGCATGTTCGTCTCCAAATTCACCTCCAGCAGGCGTCTAGCCCATGGTCTCACCTGTCTAGCCACCCTCTTGAAACGCATGCATGGATTTACCTTCCACCACATGTGCAGGAAATCCAATGCTCTAGCCAACTTCTTAGCTAACTCAGGGGTGAACTCTCCACTCTCTCTAGTGGAAGACACGTTGCAAGATAGTATAGACATGCCAATGCTCCTCAAAAGAAAACAGTTGCATAGAACTGATATCTTCCTCTCGAATGTGGGTGACCTCTACATAGAACAACGACATGCCTTCCCTCAATCCAAGCAACGAATGCACGACGACCATCATGATAGCCATGGAAGTGAAGTAATTCTTGAGAACCTTCTTCGTCCTCCAATCATGGGAGCAGAGTAGTTCGTCAACTCCGCACCTGCGACGTGGGGTGGTGAATATTTGGTTTCATCTTAGCCTTCAAGGTTCTGCATCGTTATTCAATGCTAGTAGGTACCATGGCAGGGAGGGAGAATGTTTTGAGCACCACGGTGTGGTATTTGGACATAATGGTTTGGCTCTACTCGGCTATGCACACTCCTTGGCTTGTTGAGCATCTGAAAAATTACTGTGTGTCTGCCACCCTGGACTATATCCTACCAATATTTTACATTCCCCAACTCAATAATCTCTGGAAGGAGAGGCGCAACAGGGTTAGCATGTCACGACAGCGTGGAGCTCCGAGAAGAGCTACCTCAAGAAGAGGAAAAGCTCAACTAGGTTGCAATTCTTCAGGTGGCAGAGGACTATGAACCCCATATCTCTCATAGGGTTTGTGTCCTCGTGGAGGCTTGGGAGAGTCATGTTCTTAATCAAGAGCTTAAAACAGGTCAGGATGGCAGCCAGATCAATCACTATTGGCTCATGAAGAACATGCTCTGCAATTTAATGGAGGATATGCTAAACATTTGGGTTGATTCCAAAGACACGGTTTAGACAGTGAAGATCAGGATGTCAGATATTGACGCTCAGCTCACGGCGATGGAGAGCTCGTTTGGACAGAAAGGAAACACGTAAATCTCAGCCCACAATGGCCTGAATGGAGGCAGTTGTGATCGGGGTGGTGGAGGTAGTGGTAGCGCCACGGGTGGCATGGTTCTTCCCAATTGTGGAGGTAGTGGCCGTGCTACTAGGTGCACTATCACGCCTCCTCATGCTCTGTCCTTCCCCATCCACTTGATGATGGAGCTGTTATTCAAGCATTTGAAGGAGATGGCCACTCAACAGCCTACTCCGCAAAATAAATAGCTTCAAATGCCTCCAGAATTCACCACCAACTCACCCTGCTAGTTGTAAGAGGAAAGATGGGCCTGCCCCATAACTAAAGAAATTCCAGACATTCCACCTACTTGATGTCCAAGCCATCGAGGTTTTGGTTTTTCATATCGTTTCAACTATTTTTTATTTATGGACTTTGTATTTCAATTTATAATCGATTCCCGTGTCTATTTCCAAGCCTATGTCTTTGTTTATTTTTGGGTCAATGGCTGTGTCTATTTTTGGGCCTATGTCTATGTCTAAATCTGGGTCAATGGCTATGTATTTTTCTCAGCTTATGTCTTTGTCTCTATCGATTGACTGTTGAATTATGTAACTATGTCTGTATCTTAGCCTTGACCTTTACTTTGAAAGTAGAACAATATCACTTTTGGCTCTCTTAGACGAGCTTTTTTGATAGGTCGAGGTGGTGGCTTCACCTCCTGAGACCTCCTTTGGTCAGGATGACATCTTTAATTTTTTCCTCTGTATTATAATATAATTAAACAACTTACAAAAAAAATCACATTAATCCATCATCATGCATATCATTATAACTACTCTATTAAAGACTACTTTTCCTCAAATAAACTGCGGAGGTGTTTGTATCCATGTCCTTACTATTTTTGTAAGCATGTAAAATGTGGTAAAATTGTTTTATCACCGTCATTGAATGCAAAAGACTATATATAAAATAACATAATGTATACATATCAAGTCAAGCATTCCCTATACATATTATATATAAGATGGGAATGAAGTATTGTGTTCCAACTAAATCATATATTTATCATAGATAACTAGATCCATTTCTCGATGATTACAACAATTAAAATTCAAAACAAATTACCAATTTTTTTTTTTTTACTTCTAACTGATCCTTACAAAAAATAAAATATCATAAAACCGTAATATGAACCAAACAAATTTAGGTTACAAATAAAGTTGATCAGCTTGGCTTGATATGAACAAAAAAATCTACTAGTCACGAATTTCTCAATACTAACAAAAGAATCTACCAGTGTGCTTTGGGAAACTCTATAAGAAGAGAACCAAAATAATGACCATTCTATTGTAGCCCTGCCATTATAATAAGTGTGCATTCATTTATATTACAAACATCCCAAACATCAAAAATAACATACATAAAATATGAACATATAGATTCTCAGTAACACCTTAGATCCAATAATAATTGCAAAGCAAGATCCTAATAAAAGTACATTTTAAACTACTAGGCCAAATTTAGTTTGAATATATAAAAACCATGTGGCATCTCTCCATCAAAATTAGCATCCATTAAAAACATATAAATGTCATTCGATAGTTTAAACATGGCGAGGCATAAAATAAATCATATCTTTTGAGCTTTATAACACTCTCATTGAACCAATACTCCTAGGATAGAATAAAACCTAATAACACCAAATGAGCCCTAAGAATCAAGAGTGACCTAGAGTTCAACAAGCCTAAAAAAGAATCCATCACAAAAAGCATGATAAAAGGTAAAATTAGAAGAGAATAATCTATTGTAACTGTGGTTAAAAAGCATAACGCATGATAAAAAGAATACCATGTAATTATTGGGTAAAAATCATGATGTGAATTTGTATTATCTGATAAATTACATGTGTATAATGCCCCTTTAAAACCTGTTCTTTTGGCAATGGCGATGTTGTGAAAAGATTAAAATGTTGAAAATACTAAGAGTGAAAAGTGTAATTTCATCAACTAGATCCTTCACCTTGCACGTTAAATCCAATGTGGGTGAACTATGAATCATTGTATCCTTTATAGAGAACAAAATAGCCCTTGATTTTTTCTCTAATACTAGAAATCAAGGTCTCAAAGAATGTATCACATGAAATTGATTAAAAATATAGGTGAATGCAACCATATGCATGAATTACAAGGAAAACAGAGGGAGAAATAACCCTTTGGAGCCTCCATTGATGAAAATTGGGGGCAATAGAGTGACTTCACTATATTTTCTCTAGAAATTTGTTGCGAAAGAGGGCTATTAATTTGGGATTTTTATTTTCCTAATAAATATTGGGCGAATATATTTTATCTGAAAAAACCCTTTCCATATAAGAAAATAACCCACTAAATTTTCGTAACCCTTTTAATATAGCCCATGGGCTATATATAGCCCCTAAAATTATCCACGGATAGAAAAGTTGGTTCCAATAAGATATTGATGTAAAAAAATGGTCGGCACATTTAATTGGTTCCCTCAAAGGACAAGCATTTAGAATCTACCAGTTTAGGGTAGGTTCGGAAATATATGGTCAGACAATGGATCTAAGAATCGACTAGTTCTCCGTCACAACCATCATGTTTTAGCAAGGATATTGGTGTGTAGCTTAAAATGAATAGTGCGACAATAGATGTGTAACATTACTAGAGTTGAACAAGAATATAGGCTTTTAGGCTTGATAGAAGAGGTTATTTTTATATCTACATTGAAAAGAAAGTGTTTTCAACTTGGAGAGAGACTTTAAAAATAAATATGAAATATCTATGGAGAGGATCCTTCTAGTTGGGTGTTGTGGGGACAAAAGAAACATACCTGAAGATTGTGAATTGAAAATAGATTATGCTAGTTGTAATGAAGAAGAATCCTTATAACTTGATTTATCTACGGTTTGCACCAAAAATTACCTAGGTGGGAGGGTGTACTTTAAAGAAACTAGATTTGAGTAAGAGGACATTTTGGTTGGAGTTCAACCTCCAAAAATCGTATTTACATTTACTAAAAATTAGATGGTATATGAGTCGAAGAACATAATTCAAATGAGAAAGTAGGCCTTCATAGGTTTTCATACTAAATGAGAAACATATTTGACCTATAATTAGATCCATTTGTAAACATGAAAATGAAAACAAGAAAAAAAGGTCTCTTAAAAAAATCATTTACTAAACATTTATTTAACCAAATGTTTTATATATATTTACAAAAAAATCATCTCTATTGTAAATTATTTGAGATACTCAACCTTTAAAATATGCATGTACATAACTCTAAACATAAAGTACTAACTAATATATTATGCATAGAGAAAAGGTAAAAAAAGCAATTAGCTAAAAAAATTATATCTTTATGATAGATGCATTCCTAAGGATTCATGTTTTCATCTCTCACATCACTAACTAGCATTAAAAAAACTATATCATCAATTCAAATCTTAATCAAATTCAAAATTTGAATATAAAAATATAAATTATCTCTTCAGTCAAGTAACAATATCTTGTTCTAACTAGTGAGCGTAGTGATAAGCGTAGAGTATTCCTAGATTAAACACTAGGGTAGTGTATCCCTATATTAAACACTAAATAGACTGAATTAAATGAACTAAGAAAATAAACCTTTGATATGCTTGGAATTAAAAAGGAAAACCTTAACTAATTCGAAGTTTATAGTGTTGAATTTTATTTTAAATGGACTAAGAAAATAAACCTTTGATATGATTGGAATTAATAAGGAAACCTTGATGTAATTCGACTTAGAATATTGGATTTTGTTATATCTTGGTTGGGAGTAAATAAACTAAAAGAAAAGAAGAAAACTTATTTGAAACTATTTAGTTATACTAAGTTTATATACTTGAATAATGAAAAAGAAATATTTAAAATTAAAAATAAGCAGTAGTTCAGTAAGAAAAACATTGAACTATTTGAAGTATTGATTAGGAATTTGAAATCTAAGCAACTCTTACTGAAAAACATTGACCTACTTCAAGTATTAATATTGAATATAGGAATTTGAAATCTAAACAACTCATTAAATAGAGTGTAGGAATTTGATATCTAAACAACTCATTAAATAGAGTGTAGGAATTTGATATCTAAACAACTCATTAAATTTGAAGGTTTTACAATTCTATAATCTATTTTAACAATTTTAAAGCAGAATTATGACAATTTTTTGGTTTTTTTGGTTTTTTTTACAGTATTTGATTAACCAATCACTTCATAACTGAATTCCTAAATCCCCTTCATGACTGAATTCCTGAATCCCTACCACCATACTTTTAGTTTAATCTAAAATTTTTCCCATCAAATTCCTGATTCCCCACAACCATATTTTTAGTTTAATCAAAGATTTTGCCAGTCAAATTCCTGACTCCCTACAACCATATTTTTAGTTTAATCTAGAAATTTTAACTACAACCATATTTTAAATTTTATTTGCTACTTTGGTATGTAGTTTTATTATAAATCAACGGCAGAGGTTAAGTCAAATCTTTAGGCACATGTATTTACATAAGGATAAATTTTAGAAGGAAATTCCGCTCTCGGAGGGAAGGAATATGCACTAAATCATACATGCAGTATTCTATAAATGCAATCATACAGTTTTTTTATAAATGCAATCCTGTCAAATTTCTTACAATATAATTCGATAGTCTATGTTTCCCATGGCAATTGTAATTCATTTCCCTAACTCTGCCAGGGATAACCTGGATAACGTTTAATTTCAATGGAGGTGTAATTAATCTAAAAACAATCTAAGTAGGTTTTTAGATATAAATAGGTTTTCAGATAGCCAGAGAGAGCGAGAAAATATGGACAGCCAATACAATTTTGAACCTACAGCAGGATCCCATATCGTTAACAGCTAAGTTGGCGATTGATAGAGCCACATCGCTCCGAAGCTGTTCTGTATCATCACGATCCTCCAAGTCAACAGACTAATCTAAATGCAGCCTAATTTCCAATAATACCGGCAAACAATTACTAAGTTTAATACATTCTGTTGCTACTGAGAGCATGTTGATAAACAATGTCGACGTTCAGGTTCATCTACTTCACCGAAGAAGGGCAGAAACCAAATCTTGCAGATCTCCATGGTCGCTGTTGGGGTGTTTCTGTTCAGATAAACACTCGGCGTCCTGCAATACATAGGTTTGTTCTGTTGTAGACTGGGCGCTATAAGCGCTGGAGTCCCCATGACTGCACGGGAAACAATATGAACTTTCATCCTCTCTCGGCTCCTGATGGCAATTCTCAAATGCCACGTTCTCGGATGTGATTGATTGCAGGTCTCCAAATGGGTAATACTGTCGCTTGTAAAGACTGTCGCTATTAGATATTGGAGATGAGATATGAGATTTGTTACCATTTATGTACTGATGAGGAATATCAACATTGTGTAAAGCCCCCGCTACGCTGCGGCAGGCCGCAAGCTGAGCATAGCTAACAGCTAGTTTTCCCTTCAAACTCTCAACCTGTAATACAATAAACAATTCAGTCTTCTTGTGCTTCATCGAATGTAGCATATGTCAAATATCAATAGCGAAATATATAAACACCGCTGGCTAAATCAGAAGCTTATATCCATGGATCTCATCACTGGTTTGTGTTGTTTTAGTTTTTATTAGATATGTATTACCTGCAGCATTGCCTAACCCATACTCTATACTACCCAAGAAATATTGAGAATGTGAATCACCGTAATCAATCGGAATAAATTTAGAGTAACACCGAACTTTGTATTGGCTTCTGATATTCAATCCAAAGTGTCTAGTGTTGAATTTGTCTACTATAAGTCGTATATGTGGCCGACTTGCGAGCTGTAGAGAGTTCTATGTTGTAATCAATAGTCATTTCCTAAAATTTACAGTATTATTGGCTTGTTATCCAGGATTCCCGAGGAGAGTGCAAAGGTGCTCTGGATTGTCTGCTGATACTTTGTAGAAATTGATTCAAATTATGTGTTTGCATGGTTGTCCTGGTAGACAGTATATTAAAGCACTCAGCTGATTATCGCACAGCCAGCGCTTAGCAATGTTTTCCCGATATAAGTCATAAGTACACTGCATTTGGATGTTATTTATTTATTTTTACAATAACATCTTTTATTTTGTTTATGTTTTCTCGATATAAATACTAACAATTTTTTAAGAATTGTATATATCTGTTGAAGTGATTACTTGCGCCCTAAGTATAACCGCACCATGCCCGTCCACGCGTCCTGGTTAAGCATTTCTTTTACTCTACAAAGAGGTTAAATCAATATATATATATATATATATAATATGATGTTGAACTGCAAACCAAAGATATTTTAATAAAATGTTTACAATGAAGTTGAATTTACTTTTCTCTGTCAGATATTATCTTAGATTTTGGATTTGCTTCAATTAGATTAACAAGAATAACTTAAGTAATTATTTTATGTTTTTGGTATTTTGTTATGCTTAAATGTATGTTCATTAAGATTTAAATAAATTTCAGTTAAAAACTTGTTAAACAAAACTGATAACAATTTGTTTTTGTTTCTTTTGTTTATGAAATAGTGTTTGGTTCGGGCAATCTGCTATAAATAATGAATATAAAAGTAAATATTTTAGCGTTTGTTTAATATCCAATCATTTTACAAAAATAAATGGTTAATTATACTTATCCACATTTACTTGCTACTTTGTAGCTACGTTCCAGAGCCTCTCATTCTATCTCTTACTTTCAACTAAGGTATGGTCATATAATATATGATCTACCTGGGTTGTAAAGACGAACCTGATATTTGAACCTGTGCGTTTATGGTTTATATCCAAAAAAGAAATTGAATTGTTATATTATCTACTAAATTCTGATATTTGAACCTGTATGTTTACGATTTATATCCAAAACACGCTTAATTGTTGTATCGTCTGCAAAAGAGCATCGTTTTGGTAAGAAAAGAAGGGGCTACGTCAGCTGTGTCTATCTGTGGCTTGTTGACCATGAGTAAGAGAACAAGAAAACAAAGGTGAAGCAGTGTGACGAATCCCCATCGAAAACGAAACAAGTAAGAGTCCGTAAGAGTCTGATATCGTGGCCTTGAAATCAAAATCACCCCTTTAACGGTGGTCGAGAAACAATGTTGCTTCTGCTTTTTTAAAGGAGGTGTCCAAGTATTGGCAGTTCCGGGTTGAACGACAGAGGCTCAAAGATATGTCTCACTCATCTTTTATGAAAAGTTTCAGAAAAAAAATAAAGCATCCAAGTGAAACATTATACTCGCAGAAGCTGCGCGTGTTGGACATGGAATTGGTGGAGTATCGTTATCGTTCAAATCCCGAACAATGGTACCAAAACCCATGGGTTGTTAAATTATAATTGTGAAACTCACCCCATCGCCATGAGAAATTAAAATATACATAAGAGATTGCGAAAAATATGCCGGTAGCATTCAACGAAAGAGGCGATGAGCAGCGGTATGTCTTGAAAATATACAAAATGGCCAGTTGCTTTTTATGAAACTTGGGCAATGACGGCACGCTCACAAATTCGACGCCTCCTCGTATTTGTAGCCAAAAGAATGTTGCAAATTAAATTATGTGTTATGTTTGAATGCATGCCATTGCCTTTGCATGCATGCAATTCATGGTTCAGTAATAAAAGTATTATCAACCATTAAATTGCGTGTTATGTTTGAATGCATGACATTGCCTTTGCAGGTATGCAATTCATGGTTCAGTAGTAAAAGTATTATCAACCATTATTATAGGTTAATATGCATAAATTGATAATACAGAGTTTAAGAGAAGTTTTGGATTCCAACACCATTTTTTTTTTAATTTTTAGGTCTTTTTATTTATGTTTATAGATTGGATTGAGGTTATCATCTTTGGAGCACATTACTTATTGTTTTTATGATGTTAAGATGTTTATTGAGCGTTGTATGATTTGATTTTACTGCAATAAAGATCTACTTCATAGGCTACAAGATGGACTCATTAGAGTAGAACTAAAGTTCATAATAGGTTTTCATTATCATATTCATCTAAATTTAATTTAATCGTTCTATTAGGATTGGACTTTTAATCTAGTAGTTATGCAATATAAGTGTGATTAGAGCTGACTTTAAACTAATAGTTATATATAATAGTTAATAATTAGATTGAAGTTGAAACTTCATTTCGAAATTGTTAATTATGAATTTTGAAAAAAATCTATAAGATCAATGAGTAGTACACTTATTCTATTCTTATTCATAGATAATAAAAACTTAAAAATTAATCCACCCTAAAATTATAAAATATTAATATAATTATAAGCCCTATAATAACTAATTTGATATATGAGCTTCACTTTCAGATTGTAGAGTTTTTAGCTCAATGTTCCCATAACCATATGTAGGAAGTTATCTTTGATAACACTTCTTTAATTAGACTCCCTATTGAATTGATATTTTCCATTAAACTTATAAGCGTATGGAGGGTCACCTGTAAATGACTCGAATTCATATTTTAAAAGTGGTGACATTTGGAGCTTTGTTTTTTTTTATTGCACATAAAGAGTTTTACAAAATTATGAATATTAAAAATCATGAAAAGATTGGAAAATTATGAATATTGAAAATCATAAAATAAACATCAAAGATTATTACTAAACATATTTATAACAACATTTTTGAAGTTTTCATTATTTTTATATTTTGTTTGAAATTTTTATATTAATTTTAATCTTATTTTTAAAAGTAGTTAACTTTCAAAAATATAAAATTAGTCTTAATGATTCTATATTATTCAAACTAATTTTATTTAAAATTTATTATTTTGTTTTAAGATTTATTATTTTGTTTTAAGGAAACAACGAAATTTCATCCGACCAAAAGGAGCGAAGCCGCTTGTCCTTCATAGGGCAAGGTTTTCCAATCCTTTTAAGACATCACGCCTTCAAAGTATAAAAGTATTATCAATAACACCATTTTATAATAAATGAATAATTATGATTAATCCTATTTTATCAATTTTATATCGAATAATTGTAGAAAATAGTATTACCTTACTGCTAGAAAAGTGTCACAAAAATACCTTATGGCCAGAAAAGTGTAAAAAAAAGCATTGAAAACTATTATCTATAACATTATTTTATAATAAATGAATAATTATGATTAACCTTATTTTATCAATTTTATATCGAATAATTGTAGAAAATAGTATTACCTTACGGCTAGAAAAGCGTAACAAAAATACCCTAAGGCCAGAAAAGTGTAACAAAAAGCATTGAAGTCGCACCTATTTAGCATGTCTTTAGGACAAGCTAAAGATATGTATGGAAGAGTGGCTGTGATGATGTCAAGTACTTTGAATGGGATGATAATAATTATTTTTCCTTGCGGCTGTTTTTATATTTGAAAAAGAATTGTTTCATTCTTATGTTTTATTTTCTACTTTAGGATAAATATTGATAAATAAATGGTTATGATCATTAAATAATGATACTAACTAATTAAAGTTTTTTAAATATAATAATCTTAGATTTAATAAAAAAGTATAATTGAAAATGTGGGATAAATATTGATAAAGAAATTGATAATTAAATAATAATAATAACAAATTAAAGTTTTTAATATAAGAATCTTAGATTTCCATCCAATCTCAAAAGGAATAATGACAATAACAAATTAAAGATTTTAATATAAGAATCTTAGATTCCACATCCATCCCGTCTCAAAAGGAGTATAATTAAGGATGTAAAATCTTTTTGATAAAAAAAATATTTTAAAGTAACAAATTTTGAGTTTTTAAGAAACAATTGTAAAAAAATTGGAAGAATGTAAAGAAAATATATAAATATTATTGAATCATAAAATTAAAAAAAAAAACTATACTCTATCTTTACTTTGGGATTCTACCTACATTTAGTTTTCACCCATTTAAATCTAACTTAGGACTAAGTATATAAGATAATTAACCTAAGGTATAAGACACTATAAATTTGATTAAAATGTTCCAAATAAGGTGGTGTAAAGTTGTGGATTCTCGGTTAAACCATTAAAAATGTTTAGAAACACATGAAGACACGTATTTTGAAGAAGTTCAAACAATCATAGTATCTCAAACTTCACACATCATCAATACTAATTGTACTTTGTCTTGTAGTTACTCTAAAAAGAAAATTGAAGCAATCAAATGTCAAGACAACTTTCCTACATGGAGACTAAATATAGACCAAGCATAAGATTTTGTTGAAAAAAGTAGAGAAATAAAGAATCCTCTAGAATATGTTAGAGATAGAATACATTTTAGAAGCTCAAAGAGATCCAACAATATTATCTTATTTTAATTATTTATTTTAATGGGTCTTAGATATAACAATACTTCAATTTCAAGGTTTAGTGATGATGCAAGCTAAATTTATAAAAAATTAATAATGTTATCATAAAATTAACCTAGTTCAACCATTAATATAATGCCATTGACCTTAATAAAACAGTTTCACTGGCACACAAAATGCAGTTTGACTAAATCTAGTGCACATTAGCTCACATCTACGTGTCACATGGATTACACATTTAAAGATGCCATTAAGTTTAGTTATCATATGAGCTATTTTTTATCTTTTATTTATGTTTTTAAATTACCATAATGGAGTTATTATTTTTAATTTAATTTTAGAATTGTTAATTGTGAATTTTAGACTATACTCATAAAACAATACACTTATTTCATTCTCATTTATAAATAAAAAATAATAAATGATAGTCCACCTAAAAATTCAAAAATATATAAACATTTACACTTAATTAATATTAAAAAATTAATACAACCTATACTAAGACAATAATCCTAACTTAGTTTAGAAAAAAAAAAATTTATATACTTGAAAAAACAATTTAACAATCCATATTAAAACAATAATCCTAAGTTCTCTTAGGATTATAAGTTTTTCACACATCACAATAAGGTAATTTAAACATTTTGAAGATATAACAATGAGAACAATTAGTAATTTATAATTTTGAAGATATAACAATGTTGAGTAGGATGGAATTACAATCAATTAATAAGATTATCAAAATTAGTCGAGGTTGGTTAAGAGCTACTGAGTACTCTTCCCAAAACATACATATAAAGGAGCAAACCCACGATTTTTGGATGTTATGTAACTTAGTTGTTACCTTTTAATACAGAAAAATTAAATATATTTGTGTATTCACGTTCACGTCCAAAAGAATATAATGTTTGATTTGTAGATTTGGAGAGTGTGAAGTAAATCTTAGTTGTATTTGTTTTTTACTGAATTATTTTTATTTTTATTTTTGTTTAATGAAATTTTGATTTGTAAATAATTATAAATTTTTGATAAATAAAAATAGTTATGAAAAAATGATAATCTATATAAGTTAATAATTTATTTTAACAGTTAATAATATCTAAAAATTAAAAATAAATATAATTTTTTATAAAATAAAATATAAAAAATAAACCTTAGTTGCTAAATGTTTTTTTCTTCTGAATGATATTAATATTTAAGAACTTTAATTGGATTTGAACTTTATATAAACGAAGTTAAATAGTTATTAAATATTAAGAATTTTAATTGGATTTGAATTATATATATATATATATATATATATATATATATATATATATATATAATTAATGTTATTGAACATATGATAATTAAGAATTTAAAAGTATTTAATAATTTAATGATGGAGTGTTTTTCCATTGTAGTGTATCTATATCAATTATAAAACAAATAATTTTTTTTATATAACTAATAAAAAATAATAATAATGTGAAATCAAATTTCAATATAAATATATAGATATGTTATCCCATCCATGTGGATGAGTGAATAAAAAGTTTGGTTGCTCCCAAAATCTAATAAATAAATTAATAAATCTTTTGAATTGGTAACATTTGATGTAAATCAGCTACCAAATTGTGTCAACCTAGATGAGTTCTTTTATATATATANTATTCTTACTTCAATATAATACATATCTATAACCTTGTTTTTAACTAAAGATAAACCATGTTAAAGGAAATATGATTTTCTAACTAAGAATAAACCATGACAAAGGAAATAGGTTTTCTAACTAAGTGTTAACCCTATCAAAGGGAATATGTTGTCACAATATTTGAGTGGCTAAGCTTGTTGTATGGACAAAGTATTGTAGTAAATTTCATCTAACTCTCCCTATGTAATTGGGATTATTTAGCATACCTAACCAATGACAATGTTCTCACACACACTTAGTTGTTACATGTTTTTTCTTCTCTATCTAAATGAAAAAATGTCCAAATCCAAATTCTATTGATAGTTAATAATTCTAAAGATTTTAATTAGATTTGAACTTATGATATATGACTTGAGTGGATTATATATATATATATATATATATATATATAAACAAATAAAAGGAAAAAATAGTTATTATCAATATTGTTGAGCATATGATAATTGAGAATTTAAAAATATTTATATATATGTAAGTAAGTATATTTGTTTTATTTGAAAATTAAAAAACTATTAAATATTGAATATTGTTTTTTCCATTTTAATTTAACTATTTAAATTTTAAAACTATTTTTTTTTGTTATATAACTAATAAACAGATGGATGATATTATATGAAATCAAATTCCAATATAAAGATATATATCTTATCACATCCACGTGGATGAGTGCTTGAAAATTTGATTGGCTTCCAAAATCTAATAAATAAATTGATAAAATTTTTGAAATGGTAACAATTGATGTAAATCATGTATCACCATGTAGGATTATGTCATCCCATATACTTTTTAAGATATTTAGTTCTTACTTAAGTATTTATTTAAGTGTTTCTAACTAAGCATAAACCATGTGAAAGAAAATATTTTTTTAAACTAACGATAAACCATATCCTAATTAGGAATAAACCATGCAAAGGAAATATATTTTCTAATTTTAAGGATAAACTATGTTAAAAAATATGTTTTCTAACTAAAGATAAACCATGTCAAAAGCAATATGCAATATGTTGTCACAACAATCATAATTGACTCAAGAAGGTATGGACAAAGTATTGTAGTAAATTTCATCCAACTTTGTTTATGTAAGTATGATTATTTACCATATCCAACTAGTTACAATGATCACACACACTTAAAAAAAGGAAATTTCTTGTATATAAATATAATAGTAAAATAAAAGAATTGTTTTTTATAAATTTAATTTAATTTATAAAACATAAATTTTTTTTTATAAAAATTATAAATAAAAACCATCTATAAAGGAAAAAAAATATAGTTATATATAATAAAAATAAAGTAGAATTAAACACTTCATATACATAAAAGAATAAAAACTCAAACCTATATATAAAATACATAATTTAATAGAAAAAATAGTAATACACTTATATAAAATAAAATAAAATAAAATAAAACAAAATTTTATATAAATAAAAAATACAAACTTAAAAAAACCCATAAAATACAAAAATAACATTATATAAATAAAAATAGTAAACTAAAACTAATTTAATAAATATAAAATATAATGTTAAAGACAATTTAAAAATAATTTTATTATTTTTTAATAAACACATTATTTTGAAAAAAATATTCAATTATTTATTTAGCATCATTGTTAGTTTTATATTATATGAATTTATTTTTTATAATTTAACTCAAAATATATATATTTAAAAAAAACATAACTTAATGAAAAAAAATACAAAAATCTGATTATACATTCAAATATATTTTAAACTTACAATTTACAATTTTAAAGCTTCAAAGCATAACAAATTTTTCAATAAATTTAATACTACATTTTCCATATATATTATAATACACCCTATAAGCTTGACACCACCTCTTTCAAATACCTTATATTACACCATAATCCCTTCCCAATCATATACATGATAGGCCTAATCCCTTCCCAATCATATACATGATAGGCCTAACATTTACTATGGCTCTTTCAAATACCTTATATTACACCATAGTCCCTTCATAATCATATACATGATATGCCTAACATTTATTCATTTACGCTATCTATTTAGTAAATATTCGTTATATATTCATACCCATATACATGATATATGTCTAACATTTACAGATTTATGTTATATTTATAATCATATACATGATAGGTCTAACATCTACGGATTTAGCCTACTTATGTTGAAAATATTTATGTTATATTAATTCATTGTAAGAAGAAAAACAAATTATACATAAACTTTAAAACAAAATAATATAATAATATATAAATACAAAATAATATAATAAATATCAGAAGGAAAAAATTATACATAAATAATAGGAATGACATGGAAAAAAAATGTAAAATTTATATACATTGACATTAAAAAAAATTATGTATCATTGATAAAAAGATTGAATGATAGAAAGTATTTACTTAATGAATCAAAATGAACATTATGCAATATGTATCATTGTAAAAAAAATGATCGAATGATAGAGTCTATTAACCTAAATCAACGACCTCACATATGGGGGGAGGGATTTCACTCAAACTTTGCAACGACGAATCTCTCTCTATCGAATTAGAGAATTTTAATAACTTTCAATCTCTAACGGGATAGGAAGATTTTGCTAAGGTTGGAAATAGATCTATCCAAAAGTATTTTGATATAGATCTAACCAAAAGCATTTAAGTTTTAATTCATCCTCTAAATCATGTGAACCATGCAGACTTATTATTGAAACTATGCTTATAAATTATGATATTTCTGTCCTCTAAATCACCTCAACCACGCAGACTTATTATTAAAACTATGCTTATATAAATTATGATATTTCTGCATAGATCGGTTCGCGGTTTCCGTATACATGTGCCATGCTGTAAATTTTTTCTCTCACAGTCAGTGACCTAATTAATGGCTGTTCGTTTAATTGTGAACCCTAACCTAGAACACTAGGTTAGATGACTTGTTCTTATGGGACTCTCCTTCCCTAAATGGCTTTTTCTGATATGACTGTAGCAGCAAGTTGCCTTAGGTTAGAGGAGTCGTTATTATGAAGCTCTCGTGACCTAAACTGCTTTCTCTAACATGAGCTTCTTAAAAGAAAAATGGAAGTGGAGAGCAATGGCAATTTATAAACCTACCTGCTTCTGAAGAGCGAAAATCTGCAAGCCGCAGCCGTGGACAGGATCTTGGATCCGTGCCTCTGCCTCATACAATACGCTAACCACCGCATCGTATCGTTGTTGAACGGGCAGGTGCAGCAACAGCTTAGAGAAGTTGCTCGCTCCGAAGACCTTATGAATCGAACCAAAATGAGGTGCACCCATTTCGTCCGTGCAGAAGTAAGGCGCAAATACACATCCTTTTACACATTTTCTCCTCAAAAACTTGCATGCTCCGCAAGGCGATCCTCCACCTCCCATATTTATACCCTTCTACTGAACACTTTCTTTTACAAATTCTATAGCCGTTCGGATTTCTCGGAACGGGTTCGGCTCATAGCTCGCCCCCCGTGGCAGATATCGTATTTAGGGTTTGGGGATGTCTGCCTGTTGGGAACAATGATAAATAACAACTTCAGAAGAAGCTCACCAGGATATCCCGGAACGGGTTCGGCTCATAGATAGCCGCGCGTCGCAGATAACGTACTTAGGTTTTGGGGATGTCGGCGCCGTTGGGAATAATGATAAATAACAACTTCAGAAAAGCTCAACAGGATTTCTCGGAACGGGTGCTGCTCATAGCTCGCTGCCCGTAGCCGATAACGTAATTAGGTTTTGGGTCTGTCGATCCCGTTGGGAATAATGATAAATAAAAACTTCAGAAGAAGCTCACCAGGCAGAAGCAGGAGGCACCGGGACATTCTCGATACGGTAATTAGGTTTTGAGTCTGTCGACCCCGTTGGGAATAATGATAAATAAAAACTTCAGAAGAAGCTCACCAGGCAGAAGCAGGAGGCACCGGGACATTCTCGATACGGACTGCTTATAGCCAGTTGCCCGAACACCGTTTCGGAGAAATGAGGAGTCTGAGGATCGAACTGTACCTCAGATGTCGATTGACACTCACGTTCGCAGGTGATCCGTTATCACGTGGGCCTTGTGTTCCCTGCGAGGGAGGCACGGCAACTGGACACCATGTCAAGATTAACTATTCGCGCGCAGAGCCAACCAGAACCTGCCGATTCAGGCGGAGAGAAATCTGCAAACTGTAAAAAGGCCGGCAGTATTCGGTCTGAAAACCAGATCCAATATAATTGTATTAGAAATCCCGCCGCACCTTGTCGCAGTTCAGTACAGATTGTAGACCCATTGCATCCTTATTTTACTCGCACATTATTGGAAGCAGAGGAAGAGGATTGGTTCGCTGTATAATTTTTACCGGAGAACGAACCCACACCTTCCAAACAAATATTAAAAGTTCCGATTTTCTGATGTATGAAGAAAGTGCGTTGTCCCGTTCGGTGATTAAAACAATCGCGAAATATCATGACCCGGCTCGCGTGCCGAGTCTGTGGAGAAGAAGAGGGATCCACCGACAGGAGGTCCCTGTTCACGTTATTACTTGCCTGCCACTTGCTATTGACTCACCCCTAAACTTTAACAATATATAAAACTCAGACATGATTTAATTTTCACATTATTAGCAACTCGCTATTTTTTTGTCTGCTCCTTTTCTCGGCGTTTGCTAATAAGCCAGTGCCTCCTCATCCATGGTTGGTGGTGTCTGAGATACATGACTCATATACTCCCTCAAATTTCATAGAATTCTGCTAATCATAGTTGTTATGATTTAAAGCATATACATATATATTTATATTTTGTAATTAATCTGGTTTCAATTGCTAGTCACACTAAGACAGTTTATAATGGAGTTGTTTAAGTCTTTAAGTAGGCTTCTTCACTTGTAATATGGGGTATCAAATAACATAGAACGAAAACGATGAACTATAAACATAGATTTAACTATTTAAAAAAGTCACGTTTTCTTAACAATCCTCTTTAAATTTGACTTGAGATATTCACCACTTGGTTGAAGACTTGGGTATTCTCCAGCCCTCTTGAAGAAAACTTATAACCATATTCCTTTGACATTGTGGTTATACCCAACCATATTTATTTGGCATTGTGGTTAAACCCAACTTTTATAAAATAGCTAAATTACAATGTCCATATCACTTCTTGATTCACTTCGATGTACGTATTTAGTGAGTGCTCCATTTCGAACACATTGCTATGTTTAAGTTCAACTCCTACTACTTTACAGAGTTCAATTTCACTACTTCATTTCTACATTGATTAGTTCTTCCTCACCAATTTGGTGACTGACACATTTAATTTTTTAACAGAATCAAGTTTATCATAGGCACAAATTTAATTTTTTAATACAATCAAGTTTATCTAAAAACTCGGTTTACTAAAGTTTATCATTATTTATTATCAACATAGATTTATCTTAGTTTAGAATTTATGAAATATATATATATATATTAAGATATAATTCTTTTTCAATAATAAAAAAATAATTTTTATATTAATTTTAATTTTTACTAAAATCGTAAACCATATCAATATAATTACATTTACAAAAATAAATATTCACTACAAATACCAAAATGAAATATTAAATAAATAATTATAAAATAAAAAAAATATGATTTTTTAACAATGTAGATTTTATTATCAGCCATATAGATCTCTTTAGTATCGAAAAATCAAATTTCCTCATCTATAACTATTTTTGGCTATAAAAATAAAAATATTACCTCTTTATTTTTAGGTTTATAAAAATTAAAAATTGGAATAATGCAAGGTAGTATGACATGGTTTTTATTCTTGCATTTTAAATGTGTCTTATGTACTTATTATTTTAATAAGATAATGAGGATAACACAATTAATTCATTCATTCATTTATTACAAAGAGGTTAACAAGAACAAACATGTCACTTATAAAAATTGAAATTAGATAAAGAGAGTAACACTCATTTCTCTCAACAATCCAAGTTACAACCAATTTAGAATCTTCTATTACGCATATATATCTTCCTCCCAACTACCCAAACCACAACCTTTTGTATAACATATCTTCCATAACAAATAATCTAAATCTACTCGTGATATTCTAAAAGACAAACCTTTTCCATGTCCCCTCACATAATTGAATAAAGGAGCAACCCTTGAGGAACGAAGCTCTTATGATGTGCGATTGGCTCACCTAACCCCGATCATGTTAGAGTGAAATTATAAGTGGTTTTAAAGACGGTTTATTCCCAATTATTGGACGATCTTCTCAAGGGAGGTGATGCAACCACCCACCTGCCTACCAACTCCACTAATCCGTGTGCATTTACCTAGATGAAAGTAGGGCCAACAACACTCCATTTTCAAGTGTCAATTCCTCTCCCCTCATGCCTATTCAGAATGTTCCAAAGCTGTATAAGCTATAAATTTCACCACGGCTTTGTCGCACTATAGCTGCCTCTACAATCTACTTGTGTGAGGCTCAGCGACCGCAATGAAGAAATACTAGGGAACGTGTGTGATTCTTGTTAAGATACCCGTTTCCTTGCTCGACGATCTTCTCAAGAAAGGTGACGCCACTCCCTACCAACTCCACTAATCCTGGTGCGTTTACCTACATGAAAGTGGGGCCAACAACACTCTTTCATTTCGATGTGCCAATGGCTGTCCCTTCATAGCTCTCCAAACCTGTTCCAAAGGTTTCCAGGCCTTAAATTTCACCACGGCCTTGTCCTACTAACTGTGTCTGTAGTATTCGCTTGAGGTTCAGACTCTATAGGCCGCAATGAAGGAAGACAAGGGAAAGTGTGAGGAAGCTTGTGAAGGATTAATGTCGGAGCTGTGGGATACCAACAGTTTGATCATTGATCTAACTCCTAATTAACCATTTGATATGTCTTGCAACCTCATCATTAATTGGTATGTTACATGGTGCTTTTTGACATATTGTAAGTCTTCATCTCACACTCATTTCTTTGCATTTCTACGTTGTTAGGTCCTGGATAGCGTCACAAGATACTTGCAATTCATGTGAGAAAGAGAAATCTGTAGTCCATTAGATTAATGGACACCATTTCTAGATAGTGCCAAAACTCAGAGATGAACACTTGGTTTAATCTTTTTCACATATGGCAATTAGTATCTCGCACCTCATTCCATTTAATATTTTTTTTTCTAATTATTATCAAAGAATTAATGTAACACATGGAATAAATGTAAATTATTATTTTCGAATATATTTTTAAAAACAAATATTTTGACAAGAAAGTCAAAATTGATGTAATGAATTATTTTTATTTAATAATTAAAAATATTGGGAGTAATCGCAATAAATGTAAATTATTATCTTTGAATATAATTTTTAAAACAAATATTTTGACAAGAAAGTCAAAATTGATGTAATGAATTATTTTTATTTAATAATTAAAAATCCTAGGAGGAATCAAAACTGAAGTTGTTGTTCAAAAAGTGTTTGTTGAACCACAAGGGAAAAAGACAAGTGGAGAAAGCTACTGAGTGAAAACTCAAATGATGCAGACGCCATTTTCCCAAAAAATCAGGTCAAGAATCCTTGTAGAGTGCTAAAGAGAAGGAGGCTCATAAATGACCAACTCCTAGGGAAAATACTATATAATAGTATGTTAATCGAGCAAGCAGGAGACTGGCGATGGACAATAAATTAATATGTTAATGTAAGAGTTGACGCATTGATCAGATTTTGTCCTTGTGGTTCAACATACAGGCTTGGTGGTTATGGAGTAAGTAAGACTTGGTTTCTCTAGGAGTTGGTTGGAAGGAACGACAACTTCAGTTCTGTTTTCCCGAAAGTGGTGTTAGGTTCACTATTCTATTTATTATTTGTTTAAGTATTGATAAATCAAAGGCCCAGTATAGACATGAATCGTAATTACATTTTTATATTATATTATATTGTTTATCTATTCCTAACTTTTACCTATTTCCTATTATGATTTAATATAAACTTTTCTTTATTAGTAGAGGAATTGTAGATTTATTATCTTAGTATATTTCGATGAATCTATGTTTGGGACTCCATACCCGAATTAGAGTTCCAAATTAGAGTGGATGCAATGTTATCCCAACTTGAAATATGAACTAAGATATTACAGATTTAGCTAAATATTTGCAATTATGTTTGCATATATTTTCTTAAAATATTTTCAATGCATTTTTTCCATTTAATCATACTCCCTAGAAGTTGATGTTTTTCATACACAGCTTATCTATGTTTTTAAATTGTATTAAATTTATAACTTATTCCAAATTAAAAACATTGCTTCTAGAATACCTATGGTTATGGTTAGTGTAATGTCCCCAAAAATTGAAAAAAATATTTTTTTATTAGGCTAGTTAAAAAATACCTATTTTGGACATTATTAAGCTTGCGAAATGTCTCGTACACTATCGTACTGTTGATTTGTCATAAGTTGTTCTTTCGTCCTACTTCCTTACTTCAGTTATGATTATTACTATGTTTAATGTGTTCACTTATGGTGTTGTAATGTTGTTTAATATGCCAGGGGTGGCAGGAGCGGGTGGGATCTTGTTGGATCCCGGAGGACAAGTGGAACAAAGATTTGCCTGGGGTCTTGGCTCTAGAACCAACAACGAAGCTGAATGGATGGCTCTTCTCCAGGGTCTCCATCTCACACGAAACAAAAATCTCCGGAAGGTACTGATATTTGGCGACTCCAGGCACATCATTTATAAGATGATCAATGGGTATCCTACATGAGATATCAAATGTCGACGATTATATAAAAAATCTAAGCTTCTTCTGCCTCAATCCTTCGAGGTTTTCCACATTCTTCGTTAAAGTTTTAGTATTATTTACCACCCACATACAACAGTGTTTAGGGTAGATTTTTAAAACATGAATAAAATCTACAAGATTTGAATCCTTGTTACTATTTAATGATGAGGGTTTATTTATAATTTGTATTGATTGTGAATCGGGGCTTAAGTGCCCACAAGATTTGATCCTGTAATCTATTGTATAAATTTGGCGGTTTTAATATGCATGCAACTTGGGCATTTGAATGTCCACATGATTTGATCCTGCGACCCCTGTGTAACTTCTTTGTATTGTTTAAATGATTTACGATGTATTTTAATGCTCTTAGGGTTTTTAATACAATGGGAATTTGGTTTTATGGTATTCGAATTGCCATTTGAAAAGTCCATAGGATTTGATCCTAGGATCTCTTGTTTAAGTATAAAACTTGTAAATTAAACATTGTAGCGATACTGTGGTTATTATTACATGGTTGTTGTAGGTAATATTATGACATGCGATTTCTGTTTATGTGGATTTTAATATTTAGACGGTTTGATTTATTAATCAGGCCATGCAATTATATCGTTGATAATGTTATTCTTGTTTATATTTGGTAGATATAGATAGTATAGTGGTTATAGATCGTGGGTTAATTGTATGGTCTCAACCCTTGGATCATTTAATTAGAAATAGATTCTTGTTTTGTAATTGTTAATGTATATATATAATATAATATGTTTGTTAGGTTTTATTAAATAGATTTAGTTATCTATGTTATGATATCATTCTAGATATGAAACTTAATTATGAAATAGCCTTTTTAATTATAACATGCATCTACTGACAATAAGAAATATGTCAGTAGAGTATATAGGCCAAACATTAGCTACGCAATTATTCTAAAATAATGCCTAGTTTGTAGAAAAACACATTTTAAGCAACAAAGATAATACAGAAGTAAAAATAAGGTGCAAAACCCTTCGTAAATATTTATATAGGAATTAAATTATAGAAGTAAACTAAATGAACAAACCCTAGATAAATCTAGCATAGGAAATAAATTACAGCCTAGGTTTTATAATTTAATATGTAAACACTGAAATAATTAGACAGAGCCGAGGCACGTAGGGTTAGAAAAGTATAATGTAAACATTTGCCTATTCTAGCAAGCACTTGTTTCTATAAAATGAAATAGGTAGTCCAGAACCTTATACCTATAAATTGAAGCTTCCTTAATGGCTGAAACCTGCACACTTAAATAACCAGCATTAACCAATCTTAGGAAGATATGAACTCTGTATTAGATGACTGAATCACTTGGTAACTATCACGTTCCTTCGAACCATGACCCGAAACTATTCCTGCTTCCCCCGAGCTAGTTCTAACATGCAAGTATCTTAGAGTTACTAAGGTAGGGTTTCCCTAACTGATATAACAGGTTTGGCTCAGTTCTCCTATTTCCTTCTAGGAAAATTTTGTCCAAGAAATCTCTTAAAAAATTTAGGCAGAATAATGACTCCAAAAGATAGATGAGATCCCCAAGCCTCTCTTAGGCTTGAGACTTTATAGACAGACTTTTTATTCAAAGGGACAGTTTAATCAAGAATCGTTGATTTCCTCATTTAACTCTGTTTATTTAAATTGAGTATTTTTTTTAATACTTTAACTTAGGAACTTTTAAGTACTTCCTCTTTAGACTTTTGTAGGTATTATACTATTTAATTTTTTTCTCATAGTAATAATAATAATAAATGGAGCTTCTTCTTCTTTCTTTCATTATTAATATTAATACTATGTTTATTCTTTATACATAACATGTATTAAATATATAATAATATGGCATTTGGTAACACGTGTCTTTCGGTATCATATACTATGATCCCTAGACTTATGATACTTGCTTCATTAAGGTCATTAGGTAGATGGTTAGGTCTACTAGGCTAGGAAAATATAAACATCATTGCATGTTGGATTTCCTCGTATAACATGGTAGTTCTTTAGTACTTGATGAGAATACATAAATTCAAAATTTCATTTAATCACTTATAAATAAATCTGATGAGATCAATATTTCTATCGAGTCATTTTTACTCAGGAATCATTAATTCTTTTTAGTAACTCCTAGTGCTTACCAGATCCCATACTCAATGCTAAAAACACGGAGTTACAAACTTAGTGCAATTCCAGATCTCTTCGGTCAACACTAATGCTAGGATGTACTTGTACGATACACCTAGGGATACAATCGCTAAGGATCCAATGTTCCAGAGGTTATTCTCAACATCAACATGGAAGGATCCAGGTCTTATGCCCAACACTCCCAACTTATTTTTTCATGTCTTCGAGAGGTTTACGCTCAACACAATTCTAAATACTCATGTGGTCCATAGCTTCTCGCTTAATACAATATTAATTACTCATGTGCTCCATATCTCCTTGCTCAACACAAAACATCTCATCAAGCATGTGCTTCAGGGTCCATGCCCAACACAAACAAGGATATATATATCATCAAGCATTGGCTTACACCCAGTATATAAAAAAAATCATCATGTGCATATGCAATGGGGTCTTCAACCCAATATATCAAATTAAACCATCAAGATAACATGATCATCAATAGGCTCATTCCTATAATTGTTAGGTCCAAAATTTGGGATATTACATCCATCCCTTCTTAGAAAAACATCGTCCCTAGTGTTCGAGGGACTCAGAATGACATGATGAAACAAGGTGGGGTAAGCCTTTCTCATGGTGGCTTCATTCTCCCAAGTAGCTTCTTTGGCTTCGAAGTGATTCCATTGCACTTTCATATGGACAGTGGTGCACTTCCTGAGATGCACCTCTCTCTTGTCCAACATATGAATAGTTTCAAGAGAAAACTCTCCTTCAGGTTCCACCTGTAATAAAGACCAATCAACTACATGTTTAGTATCATAAACCTATTTCTTTAATAATGATGCATAGAAAACATTATGGACTCTTATGTGTGCAGGTAATGCTAGTTCAAATGCCACTGGCCCTCTCTTGCCCAGTATTTCAAAAGGTACACAAAACATAGGTGCTAACTTACCGCACCTCCCCAAGCTCAATGACCTCCATTTTTCTTTTACTTTCAAGTAGACATGGTCCTCTATTTGATAATCTTGAACTTTTCTTTTTTGATTTGTGAAACTTTTCTGGCGGTCTTGTGATTCTTTTAGGTTCACCTAGACCTTGGTAACCACTTGTTCCAAGTCTATTAATGAATTGGGCCCTAACATGAGCTGATCCACTGGGCTATCCCAAGTAATTGGTGTTCTACACTTTCATCCATAGTACTAGTACCTCAAAGGGTCTCATCTTAGCAGAATCCTGGTAACCATTGTTATACGTAAACTCTGCAAGATGCAGGTAGTATTCCCACTTAGTGGGTTTGTTCATGACATACATCCTAAGCATGTCCTCAACAATATAGTTTACTCTTTCTATCTTCCCATTTGTTTGTGGGTGATAAGAAGTACTAAAGTTCAACTATGTTTCTAATCCAAAGAATAAAGATCTCCAAAAGTTTTCTATAAACTTAGCATCTCTATTCGAGATGATTTCCATGGGTATCCCATGTAATATAAATCTCTTCTTCAAGAAGATATTGGCAATGTGTACTGTCTTGTAGGTGGACTTCACTGGAATGAAGTGTGCTTCTTTTGACAATTTGTCAACTACTACAAAGGTAGAATTATTTTTTTTCTTACTTTTCAGTAGACCGTTGATAGAATCCATATTGATGACATCCCACTTCCATTCCAGAATGGGTAACAGATGCAACAATCCAGAAGGATGTTGATGCTCATCCTTGACCAGATGATATTCCTGACAATTCGCAATAAACATCACAATCACGGCCTTTAACATAGGCCAAAAAAGTGTCTCTTGACGGTATATATCATCTGTTGATAACCTGGATGCCTTGAGTAGGGTGCCCAATGAAATTTTGTGAGGATGATAGACCAAATGTCCCCTCCTAGAACATACAATCTCTCTTTGGGCCATAGAAATCCTAATTCATCTACCTTTTACTCTTTTCGATGTTGAAACAACCTATCCTCTTGGACTTTCTTAAGGATTTCTACATAGAAAGGGTCAAATTTATTGGTCATTCTAATCCTCTCATGAAAATGTGCATCAGTTTGACTTAAATTCACCTCATATATCATATGAGTTTGTAAGCTCAAAGCATCAACAAATTTATTGTCTTTTCCCTTAATATGCTTTAGCTCAAAATGGTACTTGCTAAGGAAAGCCAACCACCTGGATTTCCTCGCATTCACGTCTAGTTGTTTGAATAAATATTTTAGACTCATATTGTCCGTATTCAAAGGGAATTTCTTTCCCATGAGGTAGTGCCTCCACATCTTCAAAGCGTGGATGATGGCTGCTAGCTCCAGATTGTGTGTAGGGTAGCTCTTCTCATGATATTTTAACTTTCACGACTCATAACAGATCGCATGATCATTTTGCAAGAGGACTCATCCAAGTCCTTGCTTGCTTTCATCTATGCACACAACGAAATCCCCATCAGGATCCACAATTCATAGTATCGACACGGTCATCAAAAGTTGCTTAATATTTTTGAAAACTTTCCTCACACTTGGTCGTCCATAAGAACTTATTTTATTTCTTTTGAAAAGCGGTCATGGGATAAGCTATTCTCGATAATTTATCAATTAATTTCCAATAATATCCACCTAATCCCAAAAAGACCTAATTTCAGTGACACTAGTAGGGGAAGGCATGTCTTCTATGGCTCTAATATTTTTTGGATCCACATATATCCCTATCTTGGATATAATGTGACCAAAGTACTATATCCGTGGCTTGTAAAAATCACATTTACTAAACTTACCGTAAATCTGGTGTTCTTGTAACGCTCATAGTACTATGCGAAGGTGTTCTTCATGTTCCTATTTACTCTTAGAGTAAACTAGGATGTCGTCTATGAATACCAAAACAAATTTATCTAGATATTTACTGGATATCTTGTTCATCATACACATGAATTTTGTTGGTGCATTCGTCAACTCGAACGACATCACTACAAACTCGTAGTGCCCGTACCTTGTATGAAAGGCAATTTTGTAAATATCCTCATCGTGAATCTGTACCTGATGGTACCTGGATCACAAGTCAATATTTGAAAATATTTTGGCTCCTCCTACCTGATCGAACAATTCATTGATCCTATGAAGTGGGTGTTGGTTCTTGATATTCATTTTGTTAAGCTGACGGTGATCAAGACACATCCGCATTGTACCATCCTTTTTCTTTACGAATAGTATTGGTGCTTCCCAAGGGAACACACTTGGTCACAGATAACCATTTTCTATCAAGTCCTGCAATTGCATTTTGAGTTCCACCAACTCTGGTGCACTCATCCGGTAAGGAGCTTTGGAAGCCGAAACTAATCCCGGTGTTAGTTCGACGGAAAAGTCTAAGCCTTGTTTCAGAGGTAATCCTGGGATTTCCTCAGGAAATATGTATTTGAATTTTACAAGAATGGGAAATTGCTCTATGCGTTCTTCTCTCTCAAACTCTAAGTCTTGGATTTTTATCACAAACAATTTGTATCCTTTCTTAACGCATTTCTTTTCTTATAAGGAAGATATTTACCTTACAAAAACTTTATTTGGAATTCCTTGAACCTTTACTTTGTTTCCTTGGTTGTCTGTACACAAGATTGACTTGTGTAAGAAATCAAGCATGACATGGTGTTGTTCCAACTATTCCATGGAGATAATTATATCATACGATTCTAAAGGTAGGATATTCAGGTTTAATTTCGTTGGAAAACCATTCAGGTTTACCTTGCAGTATTTAACTATTTCCAAAAATTTTCATTTTATATATGTGGCTAACTAAACTAGCCAAGGTTTATGATGTTTTACTTTTCCCACTTTGCATACATCAACAATTTTAGGAGAAACATAGCTATGGCAAGCACTGAGGTCAATAAGTATTGAGATAGAATTGTTCAAGATCTTACCTTCTATCTGAACGATGGTAGCTTGATGGTATGCCTGTCAGCCATCGAAAGCTACATAAATTAGTGGGGTTCTCTCTATGTCCTCTATGGTTGGTTCTTCTTGTAAGTTGTGCAAAATCCCATTGGTCTTGTTCTTACAATATTGGGAATAATAAGGCCCGCTGCACTTCCATCATTCCATCTATATCAGGGTATCATTGGCTCCCCCAGTTACTACTGGCTTGTTAGAATTTGGAGCTGGTACATATGGTTTTGTACCCGATTTGTTGAATTTCTTGTTCACTGGAAAACTATTGTTTTGTTTCTTGTACGGGGGTGGGTTAAACCCTGGTTTGCAGTTATCAGAGAAGTTCTTAGACATGTCTCTGTTTCTATTCATGTTCTCTTTCTTTAATTGTCCATGCTCATATCAGAGCCTAGCTTTGTCCAATGTGGTGTGTAAGGTTTTAGGCATGTCAAACACAATCCTTTCCCGAAATTTTGGAGGAATACATCCTAAAAACTGCTATATTTTTACCTTTTCATCCTTGATGTATGGTACATAAAGTAACAGATCTAGGAACATGTTAATAAAAGAATCCATAGTAATGGATCCCATAGGTAGTTCATGAAACTCTTTCACTTTTCTATCAAATAACCTTTCCAACATATATTTTTCTTGAAATATTTTTTGGAGGTTACTCCAACGTATTTCTCTTAGCTCATATATCTTGGTTTGTCTCAAATCTCTCCACCATCTTGCTACTTTTCCATTTAAATTATAGATGGAAAGTCGAGACTTCATCTCACCTGAGTAGTTATGAACTCGAAAATATTTGCTCATGCCCAACAACCATTCTTCAGATTTCTCCCCCATGTTTACTTCACCTTCATAGGTCAGGGCTCTAATTTTTCTAAACTGCCCCTTAATATTGTTATCGCTTCTTTGTTTCTTTCTGCATGGAGAAAGACAGTCATCATTGGAAGGACTATGATGATCTCCTTTTGGAGCTTTAGGGGTATGTTTCTCTTTTTCTTCTTCCCTTGGGCTGCTGGCCCATTTATGGTAAGATACCCTTTTGGACTTGTTTGTGGAATGAGTGGGTTTCCCTTGCAGATTCCTATCATCATATTTCATAGCAATGCTTCATTAATGGCTTCTTGATCTTTTCTCTCATCTAGACTATTTTCTTTGAAGCTTTGCAATTCTGCTTGAAGATTGTGTATGGTCTTCAAAATATCAGTATTCAGTTCCACCACCAGTTCTGCTTCCTAGGTGGGAGTGTTCATATTTCCTTGCCAACTGTCATCTTTTTCATTGGTCATGATCTAATCTGTTCTGTAAAAAATTCCTATAATTTCAAATTTTAAATCACACGAAAAAATTTCGTTAGTAACCAAAATTTAAAACATACTTTATTTTCCTTGCAACGAGTGGATGGTACGCCCATTAGGTCTCTCAGTGTTGAAAATGGGATTTGATACCACTTGTCATGTCCCCAAAAATTTAAAATAAAAAAATATTTTATTAGGCTAGTTAAACACTACCTATTCCATACATCATTGAACTTGTCGAACGTGCCATACTCTATGGTACTGTTGATTTTTCGTAAGCTGTTCTTACATCCTACTTCCTTACTTCAGTTATGATTATTACTATGTTCACTTATGGTGTCGTAATGTCATTTACTATTATATTATTTTGAATACGCATGGCTCTATATGCTAAATAATTTGATTTGGTACTTCATTGTTATTTTATATGTGTTTACCATTGTATACATGGTTCTAACTTAAATTTTTTTGGAACCAAAGAGGGTGGAGTGGCAGGAATAGTTCTTCGATGTAAATGCCTAAGAGGTAAAAGTTTCTACTTGTATGGAGGGATTACTTAATTCTGTTGAGCTAATGCACTCTTAACCTATTTACATAGAAGTGTACTTAGCGACATAAAACTTGTTATGGAGCGCTAAACGTTTGATCACTAGTACTCATAATTAACGCTAGTGACACCCACTAGTTGTTATTATTGTTCCTTATAGACTCGGGTTAATGAAAAGGTCACTACCAAGTTCATTACTTATATGACATAGACTTGTTATCTAAGTGACACTTATTATTCATGGGTAATTATTATCATATGTTCATACCATAACATATTTATATTTGTATTAGAGGTTCATTTTATGAAAAGTGATTAACTTATACTTTCATTTCATGCTTTTGTAGGTTCATATTCTTTTTTCAAAGAACAATATTAGCTTTATATATAACAACATTGCCATGGCATATTTTATATGCCATGGTTCTAGGCTTAGAGACTAAGAAATTCGATAAGTTTGGTTCTAAGGCTTAGAGCCTATAGTATGCAATGTATGTGAAACTTAAGCCTTGTATTGACTTGGGGTGGGAAATTTAAACCAATGCACATAGGCTTTATGACATTTGTATGAAATGGAGGCATTCAATAACGTAATGCTTGTGAACTATACAGAAGTGTGTTTAGAAGTTGATAATGGGAAATAGGTTGGTGCCATTAATGTACATTGGAGAATGTGGCAGCCTATGTTAGGGCTTGGCTCATGATGGGGTTTGGTCATTTTGCACCTTAGCTTCTTTCCCTTTGATTATACGCTGTATGGAGAACGCAACCTCCATGATGATGACAGGTATGAGGAAAATGTTTGTGTTTCACAGAATTCATGTTTTGTTTGTATATTACTCATGATTTCATACTTCTCATTATCGTTTTCGTGCTATGATCACAGTTTGTAGGGATGGCGAGGAGAGAAATGGTTTGTAGTTGGAAAACAAGACATGGGAAAGGCAATACCTTAGGTTAATCCTGCTAACAAGTATTTACTTGTCACCTTTTGGCATTATGGCTGAGACTGAGTGTTAACTCGTCGCTGATTGGGGTTTGCTTGAGTCTGGTTCCAAATAGATGCATTTAATTTTGGGGTTTCACTGTGTATGGGAAAACTCTGTGTTTTGTGTAGTGACAGACTTGGTATTTGTTATGGGGTTTTGATAGCCTTCGGGCTTGGGTTTATAAATATTTGTATTTGTAATATTATGGTGTTTTTAGCAGTGAAGGGAGCCTTGGTATTTTTGACAGGCTCGGTGTGCATTGTATAAATGATGTTTTGATTTATGATACAAAGACAAGGTAGCACCATTGCTTGCAATGGTGGCATGGCCAATGGAATCAACTGTGTAAACTTGATTATGGATTTATAAGACTGCTTATAAATGTATTTATACTACATTTATTTCAATTGTTAATTTACTTGGGTTTTATGTGGCATTTTCCTCCGTGTTGGTCTGTGTAGATTCACTTCCATTATTTTCTTTAGATGTAATAATGTAAATAGTGACAGCTTATGGCTTGGGCCATGTCATGGATGGAATGAGCACTCTCCATGGTAGCTGCAATAGTGTGAATGGTGCATACTTGTTGTTTTATTATTTAAAGTGTAAATTCAAAAGTACTACAGGCTGTGGGTGTAACCCTATGTTGGAAAATCCTTTGCTGTAGTTTTTTTTGTTGACAGGGTTTCCATGTATTCAAAAAGGTTTATTTAGTTGACTATGTGGTTGTTTATGGGGTTGATTCCATGATTACAATGTATATACTTTGTAAATGTCTTATGACCTCTAGGTTAAATTTTTAGTGTTATTTAGTGCCTGCATACAATAGTGTATAGCATAGATTTTTAAAACATGAATACACTCTACAAGATTTGAATCCTGGTGGTTGTTTAATGATGAGACTTTATTTATTATTTGTATTGATTGTGAATTAGGGCTTAAGTTCCCATAGGATTCGATCCTGCAATTTCTTGTATAAATATGTGGTTTTAATATGCATGTGACTTGGGAATTTGAATGTCTATAGGATTTGATCCTACAACCCTTGTGTAACTTATTCAGATTGTTTAAATGATTTATGATGTATTTTAATGCTCTTGGGGTTTTTAATATAATGGGTTTTGTGTTTTATGGTATGCGAATCGACATTTGCAAAGTCCATAGTATTTGAGCCTGAAGAGTCCCTATAGGACGTGTTCAAGGAAGAAAAGATGTGGAGATAGAAACACAAAGGGAATAAATATAAATCAAAGCTAGGATGGAAGCTTTGGAGAGAAAGAATTCAGAGAATACAGACACCAGTGGTGAAGAAGAATCCTTTGAAGATGAGCGAGAGGAGGTTAGTGAAGAAGTAAAAGTATTGAAGATGGTGATGAATTCTAGTAATAGACCCAGAGTTGAAGTCCCCATGTATGAAGGTAATCTTAATGTTGAAGAACTCATGGGATTGGATCAATGATTTAAAAAAGTATTTTTACTTTGAATAAGTCGAAGATAAAAATAAGGTGAGATATGGAGGGACTAGACTGAAAGGGAATGCACCTATATGGTGGGATGAACATAATATCCACAGAGAAAGAAGAGGTAAGTCTAAAATCAGATATTAGGATAAAATGTTATATAAAATTAAAAGTCAATTTATGCCTAAGGATTATCTGTTGACTCTCATTAGACAGCTACATAATCTTAGACAAAAGGGTATGATTGTTAAAGAATATAAAGAAGAATTCTTTAAGTTGAGTATTAGAGATGGACATACACAAGGGGACATAGAAAGAGTAGGTAGATATATAAATGTATTGATATATGAGATACAAGATGAAATAAACTTGTCAAATTTGAAAACTGTTCAGGATGCTTATTAGGAAACATCAAGGGTAGAAGAAAAACTATTAAGAAAACACAACCAAAAGACTAGAGGGAGAAATATAGCAAGAGGGAGAGTATTTCCAACTAGAGGAGGTAGGAATCCTCAAGATGAGGAATAACGTTCTAGTAGTTTGGGAACCCAAATATCCTGAATAAATAGTTGATTTATTTGGGATTTATGGTTTCAAAAGAAGGGCTAAATATGGATCCATATAAGGTGCAAGAAATTGTAAGTTGGCCAATTACAAGAAGTTCATATGAGGTAAGGATTTTTCATGGACTTGCAAGTTTTTATATAAAATTCATTAAGAATTTTAGTCAAATTTGTGCACCTACAATAGATACCTTCATGGAAAACATAAAAATTTTCATGTGGATAGAATCAACTGACATAAATTTGAAATTGTTGAAGAAGAAGATCACTGAAAATCCTATTATAGCTTTGCCAAGTTTTCATAAGGTTTTTTAAGTAGAGACAGATTCTAGTGAGACGACAATAAGAGATGTTCTAAGTAAAAAATAGAGACCGACGACATACTTCAGTGAGAAGTTAATAGAGGAAAAAAAGGTATTCCTCTTATGACAAGGAGTTATATGTTTTTGTACAAGCTCTCAAAAAATGGAGACATTACTTGATGCCTAAAATTTTTTTATTATATTCTCATAATCACGATCTGTAGTTTATAAATAGGCAACCTAAATTGAATCAAAAACATGCTAAGTTGGTGTAATTTTTGTAGAAATTTACCTTTGTGATCAAGCATACAAGTGGAAAATATAATAAAGTTGTCGATGCTTTAATTAGAGTAAGTTTGATATTACAAGAAATTAAGGTAAGTTCTTTAGGATTTGAAAGTTTAATTAATATTTATAAAGAAGATGTGTATTTCAAAGATATATATGCAGCCTATGAGACTCCACTTTCCCATAATGGAAACCAATGGTTGGACTACATATTACAAGAAGGATTTATGTTGAAAAATAGTAAGTTATGCATTCCAAAATGCTCTATGAGAGAAAATTTGATACAATAAAACAAAATGGAGGTTTATGTCAGGACATTTTGGACATGATAGAACATTTTCTCAGGCGATTACTTTTTATTTTTTGCTAGGAATGAAACATGATGTAAATAATTCTGTTGAAAAATGCAAGATATGTCAACATGCCAAAAGGAGAAGAAAAAATACAGGACTATATCAAGCCCTACCTATTCCAACTAGGACTTGGGATTCCATCAGTATGGATTTTGTTCTGGGATTTCCTAGAGATCAAGGGGGAAATGATTTTATTTATATAGTAATAGGTTTTCAAAAATGGCTCATTTTATTGCTTGTAATAAAACCAATGATGCAACAAACATTGCTAGTTTATTCTTTTCATAAATTGTAAAGTTGATGGTTTACCTTTAAGCATTACGTCTCACAGGGGTACTAAATTGGTTGGCCATTTTTGGAGAATTTTTTGGAATAAGTTGGGAACTGATCTTAGTTTTAGTATCTCTTATCATAATTAGAATAATGGTAAGACTGAAGTGGTGAACAAAATATTTGGAAATATACCGAGAAGTATTGTTTACAAAAATCAGAAACTATGGGATTTAGCTCTTGCTCAAGTTGAATTTGCTTGCAATGATTCACCTAACAGAAGTACATGTATGAGTCCTTTTTAGATTTTAGAAATTTTGGAGGATGGTATAAGAGAAGTGTAGATGGTGAATATTTTTAATCTAGCAAGCATGAGCTACAAGAAAATGGTAAGAAGAAATTGCAAGAAAGTGCTAGAAAATACAAATAGAGAGAAGACATGAAAAGAAATGAAGTTAATTTTTAGGTTGGAGATTTAGTAATGGAAAATATTAGGAAAGAGAGGATTCCTAAGGGAACCTACAAGAAATTGAAGCTTAAGAATATTGGAAGTTGTAAAAATTGAGGAAGTTTTCTGCAAATGCATATGAAATAGAACTTCATTCTAATATTGAAATGTCTCCAATTTTTAATGTTTTAGATATATATCCTTTTAATGATTCAAGTGTTTCGTCAGAAGAAATGATTTTATGAGAATATGGTCCATTTATAGATTAGAAAAGATAATTACGTCAGAACTAACAACCACAGATTGAAGGCATGCTTGACAAAAGGGTTTCAAAGAAAACCAGGGACGAAGAATATTTTCAGTATTTGGTGAAGTGGAAAGATCATCCATTTGAATATGCATTGTGGATGACAAGAATAGATATTTTCAGGTATAATCTGAACCTTTGAGACTTACTGAAGAATTATTTTCTTCCCCTGGAGTATGATGCAAGAGCATCTAGTCAAAATTCTCTATTTGTTGGATAATCAATCAATGCAATTTTTTGCTTCCATGTAAATTTTCTAGAAGACAGGGTTAGGGATGGTTTAAATGCAATAAGGAAAATTTTTCACAATTTCCCTCGAATATTGTAAGAGGTTTCTCCATGATAGGTTAGTTACATATTTTATTTCTTAGGAGTTCATATCCTCTTGTTACAGATCTAACAGGTTGGCTAGGATTTTATTTAAGAATCAAATTTAATAATCAAAGATGGGATGAAGGAGAATAGGAATTGAACAGGAATACAGATAGAAGTTTGGAAAAGTGAGTGATCGATATAAAGAGTGTATGTAACATTGGTTAATGGAATGAAGAACATAGTCTTAATACTCTACATAACTGTCACTATCTCATGTGTTCTTTTCAATTACCAGACATATGCTTATTTATTTATGTGGTTGAAAATACAGTAATCTATACAAGATTCTGAGTGTGGAGATTTGTATAATTGCATATAATATTGATCTCTTATGAATCAATTTGACTGTTACAATCTAATTGCAATCTACGAATTTCAGCATATTGATGGTTGTGGATGAATTACATATAATATATTAAATTGAGCACATAGATATGTGGAAAAACACATAACTCACAAGATATATCACACAATTTACTTAGTTATTGAAGAATTAAAAAGTTCCAAAATGGCTTGCAACTGTAAATGATTTTTATTAATCAAAGAGTAATTAGATAATAATTACAATGAAGTACAATGGCTTAAATAGCCACATGCAATTCGAATCCACATGATTAAATTCAAATTGATTAGACTATACTTGACTATAGGCAACTAATAACTTGTCTAAATCATTGTCGGAGGACTCAATAGATAACTGACCTTTTCTAAACCATTACAAGAGTTCAATGGAGTTCTAAAACACAACAAGTGTCTACTTCAGTGTTGACTGAGGCTAACTGACTGTGGTAGGTCATAAATGCACCTCTCCTGCATGAAACCATGCAAAACTAGTGCTAACTAAATGTAGAGGACTAGAACTGAATGTAATTGACTCCTAACTCAGCTTGACTAGTCACTAACTGAACTCAATTGATGAAGGTTGGTATTGGCACTCCAAGTGGATCCTAAATTGTAGGGATTGGTCCAGGAGGCTCCTAAATTGATGCATGCAAGTGAAATTAGTGGCATTAGACCTCAATTACTATTCCCCACACTTTAGTAAGTAGAACATGTTCCCCAATTAGGCCAAGTGGACCCAATTGTGCTAGTGACTAAAAATAAAATGGATGGACTCTCAATTTGGACATGAATCCTGATTTAGACATATGAACAAGTTGGCCAAGGGAGGATTAATAATCCTAACACTCTCCTTGAATTATAACTTGGAAAATATCTGGGACCTAGTAACTAAGACCATAGGTCACCCATTACATCAAGTAAAGTAAAGTAACTGCTCAATACAAGGAGCTAGGGAAAAAACCACACGGGGAGAAATCCCCCCTCTAATTAAGCAGGTAGAATTAGGATCAACATGGTTCTTGTGTGCATAGGTATCCTGGGGCCTGGCATGTGAACCTGTCCATAATTATGTCTAGAGGAATATTCCTCTTTGGAATAATAATTATATGCTCAACTAAATTAGAAATATAGACATTTGTCAGATTAAGAATGGACCCATGTAGAGCAACTGAAGTCAACTGATAAGCGGGAAAAGGTTCTTGAGGATTAAAATCATGTGAGGAACACTCAAGAAACGGATATGTTGCAGCCCTAAATAGAAAAACATGAGTGGTAAAATCAGCCCCAAGTGTTAGGAGCAAGTGTTCAGGTGGATGCAAAATGTCTTCCTCTTTACTAGTTCTGTGACGAGATGAGCATGTGATGAGAAGCAATGGGTTTATTGAGAGAGAATGCTTAAGCTCCATAGTTTGATATATCTTCTAAAATAGATAATGAATCACATAATAAAATATCAGAAACCTTATAACAAGAAACTAACACCAAATCCCCAGCAATAGTTTTGAAGAGAAATTGCGGTACTTGTTTTTTCACACTGTAATTGGTGAGAGCATCTAAAAGCATGATTGAAAGCTCTTGGATTTTAAAATATGAACCAAATAATATCTTATCAGAAATTAAATGAGATCTAAATAGTTTCACAATAGATCTAAAAATGTGAAATGAAATCAAATCCCCAGCAACAGTTTTGTAGGAGATTTGCGGTACTTGTTTCTTCACACCGTTGATGAGAACAACTAAAAGCAGTATTGAAATATTATGAATTTGAAATACTGAACCAAGAAATATAATATCAGATCCAAATAATATCATATCAGATCCAATAAGTTTCACATCAGATCCAAGAGGATGGTCCACCGAGACAATAGATGCACAGTTTTCTTATTCTTCAAAATTCTGAATTTTGGTGCATGCAATCCTGTAGAAATTTGTTGGAATATCTAGATCATAGGGAGTGAATGGATGACTCTGGTAATATGATATTTTTTCCAAAATATCAAATGTATTAGATATTTTCACACCACCAGCAAAATTAGGGGTATAAAAATCAAAATTCTCTTCACTTTTTGAAGCAATTACTGGAAATTTTTGCACAGAATTCAAAGGAAAATCATCGACGAATGTTTGCATGGAAGTGAAGTAGTGTTTTTATTCATTATCAGAGATTCAAATTTATTCTTTTGTTTATTCCATATGAAGATATCATATATCAGAGATCTCATGAACTTCTAGATCATCATGGGAAGGCGTCACTGCAAGGAGACTGTCTTCAATTCGAATTGACTCTGTAGAAGATTCCACTTCTTCTTCATTTTGAAAAACTTCATCAGAGAGAGTGGAGTCTGAGAATTTTGGATTTAGAATGCTTATGGTACTGAATATTCTCTCTAAATTGCTATTATGATCCTTATCAATCATTCCAAAGGTTCTTTCCAATATTTTCCAGAGATCCTTTGGGTTTTCAACAGATCTTTTAAGGTAGCGCATGCTAGGAGAAAGGTCCATACCCATTATTCTATAAGTTGTATCACATTAATTTATCAAGTAATGCTCTCTCTCAAAGGACTCTTCACTAAGTCCAATAGACACCTCATAGATATCTTGTCCCTTCAGAGATGCAATCATCTTCATCTTCCATTCTGAATAGTTTGTGAATAGGGTGAGAAGAGGAAGCCATTCGAAGTTGTACCTACAAATACACAAAATACAAAGTAAGGTAGAGAAACATACACATTTCAGGTTTTCATCACACCCAACATAGTTGATCAAGCTTGATAAACAATTCCTTAACTTGGGGTATTAAGTGGTAAACCTTCTGCTTCTGGTGCAGAGTTGGAAGGAGCAATTTTGCTCAAAAATGATCTAGTAGGAGATATGGGGAGGAGAATTGACTTGTCCATTGAGGCTCTGATACCATATTGAATTGAGCACATAGTTCTATGGACAAACACACAATTCACAAGATAGATCACACAATTTACTCAGTTATTGAAGAATGAAACAATGAAAAAATGGCTTGCAGCTGTGAATGCTTTTCATTAATCAAAGAGTAATTAGATAATAATTGCAATGAAGTGCAATGGATTAAATATCCACATGCAATTGGAATCCACATGAGGAAATTCAAATTTATTAGACTCTACTTGACTATAGGTAACTAATACCTTGTTTAAATCACTATCGGAGGACTCAATAGTTAACTGACCTTCTCTAAACAATTACTGGAGTTCAACGGATTTCTAAAACACAACTCAAGTGTCTACCTCAGTGTTGACTAAGGCTAACTAAATGTGGTAGGTGAGAAATGTGCCTCTCCTGCATGCATCCATCCAAACCTAGCGCTAACTGAATGTAGAGGACTAGAACTGAATGTAACTGACTCCTAACTCAGATTGACTAGTCATTAACTGAACTCAACTGATGAAGGGTGGTATCGGCACTCCCAATGGCTCCTAAATTGTAGGAATTGGTCTAAGAGGCTCTTAAACTAATGCATGGAAGTAAAATTAGTGGCAACAGACCTCAATTAGTGTTCCCCACACTTCATTAACTGGAACATGTGCTACAATTAGGCCAAGTGGACCTAATGGTGCTAGTGACTAAAAATAGACTGGATGGATTCCCGATTTAGACATATGACCAAATTGGAAAAATGAGGATTAATAATCCTAAAACCCCCCTGAATGCTAAATTCAACAATGTGTGGGCCATGATAACTAATACCATATGTCAGCCATTACATCAAGTATAGTAAAGTAACTACTCAATACAAGGTGCTGGGGAAAAGACCACATGGGAAAAAATACCCTCCCTCTAATTAAGTAGGTATAATTAGGATCAACCTGGTTCTTTTATGCATAGGTATCCTAGGGCCTAGCATGTGAACCTCTCCATCATTATGTCTATAGGAATCTACCTCTTTCGAAGAATAATGATATGCTCAACTAAATAAAAAATATAGACAGCTGTCGGATTAAGACTGGACCCATGTAGAGAAACTGAAGTCAACTGATAAGTGAGAAAATGTTATTGAGGATTTAGAAAATTTGAGGAACACTAAATAAATTGATATGTTTCAGCCATGAACATAAAACTATGAGTGTTAAAATTATCCCTAAGTGTTAAGAGCAAGTGTTTAGGTAGATGCAGAATGTCTTCCTGTTTACTAGTTCTGTGAGGAGATGAGCATGTGATCAATGGTAGAGAAGCACTAGGAATGTTGAGAGAGAATGATTTAGATCCATAGTATGATATGGATTCTGAAATATCTAATGAATCACATAATAAAATATTAGCAACCTCATAAAAGGAAACTAACACCAAATCCTCAACAACAGTTTTGAAGAGAAATTATGGTACTTGATTTTTCATGCCAGAATTGGTGAGAGAATCTACAAGCATGATTGAAAACTTTTGGATTTAAAAATATGAACCGAATAATATCTGATCAGAAAGTAAATAAGATCTAAATATTTTAACAATAGATCCAAAACTATGAAATGAAATCAAATCCCTAGAAACAGTTTTGTAGGAGACTTGCGATACTGGTTTCTTCACAGCCTTGATGAGAATAGATACAAGTAGTACTAAAAGATTATGAATTTGAAATATTTAACCAAGGAATATATTAGATCAGATGTAAATAAGATCATATCAGATCCAATAAGTTTCATATCATATCCAAGAGGATGGTCCACCGAGACGGTAGATGCACAGTTTTCTTCTTCTTCAAAATGCTTATGGTACTAAATATGCTCTCCAAATTTATATTATGATCCTCATCAATCATTCCAAAGGTTCTGTCCAATATTTTCCAGAGATCCTTTGGGTTTTCAACAGATATTTTGAGGTAGCACATGCTAGGAGAAAGGGCCATCCACATTCTTCCATAAGCTGCATCACATTCATTTATCTAGTAATCCTGTATCTCAAAGGACTCTTAACCAAGTCCAATAGACACCTCATAG
The DNA here is from genome assembly GCA_001517045.1 of Pseudotsuga menziesii. NCBI lineage: Eukaryota > Viridiplantae > Streptophyta > Pinopsida > Pinales > Pinaceae > Pseudotsuga > Pseudotsuga menziesii. Next base: position 288,482 of record LPNX010517929.1, read on the forward strand.
AGATATTGTCTCTTCATAGATGCAATCATCTTCATCTTCCATTCTGAATAGTTTGTGAATAGGGTGAGAAGAGGAATTGATGAATCCAATTGAAGTTGTACCTACAAATACACAAAAGGAAAAGTAAGTTCAAAGAACCTACACATTTAAGGTTATCATCACACCTAGCATAGTTGATCAAGCTTGATGAACAATTCCTTAACTTGGGGTATTATGTGGTAAACCTTCTACATCTACTGCAGAGTTGGAAGGAGCATTTTTTCAAAAAAATGATCCAATAGGAGATCTGAGGAGGAGAAGTGCCTTGTCCGACGAGGCTCTGATACCATATTAAATTGAGCACATAGATATGTGGAAATACACACAAATCACAAGATATATCACACAATTTACTTAGTTATTGAAGAATGAAACGATGAAAGAATGGTTTGCAGCTAAGCATGCTTTTCATTAATCCAAGAGTAATTAGATAATAATTACAATGAAGTAAAATGAATTAAATAGCCACATGCAACTGGAATCCACATGAGGAAATTCAAATTGATTAGACTCTACTTGACTGTAGGTAACTAATGCCTTGTCTAAATCACTGTCGGAGGACTCAATAGTTAATTGACCTTGTCTAAACCATTATTCGAGTTCAACAGAGTTCTAAAACAAAAATAAAGTGTCTACTTCAGTGTTGACTAAGGCTAACTGACTATGGTAGGTGAGAAATACACCTCTCCTACATGCAACCATGCAAACCTAGTGCTAACTGAATGTAGATGACTAGAACTGAATCTAGCTGATTCCTAACTTAGCTTGACTACTCACTAACTAAACTCAACTAATGAAGGTTGGTATTGGAACTCCCAGTGGCTCTTAAATTGTAGGGATTGGTATAGGAGGCTCCTAAATAGATGCATGCAAGTGCAATCAGTGGCAGTAGACCTCAATTAATGTTCCCCAAACTTTAGTAACTGGAACATGTGCCCCAATTAGGCCAAGTAGACCTAATGGTGCTAGTGACTAAAAATAGTCTAGATGGACTCCTGATTTAGACATGACTCTTGAGTTAGACATATGACCAAATTAGACAAGGGAGGATTAATAATCCTAACAAGAGAAAATTAAATATCCATAAAGGTAAGGCGATATATGCACCTCATCTCATATTGAAGTTCAAGATGGATCCCACAAGAAATCAATGACTCAAAATAATTTCAAAAATTAACTTGTGGGAAGAAAGTCATGGAATCCCATCTAGGAAAAGTGGGAAGGTGTATCCACAACCTACAATCAAAAAACCGAGGGAGAAAAGGAATGTTCCAACCACATACTTGCAGAAGTCCATTTTTCAATTGAGAAATTGCATGCCTGCATTCCACAATCCACAATTGGTTCAAGGATATCGTGGAAAGGGTCTTGTGGAAAGATGGTTATGGAAGAATCAATTGCGCAAATTCAGTTGTGGAACAAATCTTGTAGGGAACAAAATTGCAGAAATTCAATTGTGGAAATTTAAGCTTGTGGAAAGTTGATTGTGAGAGAAGAATTGTGAAATCATTCCCGCGAAAGGAGATTTTGATCAGGGTTTCAGCATGAAGAAGAAACCTCTAGGTCTTCTGGGTTTCACCTGCAACCAAGTTATTTTCCAAGAACATTTATAAACCAAAATACTGGAAAAATAATAAAACCCTTAGACATAGTAAAATCATATCAAAACCCCTCGAAAACCCTTTAAGAAGGTCATAACAAATGGAGGGTTGGGTTTCCTCTCAAACCACTTATATATACATGAAAATTTCCATTAAATGCACATGGATGCGCTATTAACTCGCATACAGGGAAAAGTTATTTCCATAGCTCAAAACTTAATTACTTCAAAATGGGCCTCCTAGGAAAAAATAATAAAATAATAGTTAAAACAATAAAATAATATTTATTAATTTTGGAGGAAGAAAATAAAAAAAACTACTTTTGTTGTATGTATTTTAGACATATATCCCTTTATTTTTACTCAAATTTCGATCGAGAGAGCTCCCTACATGCAAAATTATTCGATTATTTTGTCGTATAATCTCCCGCTCGAAATTTGAGTAAAAATACAGGGAGATATGTCAAAAATACGAACAAAAAAAATAGTTTTTTTATGATACTTATCCCCAAATTTCCTATTTAAAAAATTGTTTTAGACCTATACAGTATTTCAAATTTAAAGCAATTTCATTGGCTAACACATGATGACATGGAATTTGAATTATTGTTAAAAGGCCCATTTTTAGTTGAAATTTCCTCTAATGTATCCCCTTCCAAGTTTTATTTCATGCCACCTTTCCACTTATCAACGCCGTGGTGTATGGTTGTGAATAAGTCCATGATGATGGTGACCATTTCCAGCATACGCAAAGCACCTCATTACAAACCATTAACCAAAGTTTGTGCTAGTTCTTTCATACATAAAAATTTATTAAAAATATTAATCACCCTTGCCAACTTATATTAAAGGGTGAAGGTTAAGCTAGGATTAAGTAATAACTTTTAGGATTAGCTATCTAACAACAGAAACTTAAATAATTACAAAATCATTGAAAAAAATCACCTTATTGAATGGCTATAGGTTCGTCATCACCCAGATACAACACCACATGTGGTTAACCTATCCATATGAACATTAGAAGCAATGCAAGTTACCCACGTGCATATTTCCTTGTGATTACAAATTATTTCATGATGTGACGAATATGTAGATGTTACGACAACATAATCAAATAATAGAATAAAGGAAAAAGATATTTTGGATTTTATAGGTTTGTGATAAAATGGTATTAGAGCATGGTTACAACACTTGGCATGAATGAACCCAATAATAACAATGATAAAATATTATATTAACTTTATCATTTTATGGTTTGACTCTCTTACGAATATGAAGAGAAGAATAACCCTGCTTTTTGCAGGAAATTATGGCAGATGTGGGAATGTATGTAGAACATGAATCCCATCCTAGGAATCTAGTAAACAATGAAATATATTACCTTGTATCTCAACCATTTTAGCTTGATAATTTTCCTATCGGCCATCCAATGCTGCATAGACCTACGATGTTCCAGCTATGTCCTCAACAGTTGGTTCTTCTTGTAATTTGTGCAAGATCCCACTAGTCTTGTTCTTACAATATAGGGCATAATGAGGCCCGCCGCAATTCCAAAACATGATATATAGTGGGGTAGCATTGGATCCATTTGCTACTAGCTTGTTAACATTAGCAGCTGGTACATAAGGATTCGTACCAGATTTATTGAAGTTTTTGTTCACTTGAAAGTTGTTATTCTTCTTTCTGTATTGCTGTGGGTTAGACCCATGTTTGTGCTTATCAGAGAAGTTTTTAGAATTGCCTCGATTTTGCTTCATGTTCTCCATCCTTAGCTGTCCATGCTCATAACAAACCCTAGCTTTGTGCAATGCCATATCCAAGGTCTTAGGCATGTTGAATTTAATCGTGTCCTGAAAACTGGGAGGAAGACATCCCAGGAATTGCTAGATATTTACCTTTTATTCTTTGATGTATGGTACATAATGTGACAAATCTAGAAATATTTTAATAAACGCGTCCATAGTCATGGATCGCATGCGTAGTTCATGAAACTATTTCACTTTCCTGTTGAAGAACCTTTACGACATATATTTTTCTTGGAAAAGTTTTCAGAAGGTATCCTAGCGTATTTCTCTTAGCTCATCTTTCTTGGTGTGTTTTAAATTTCTCCACCATCTTGTTTCCTTTCCATTTAAGTTATAGATCAAAATACAAGCCTTCATCTCACTTGAGTAGTTATGAACCTGAAAATATTTTCTCATGCCCAACACCCACTCTTCAACCTTATCCCCAATGTTTAATTCACCTTCATAGGTTGGGGCTCTTATTTTTCTAAACTCCCCTTGAAGACTGTTGTTGCTTCTTTGTTTCTTTCTTCGACGAGAAAGAGAGTCATCACTGGAAGGACTCTGATGATCTCCTTTCAGTGGTTCAGGGGTACGTTCCTCTTTTTCTCCTTCTCTTGGGCTCCTGGAACGCTTATGGTAATGTTTTATTTTGGAATTGTTTACCTTGCGGGCTTCCACCCATCATATTTCTTAGTAATGCTTCATTTATAGCTTACTGTTCTTTTCTTTTCTTCAGACTATATTCTCTGGGACTTCAAAATTCTTCTTCAAGACAATTTATAGTCTTCAAAATATAATAATTCAGCTCCACCACCAGTTCTCCTTCTGGGGTGGGGGTTTTCATCCTTCATTTTCGGCTGTGATCTTCCTAAATGTTCATAAACTGAACTGTTCAGTAAAAGTTTTGTGAAATTTCAAAAATTTTAAATAATACAAAAAATTCCTGTTAGTAAAAAATTTAATATCATACTTTATTTTCCTTGCAGTAAATTCTAGTTGTGCCCATAGGTCTCTTAGTATTGAAATTAGGCTCTAATACCACTTGCAATGTCTGCAAAAATAAAAATAAAAAATTACTAGGCTAGTAAAACTACCTATATGGAACATTTTTTTGACTTGCTGAAATATATCGTACACTACATGTACCACTGTTTACTCGTAAGCTGTCGTTACATTTTGTCATTTTACTTTTAGACATTATTATTGATGTATTTTACTTATGATGTCATACTATTTTTTACTGCTTAGTTCTTATGATTATACATTTGTTGTGTATGTGTCGTTACTTGATTTTATGCTTCATCCTTTCTGCATAGTCTTACTTGTTATTTAAAAATTCCTAACTTAACTTTGTTTCTGGAAACAAAGTGGGTGGAGTGGTGGGACTCATTTTTCCATGACGATCTGAGAGGTAAAAGTGTTTACTTATTTGTAGGCTTACTTAGTTCTTCGAACTAAGGCACCTCTTTTATTTCATATGCAAATTCTACTTTGAGACGGAGACTAATTTTAAGAGCACTGAATATCTTGATCCTACTAGACCTACTTCTTGTTTCTATGGTTCCTAACCGACTCAGATTTATAACAAGGTAAATACTATTTTTGTTAATTAGTTATCACAGTTTTTTTTCCTATGTACTACTTACACTTCATTAGGGTTTATGTTTTGTATTTTATATCTTGGTATATTTACGTTCTATGTTTATTTTATTAAAAACATTAACATAACCTATGTTTCTATTTGCAGGTTATACAATTGGCTTAAAAACTAGCCCTTTGATTTTTATAAAAGTTAATTATTTAACATGGGATATTTCATATGCCATGTTTACTAAGCATTAAGCTTAGGGAGAACACATTCTATTAAGGCTTTAAGCCTATGGTTTGCATGTTACCTATATTACTTATGCCTTGTGGATTTGACTTTATACCATGTATGGACTATGCATTAAACATGACCTTGTAATGTTTTACAACCTATGTTTAAATGTTGGGGTGGGAAATATACCATATGGTTGAACCATATATGTTGGGATTTAAGCATTGCATGGGAATGGAGACCAATGTTTTTGCAATGAAACTAAACTATGGCAAAGTGGGTTTTGGATTTGATATTGGATACCAGCTGGTGCCATTAATGCACCTTGGTTTTCGTGGTAGCCCAAGCTTAGGGATTGGATCACAATGAACCTGTCATTTCATTTGGTTGTTTGGGGTTTGGTATTTTCTCTATAGAGGGAAAAATGGAGGTGACCTCCAGGCTTCAAAGGTATGCTTCGTTTTGGATTTCATGTCTGCGATTCGTTTTTGTTTTGTGGCTCCTTTTCATTTCCATACTTCTCATCTTGGTTTCGCTTGGTTGTTTGTAGGTGCCAAGGTATAGAAAAAAGTAGCGTGGCTCAAGATTTATTGTTTGGTTTTGAAGGTGGTGCCAAGGTGTAATGTAAGCCATACCAACAAGCCTATGTGTGTTGTCTCTCGGTCTATGTGTGTTTTGTTTTCGTCATTTGGTTTGGGGCTTCTCTATGGGGTTTTGATGAGCCTTCGAGCCTGTGTAGAAATACTTGGGTTTTTATACAATTATCAAGGCTATTAATCAGTGGATTCAATCTTAGTGCCCTTATAGGCTTGTTGTAAATATTTGTTATGGTAATTTGTATTTTGGGTTTTGGGGTTTCCATGCCTAGGAAGCACCATTGTTTGCAATGGTTCCAAATCCCATGGTGCAACTGTGTAATTACTTGACTTATGATTTTGGCATTCCTGTGCATAATATATACCGTGTTTACGAAAATGGAAAAGGTTAATATGGTTACTATGTATGTGTTGAATTATTCCATGCTATTGGTTTATTACTGTGGGTTATAATGTGGCATTCGCCTTCATTTATGGACTATATATTTAAGTATTTTACTTAGCCGTAAAAGTTGATAGTGCTTCGGTTTGAGGACTTGCCGTGAGTGGCATGAGCCTCCCCAATGTGGCTGTGATAGCTCCATATGGTTGCATTATTGTTAATGATGTTGTTGGTTTAGAATATAATGTGGGTTGTGAAGGAGCCATGAGTATAACCCACGATGGCCTTCGTCGCTGTAGACTTCCTTTTTCATGGACTGTGTATTTAATTAAAGTAGTGGCCGAGGTTGTGCTCTAGCATTGGGAAGAAGATAAGGTCTTATGACCTCTATGTAGCAAAGGTATTTGATTTTTTTATTTTAAGCCAACATAAATCCCGTGTAAAGCATGGCCGTGATTTATTGTAAATAATTACTCCACATGGTTTGAATCATGTTCGTGGTTGATGTAATGAGTTGTATTTTTATGTGGATGCATAGTGAGTTTGGATACCCACAAGACTCGATTCCTATTGACCTTTGTAATTATTGGAAATGTGTATAGAATTCAACATGGTCTATTAAAATGAAAGTGTTTTGTGTTTGTGATATGGTGTTTAATTCGTTATATGGAAATACTTGCAGAGTTATGTAATTTGGTTACTGTTTATGTATATAGGTTATGGTGATTATTATAGCCTATGACTGGGGTTTGAATACTCATAAGGGTCGATTTTGTGACCTCTGTTTAAAATTTTAGAGTTTCTTAATTTGTTTTAAATGTTTTACTTGGTTAATTTATGAGTAATAGTTATGAGTGATTTAGTGTAGGAAGAGAGATGTGACTCTTGGACAAAAATAATGGTCACAATACTTCTTGTTCATTTAATTATGATGACGTTAATCTTTAATGGAATGCTTATGCAATTTTCTTGTATTAAATATGCCGACCTTGGTAGGTCTTTACTGGTGTATTTATCTTGAAGTAAGTATAGTTGTATTTAATTGATTAGCTTCATAAATATATTCTATAATTGATAAAGTAGATCTATGGATAATATTCTAATTTGTTTATGTTTGATGTCTATATGTGTTTATATATATATATATATATATATATATATATATATATNTAGATTATACCTTAGGTCATATAGATTGTAAACTTATACATATATGTATTTAGAACCTACTTCTAAGATGAATCTGTTTAAATCTAAACATGCCTCTACTGACAAATGGAATATGTCACTAGAGTGGAAAAGGCTAAAAGTACATCTATATAGTAACCTGAAACAAAACCTAATTTACAATAACCAAATTTTAATTAATGAAGATAAATATAGAAACAACTCAATTAAACAAACAATGGTGAATACATCATGGGATATAATTTGTAGCCTAGGGTTATACTTTGTTTTGGTCCTTATAGACAATATCTTAGTTTAATCTAGGAGTAAAGAGGAATAGGAAGAACACCTTCACATAGTACTACAAGTGTTATGAGAACAATATATTTCTGCTAAGTTTAGTAAATGTGATTTTTACAAAGCACAGATATAGTACTTGGGTCACATTATCTTCGAGAAAGGGATAACTGTGGACCTGAAAAACGATTAGAGCCATAGAATACTGGCCTACACCTACTAGTTTCACCGACATTAGGTATTTTTTGGGATTAGCCGGATATTATCTGAAGTTCGTTGAGAAATTATCGAGAATAGCTTGTCCCATGACCGCCCTGTAGAACAAGGAAAATAAGTTCTCATGGAAAACCAAGTGCAAGGAAAGTTTTCAAAATATTAAGAATCTTTTGACGACCATACTGATACTATGAATTGCGTATTTTGATGGGGATTTCATTGTTTGCACAAATTCAAGCAAGGAAGGACTCGAAGGAGTACTCTTGCCGAATGATTACACAATCTATTATGAATCGCAAAAGTTAAAAGAACATGAGCAGAATTACCCGAGACATGATCTTGAGTTAGCTTCCACATGCATTGAAGATGTGTAGGAACTACTTCATGGGAAGAAAATTCCTTCTCAAGACAGACAATATGATTCTGAATTTTTTATTAGAGCAAGTAGATTTGAATGCTAGGAAAGACAGATGGTTGGATTTCCTTAGCGAGTACCATTTCGAGCTAAATCATATTAAGGGAAAAACGAACAACATTGTCTATACTTTGAGTTTACGAACTCTATATGAGGTGACTTTAAGTCAAACCGATTTGAATTTGCACAAAAGGATTAGAATGACCAACAGAGTTGACCCTTTCTATGTAGAAATCCTTAAGAAATTCCAAGAGTACAGGTTATTTCAACAACAAAAAGAGTACAAGGTAGGCGAAATAGAATAGCTATGGTCCAAAGAGAGATTGTACGTTCCAGATGGAGGGGACATTCGGTTTGGAATCCTCCCATAATTTTAGTAGACACCTTACTTAGGGCATCTGAGATATCAAAATATGATATTCGTCATTAAGAGACACTTTTTTTTTGGCCTAATTTAAAAGCCAACATTGTGTTGTTTATCATGAAATGTCAGGAATGTCAGCTGGTCAAAGCTGAGCATCAACATTCTTCGGGATTGGTGCAGCCACTACCTATTCCAGAATGGAAGTGGGCACTCATTAATATGGATTTTACCACCAGTCTACCGAATAGTAAGAAAAAAAATGATTCTAGCTTTGTAGTAGTTGATAAATTGTCAAAATAAACACACTTCATTATTGTGAATTCGACCTACAAGGAAGTACACATTGTCAATATCTTCTTGAAGGAGATATTTATATTTCATGGGATACCCAAGGAAATCATCTCCGCTCGTGATACAAATTTTACCGAAAAGTTTTGGATATCTTTATTCTCCGTATTAGAGACCCAGTTGAACTTTAGTACTACTTATCACCCATAGATAGATGGTAAGACAGAAAGGGTAAACCATATTGTTGAGGACATGCTTAGGGTGTATGACATGCACCAAGTGGGAAGACTACCTACATCTTGCATAGTTTACACATAAAAATGGTTATCAGACTGCCACGAAGATGAGTCCCTTTGAGGTACTCTATGGATGAAAGTGTAGAACACCGGTTACTTGGGATAGCCCTATGGTTCAGCTCATATTAGGGATGGATTTATTAAAGGACTTGGAACAGTTGGTTACCAATGTCCAGGTGAACCTTAAAGAAGTACAAGACCTCTAGAAAAGTTACATGGATAAGAAAAGGGAAGATAAATATTATCAAATAGGAGACCATGTCTACTTGAAATTAAAAGAAAAATGGATTTTGTTGAGCTTTGGAAGGTGCCATAAGTTAGCACCTAGGTTTTGTGGAGCCTTTGAAATATTGGACAAGAGAGGGTTAGTGGCATATGAACTAGCTTTACCTACACACATAAGAGTCCATAATGTTTTCCATACATCATTATTAAATAAATATGTTTATGATACTAAACATGTGGTTGATTGGTTCTTATTACAGGTGGAACCTGAAGGGGATTTTTCCCTTGAACCTCTTCATATATTAGACAAGAGAGAGGTGCATCTCAGGAAGTGCACCGTATTCTAGTTGAAAGTGCAATGGAAGCACTTCAAAGCCGATGAGGATACTTGGGATAATGAAGCCATCATGATAAACGATTACCCCTCCTTGTTTCATGATCTCATTCCGAGTCCATAGAACACCAGGGACGGTGTTGTTCTAAGCAGGGAAGCATATAATATCCCAAATTTTGGAACTAACACTTCTGAGAATGAGCACATTGATTATGATGTTACCTTGATGTTTTATTTTGATATACTGGTTTGAAGACCACATTGCATATGAAGATGAAGAGATGCTTGGGGATTTCATCTATCTTTTTGGGAGTCATTATTATTCCTGGTTATTCTGAAGAGAGTTCTTGGAGAACATTTCCCTAAGAGGAAAAAGGAGAACTAATCCATACCTAATATACTAATTAAGGAAGCCTCATCTTAGGAGCTGTAAGCTACTTGCATATTGGAACCAACCCGGGGGGGTCCGGATTAAAATCACGAACGATTCCAGGTAATGCTTGGGTGGAACGCGGTATTTACCAAGTGATTCAATCATATATACAAAGGTCAAATATTTCTATGAATTGTTGATGTTTGGTAATTGAGTGTGCAGGTATCATCCATTAGAGGAGATTTCAGTTTTTAGGTATGAGGTTTTGGTATTCCTATTTTATTTCCTAGAATAAGAGTTGGCTAGATTATGCAAGTGTTTATACTATATGTTCTAATGCTATGTGCTTTTGTATTTCCCTACCAAATTCTTTTAGGGTTTTCACTTTAAATTATAAACCCTAGCATGTAATATATTTCATGTGTTAGAATTATCGAAGGTTTTGTTGTTTTAGTTTTACTTCTGTAATGTAATTCATGTTCATGTTTTATCCGAGGTTTTGGTGCTTTCCATATTACTTCTGTATTCTATTCTATAGTTTAAACTTTGTTCTTTTCAAACTTAGTTTTTATTTCTAAAAACAACGCCTATATATTTTATTTGTTTTACGAACCCTACTAGAAGATTTCATATTTCCAGCAAAGATTTGCTTAGAAGTAAAGGCTAGTTTCAGGTCAAACTTTAAACAACATTAATTATAGATTATAATAAGTCGATATAATAAATAGAATCTAATAAATACTATATATATATATATTATATCAGGTATAAAATAGAACTGTAAATACTAATTTAATAATATTATAAACATAATATTCCTTATCTAAGAGTAACCATAAATTCTAAAGTAACCAAGCTAAGATAAAAACCAGTGAAGACCTCTAAGGGTCTGTATAAATAAACTCATGCTAATAACAAAGATAAAATTGTCACTTTCCATTAACGAAATAAATATCACAAATCAATTAAGAGTCCAAGTTTTGAGACCATATAAATGGTGCACAATTTATAACATTAATACTAGCTACATCTACAATGCTTAAGCAATAATGTTATTATCAACATTAAAAAACATTCCATAAATAAACAAATCAAACCCTCTAACATTATGAATAACATTATAGAAATCACATACCTTAAATACACTTCCAAAGTAATAAAACCACAATAATATTAAATACACAGTAATCATTTAATATACCAAAGATAACTGTACCAAGGTTGCAGGATCAAATCCTATGGAAACTTCAGCCCAAATTGTATCCATAAGTACAAACCCTCACTTACATGACCCAGGATCAAATCCTGTACGTTCCATTTTATTTACAAGCCACACTATACTACTTAAATATAGGCTGTGAGTTTAATAATAAAGTCTTTACATAGAGGTCATAAGACCCATTATAATTTATACACACTAAAATCTATGGCTTCAGCCTCATACACAACCCAACAGTCAACTAAAATAATTTATCAATGCTTTAAAACCCTGTCACGAAAATAAACAATAGCAACATTTTCCAATGAATTGTTTACACCCACATTTGGCCTCACATTTCATTTACCGATCATAATTATAACAGTAAGCTTGCACCCATTTACGCTATCACAACTACAATGGTGAATACCAATGCCATTCATGGCATGGCCCTAATCCATTATGCCGACACCCATTTTCATCCTTACAAACAAAGTAAATAATGAAGGTGAATTCATACAGTCAACAAGATTAACAACCACATAAATCAAACACAACATATATTAATAAACCCAGTCATGATAAATCATTAAAGAGTTTACACAGTCATTTGCTTATGGTAGTACACCATTACAACCAATGGTGCTTCCCATGGACATTATCATAACCAAAACATCAAAAAAAAATACATAGAGCCTGTCAAGGCATTACCTAGGCCTTTTTCGCTACACAGGGTGCCAATAAATAAATAACTTTACATTGAAATGATTCAGGCCCGAAGGAAAAATGAAAAATCCAACTAATGAAACCCCAATTCCTGTAGCATTCCAAACGTATAGCTCTTTTAAGTTACAGTCAACCCCCCCCCCAAAAAAAAAAAAAAAAACCCTAAACACATCCATTGGAACTAGAATCAAGAAAACTTAACCATCAACGAGTGATAAATCAGTCATAAACACGAAGCCAAAAGGTGACAAGTGAATACTTGTTCAACAGGATTACCGTAAGGGTATGGATTTTCCCACGGCCTTGCCCTCAAGCAATGAACTACGCCTCTCCTTGGCACCCCTATAACCTGCAACAATAAAATGAAAGACACGATGAGAGGTATGATATGTTAAACAAGCTAAACCAAGCAACTGATGTTGTGAAACCAACTATTATCATACATGTCTGCTAAGCCATCGAAATCATTTCCTTCATACTAAACAGTTGCAGAGAGCAAGCAAAAATGCCGTGAAGTGACCAAACTAATTCTTGGTCCAATCCCTAAGCATGGTTTCCCTCCTCCCAAGGTGCATTGATAGCACCACCCTATCCACCATTAATGCACAGGATACCCATAATTTTATAGTCTATTGACTATATTGCAAACTTTCCACCCAAATCATCACACGGCTTAAACTATCACATTCATCGAATACCTTAGCCTTTAAGCCTTAAGACCATGTGCATCGAATACTTTAGGATTTAATCCCTAAGACCATATCATATGAAATATTTCATGGAATATTTTTTAAAGCCAAAGATTTTACAAAAGTATTACAAGCATTAAAATAAACATATAATAAAAATATGTTAGGACATGAACATGTATTAAAACATTTACACCATAGTAAATAAGTAGCACATAACTAATGAATCCGTACACATAGATAATAATTTCTAGCACGGTGGTAGATTGGTTTGTGTGGTTAAGTTTTCTGGTAAAGGGGATATTGAAGATTGTAGGGGAAAATAGTTTGAAGGGACAAAATCCTATTTTAGAGGTATTTTTCTATTATTTTAATCTTTTGTTTTATAATTATAAATGAAAAACTAATAGTTGAATATGTTGAAATTTGATTTATACCCACACTTCACTATTACCAGTAAACCTTGTTGCTATTAAAATTTATACTTCGAACTTGTTAGAATACAATTATATGGAATTATACTACAAATTTTTAGTCTTTTTGTTTGTATCTTTAATTAAACAAAACTAGCTGAAATTGAACAAAACCCCAAAAAAATAGGACAACAAGTTTATAGCCTAGAAAATGATAGAAAAACTAGGTTTAAAAGCATTTTTCTAAATTGGTATTACCTGAAATTAGTAAGGAATCAATTAGGACCCTACATTACTTATATTGAATTAATTTCGTATTTGTATAATTTGAGTGGGCATAATTGTTATAATGGTTAGTAACATGGGTTTTATCATTGGAGGGGACATGTTCAATTCTTTAGGGGAGTAGGATATGTATATATGATTGAATCATTGTTTATAAATATTTGTGTGACACTAGAAAGGTAGTAAAACTCTCATTAACTCTTTTGGGATAAAGGCAGATTATGTATATTTATCTAGAGGAGTCCAATGCCCCAATTTTTTTGGAGAAACTATAAATAATTTTAAAATCTAGACACTCTATGGCTAAGAAGTTATCTAATAAATTGATCTTTCCTTTTTTTTATTCCTAGTCTATTATCTTCACACACACACAACCATGTGATGTATTTTTCTCGATCCATCTTGTCATCTTGAGGTATTGGTCAAGCATGAGGTAACACATAAATAAATGATATTAAACGATCTCATTATCCATGCAAACATCATTGGATTAGATCTCACTCCCTTATGCATTATTTTTATGGACAAAAGAGGCCGGAATCATTGGTGAGGAGAGAAGAGATTTTCACTAGTCCATACGTGGTTCGTGTTGAATAAGCTCTATTGAGTTACTAATCATTATTGTGAATGAATTTTAAGTCACCTCAATTTCTCTAGTCTAACAAAGAAAGTGGTTTCCACATGGTTTTACTCATAAATATATATGGAGAGTTGTACAATATCTACACCTCTATACAATTAAGGTTTAGCACCCTTCCTTCAAAAGAATGCTAGATCTACAATTCTTCATGAAAGATATAATTCAACTCAGATGGAGTTATAGTATAATGAAATTTTCCTATTTTGTTTGTAGTATATATTTGTATTCTTCTATTTTTATGTAATCAAGTATAAATTTATTTTAGTTAAATTTAAAATTTTACATTTGCATAGTATTAACAGCTCTACCATTGGTTTTATGACTTCTAAAATAGTATAAGCATACATTTAAATTTTAAGTCAAATAACACATGTACATTTTTTATAAAGGAAATTACTAAGTGATGAATAGTAGAAACCTCCTTTATGTTTGGTTGTAGTTAGACTCCTTTTTTTCCTTTGTCTCATCCAATTTCTTGTCTTGAATCCTTCCTTCCTCCACCTTGTTCAACCAATCAACCAAACAGATAATAACCTCCCTGTTGACCAATGAATATTTCTAGATCTAGGATACCTATAAGTTTCCTAGTCGTCAAGCACACAATTCCATTAATTTTGATAAAAAAACATAGATTCCTTGTCTCCAAGTTCCCCTTGGTTAATTTTTACCGTTATTGTTACAAGTTCCCCCCCTACTCTATTTTCCTTTGTCTTGACGACTCTCACCCTTCCTTAAAAAAAAAACCCAACAAATATCCCCCCTCCCCTGTTCACTTATACTCTTCCTTAAATCCCCCTTTTTCTTCCCTCGACCCCAATATAACTCGCTTTCCTTCAATGACATCCTCCCTTAGAGTACTCACCCCTTCTGTCATTAATATTTTTTGATCATAAGATAATAATAACGACACACAAAAAAGGGATAATAATACAAGATTCAATCCGCCCACTAATCCATTTATTGATTAACATTTATGAGGCTATTGTTGATGTATTTGTAACTTCAAAATGTATTCACTTGTATATTTTATTTATTGCAGCTTAATGTTTATTTCGGGAAGTATCTGTAATGTAATTGAGTTATGTCATGCCCCGATGTTCCTATCGGGAGATTCAATAATGTAAACAAGTCATGTAAATTCATAGCGGGTAACCCTCCTTATTGTTCAAGAGTTAAAGTCCCCATAGTTGTGGGGCACTAGGGTTACTAGGCTCTCCTAAAGAAGTCGGCCCTAGGTGAGTTAATGTAATTCATATCATTAGTACCCTAGTTGTGGTTACTCAATCCTACATAACTGAGTTAATATTACTCGAGCCTACATAATAGAGTAAAAGGTTAAGTGAATGAAAGAATATAAGTAGAGAGTGAGACTCTCTATTTATTACACAAACCCACATATTCACACACTGGGGTGCATGACTGAGAGAGAAGAAGCTAGGATCAGAGAAAGAGACAACTACTGTCAGAGATCATGTCTATGTTTTCATGTTTTACTTTTTCTATTGGTGTTGATTCTATCTCTCATGAAGTTGCAGGGTTTTCTCCTTTATGGTTTCCCCAAGGAAAATCTTTGTGTCTATTGTCTCTTGTGTTTGATTGTTGTGCTTGTTATTCTCTCAACTAAAGATCCTAAGATCATATTAATTAAATATATAAAATATCACATGGTATTAGAGCTAACCTAAGAAGAAGACACTCTGCAACTGCAAAATCTAGGGCTTCTTAATTTTTGGGTCTCTCTCCACAATCCATCAGCAAAAGAAGGCTAGGATGACTCTCCATTAAAGGGCGCATCTGCTTGTCGAAACAAAATTTCATTCCGAGCATTTTTAGTTTTTGGTGCGGGAAATTAGTGCTTTTTACGGAAGAGGAATTTTTGAGTGAGCCTGGAATAGGATTTCTCTAATCATCAAAATCAAAGTTTAGAGACCTAGTTCGATATTTTTAGTTGGGTGTAACTTCAGAAAAGTCAAACCCTAGTTTGACCCCGGGTTGCAAAAACCCTAAATACTAAAACTGATAAGTTTTGGTAAATTCACTATATCTCAGGATTTCAGAAGTCTCAAGGGGCGCAACTTTCACAGGTCAAAGATATAATCCTGGTTTACATTGTTTCCAAGTTTCAGCCTCAGATTCACTATATTGTAGGAGATATGGTTCCTCCAAGTTAGGGTTCCCGTCTCTTCGAGGATTCATCCCTAAACAGGACACCTAGGGAGAATTGCTATATCATGGGCTACGAAGGTCCAAATTAAATTTTGTCAAGATATTATAGAAAGGGAGTGGACTGTACTTTCTGTGTTAGAAGTTTTATACCCCGAATATGAACCAGTGACACGCGGAAGTCCATACAACTTTGCTAGGTAGAAAAGTCATGAAAAATGTCACCTTGGGAAAACGCTCATAAGTCCAAGTTCATGAAACCACTTCTGATGAAACCTATGGTGTTAGAACAAGGACAAACGATGCTACCTTAGTACAAAATTTAAGACATAGAGGTGTAGTAATTTCATAGATACCATAGAAACAGTATTAGGAATTTCTGCAAAAGAAATTGATAAACTAGGGCTTCCTGTTCCAGGAGCTTCCCTCCATTGTTTTTAGAAAAGGAGTACATTGGATAGCTCGCCTTAAATAGGTATATATTTCTATCCAATAATATTTGAAATAATCCAATTTTTGAAAATTAGGGTTTCTCTGACAAACTCTAGATCATCCACGTCTAGAACCAAGACGAACACCTCAAATCGGTAAGATCTAATCTTTTGCTATTTTAATTGGAGGTTCTTATTTTGAAGTGATCTATCATATCAGAATGATGATAAGCTTGGTGAAGTTGACAAATTCCAAGCATGGAAGTATATGATCTCTCTGAAGAAAATGAATTGGACATCTACATAAGTAGAGAGGTTCCAGTTCCAGGGGGATTGAGGCTAAAATCCTTACACTAGAGGAACTTGGTCAAGGCCAAGAAGATCATTGTTGATTCAATCACGGATCACCTTATACCACAAATGTCTTCCCTAAAGAAACTGAAACAGATTCTTGATTCCTTGACCAAACTATTTGAAGGGAAGAACATAAATCAGAATATTAATTTGAGAAAACAATTGAAGAATGTGAATATCTAGAATGCAGAGACCATATAGTCATACTTTACGAGGGACTCTCAAATCAAAGAACAAATTGTAGCAGTAGAAGAAGAAGTGGAGAATGTAGAAATGGTGATAGCCACCTTGAATGGCCTCCCAGGATCATGGGATTCATTCATGAGAGCAATGTGTGCCAGAAGGAAGTGATTACTTTCAAAAGACTCTGGGAAGAAGAAGAAGCTCCACTCATAATAACAGAAGAGAAGATGGGAGCAACTGAATATCAAGCTCTCACCATCCAAAGAAGATCCCTCAAGTGATGAGGAATACAAAGGACTCAAATCTTGAAGAAAATATTCTCCATATTAACATTGGGATAAGAAATGATGAATGAAGAAGATGATGAAGCTGAAGGCTCAAGAAGGAGTCTACCCACAAAACAAATAAAGATAAGTATTCAATTGCCATTTCATGATATTGTTTCGTTATGCATTTGTTTATATTCAGTTGATGTATTATGCATGATAGAATGTTTGCATTAATGACAGTATACTACTAATATGCATGTAATGGGTAAGTAGCTCATGGTGCTATACAAATCTCCATTTCTACTTATCTAGAATGAAACCTCTTTGCTGATATATTGGATTAGTGCACAAACTCAATGTTGTCCTGGTAGAGATGGAAGGCATCTAGAAAGTTTAGGTGAGATATGGATGAATGTTGTATTGGATAAAATAGTTGCATAATCATATATCTTAATGCAAAAGAATTTTTTCATTATGGATATACCTTATGAAATGTTTCTAACAGTAGAACTAATACATTTGACTTGTAGGAAAGATCGCGTAAAATTGCCTATAAGCAAAGAAGGACGAGACATGTTCCGAAGAACATGTGACGATAGTTCAAGATGAAGAATAATATGATGAATGCAGTGACATCATTGATGTAGAACCTTCTAGATATGAAGAAGTAACCAAGAAGAAAGGGAATACCAGTTCAAGTAAAATGATTTCTAGGATGCATTATCGATACGTTAAGTGAAGTTCATAGTTCCATCATGCAGTAGATGGAAATGTCGTGGGATACAAGGAAAGATTCGTAGCACGAGGCTTCTCAAGAAAATAAGGCATAGAGTATGAAGAGACATTTGAAGCCAATGGGAATTGATACACATGACAGGAAGAATCATGTGTGAAAATGAAAGAAGGCCATGTACGAGCTCAGAGGACACCCATGGGATAACACATACATAATGAGCTTGATGAAGATCTTAACCTTTGCTACAAGGTTGAAGATGAAAGCCTATAGAGGATGACAAGATCATAGATGGGTGTGACAAGATATTTTGAAAAGGTTCAAGATAGAGGATCTTGGTATCCAGTGACCCTAGATGGATACATAGAATATTAGTAGCAGAGGAAGCTACTTGTCACTCCGGTACAAAATGTTTCAATGCATAAAGTACGAAAGACAGAGGGAGAATGATGCTTTGCTTCAGAGGGAGTGACTGTAGAAGATCCTGAGGTTCGACATGGTACAACAGGCTGGATAGATTACTGATGACTCTAGTATTTACTGAGAGTAAAGTGGATTCCAAACTTTTCTTCAAAGTTTAAGGTGGAAGACCAGTGATTCTCTTGTTATATGTCGATGACTTGTTCCTAACAGAAAAGAGGAGCTCATTAAAGTTGCAAGAAGGAAACTTGTTTCTAAGTTCAAGATGAAGGACTTGGATATGATGCACTACTTTCTAAGCATGGAGGTGTGGTAGAATCTCCCTAGGACAAGGGATGTATGCAGTAGATATCTTGAAGAGGTTCAGGATGATGGACTACAAGGCCATGACCACACCTATGGCATCAAACTTGAATCTATTGAGTATTGCTTTATCAAATAAGGTTGATGATATGATGTATCATCAGATGATTAGTTCCTTCATGTACCCGATGAATACGAGACTAGATATTTGCTTTGTTGTGAACACATTGAGATATGTTCACCTGATGGTTGCAAAGCACGCAGTGAGGTACCTAAAGGGTACAATTGATTATGGACTCAAGTATTAGGTGAATCAAAAGATTAACTTGGAGGTTTATGTGGATTCGGATTGGGCAGTGCCATTGATTGGAAGAGCACTTTAGGGTGTTGCTTCAGTATGGGATCATGTGTGATCTCTTGGTTTAGCAGGAAGCAGTCCTACGTGGCACTGAGTACAGCTGAAGTGAGTATGTTGCAGCTTGTTCAGCTAGTTGTTAGGCAGTATGGCTGAGGAAGCTACTGTCTAATTTATTTGATCTCTAGTTGGATGCTACTTTTATATATTGTGACAACCAGAGTTGTGTGAAGTTATCTAAGAACCAGGTGTTCCATGACAAGTCGAAGCATATCGAGATCAAATATCAATATATGAGGGATATGGTGCAGAGAGGAGCAGTGAAGCTCCAGTATGTGCGACAGATGAACAAATAACTAGTTTGTTGACTAAGCCATTGGATAGAGTGAAGTTTCAACACTTCAGGGAGAGTCTTGGTGTTCTCCAGATAGAGGTTAACTCTAAGGGGAAGTGATGAGTCCATGATACATTTTGACATGGTGAGAGGATTGGTTCCTTCCATGGTCAGATGTAAGGGTTGATCCATTCTGTCATGGTGAGACGATTGGTTCCTTCAATGGTAAGATGTGAATGATGAGCCATTCTGAGGTGACTATGAGATTTGTCCTCACATGATCTGATATAAGCATCGAATTCCATTCTATGAATGGAGGCACTTGGTCAGTTACCGGGAATTTTAGTTTGGGGCTGAAGCTCAGCTTAAGTGCTGAGATGCCATTCTTTGGGAGAATGGAGGTAGCTGGTCACTTACCAGGAATTTCAGTATGGGATTGAAGCTCAGCTTAAGTACTGAGATGCCATTCTCTAGGAAAATGGAGGCACCTGGTCAGTTACCAGGAATTTCAGTCAGGGACTGAAGCTTAGCTTAAGTGCTGAGATGCCATTCTCTTGGAGAATGGAGGCACCTGGTCAGTTACTAGGAATTTCAATCTCAAACTGAAGCTCAAATTAAGTGTTGAGATGCCATTCTCTAGGAGAATTGAGGCACCTGGTCAGTTACCAAGAATTTTAGTCTAGGACTGAAGCTCAGCTTAAGTGCTGAGATGCCATTCTCTAGGAGAATGGAGGCACCGGGTTAGTTACCAGGAATTTTAGGCTTTGACTAAATCTCAGCTTAAGTGATGAGAGGCCATTCTCTAGGAGAATGGAGGCACCTAGTCAGTTACTAGGAATTTTAGTATGGGACAGAGATCTGTTCTGACATGATGTGTGGTTAGTTTCCTATCATGGTTAGATATAATTGCTAATCCTTCTGACATGGTTTGCAATGAGTTTCTGACCATGGTCAGATGTAAGTACTGGGTAGGCCTTTCTGACCAGGTTAGATATAAGTGTTGAAGAAGATGAAGACCTGCTTAGAGGCTAGGCCTACAACCAGCATGAGAAAGGGATTGCTCTGTAGAACTTCCTATGACGAGAAGAATCAAGAGATAACACCAATGATGATAATCCAATGATGATCCAGATCAAGTGATGATCCAGATCCAGTGATGATGATCCAACAGTGACGATCCAACAGTGATGATCCAGATCGAGTGATGATCCAAATCTAGTGATGATGATCTAGATTGAGTGATGATCTATATTTAGATGAAAATGACTTGAAGATGAAGATGAATTGAATATGAATATGACCTGAATATTAGGATGGATAGAACTCAATGATGATCCAGATGATACAGAGAAGAAGAATTGTGCTGATAAATTGTGTCGAGAGAATACCTTCCTAGTTAAGAGGGAGTGTTGATGTATTTGTAACTTCAGAATGTATTTACTTGTATATTTTATGTATTGTAGCCCGATTCTTATTCCAGTAAGTATGCGTAATGTAAAGGAGTCATGCCATGCCCCGATGTTCCTATCGACAGATAGAATAATGTAAACAAGTCATGTAAAGTCATAGTGGGTAACCCTCCTTATTATTCAAGGGTTAAATTCCCCACAATTGTGGGGCATTAGGGTTACTAAACTCTCCTAGAGAAGTCGGCCTTAGGTGAGTTAATGTAAGTTGGGTCATTATTACCCCAGTTGTGGTTACTCGAGCCTACATAACTGAGTTAGGATTACTTGAGCCTACATAATAGAGTTAAAGGTTAAGTGAACACAAGAATATAAATAGAGAGTGAGACTCTCTATTTATTACACACACACACACTCACTCACTGGGGCACATAAGTGAGAGAGAATAAGTTGGGATCAGAGAAAGAGACAACTGCTATTGGAGATCATCTTTATGTTTTTGGGTTTTACTTTTTCTATTGGTGCTGATTCTATCTCTGAGGAAGTTCCAGGGTTTTCTCCTTTATGGTTTCCCCGAGAAAAATATTTGTGTCTATTGTCTCTTGTGTTTGATTGTTGTGCTTGTTATTCTCTCAGTTAAATATCCTAAGATCATATTTCTTAAATGATAAAAATCTAATAGGTATAAATAATGAATATAATGTACACCATTTGATTTCCCAATAGACTTGATTATTAATTAGTATTGACGAGGACAAACAAATTGTTAACAACCAATGACATAATACTACAATTCCCACCAACTCGTTACCATGTTACTCAAGAAACACAGTGAACTGATTAATAAATCTTATCAACTCATTAATTATTGAACTTGGGAAGGAAAAAATATAAAGTACATTTAATTCTTATTAATACATTACCATCTTTTACATGGGAACAACCATACTTTTTTTTTATTTTTTATTTTTTATTTATTTTTACAAGGAACGACGCTCAAGAAACACTTAAGTACTTTCCCATTTATTTTAGGATGGTACTCAAGGTAAACCTCTGAACCTAATTACAAGGCCTAACCCAGTCAGGACATCGAATGAGGCCTCGACATAGCCACTCGAGGATTTTACCCCAATACCTTTTGCTAGCATAAACAACTCTCAAGCACTTGAGCTAACCCACTGGGCTAACAACCACACAATTTATCATTTAATTGTAACAAATAAATATATTATAAGAAATCGATTACACTAGCCAACCTGCATTGACATTAATATTTGAAAGACACTTATAATATAATATAAATAAATTTATAATTTAAATTAAACAAATTCAAATATATAACAAGAATCATAATTATATTAAACAAAATCATTATACATACATGCATACATACATGGTTAAACAGTCATAGTATAACTCAATCAATTCACAATCCACTCCCATATGGAATAATATTACAAAAAATTATTCTTATTTTGTATTCATCATACTAGTACTAGCATACATGTGGAAGGTGTGCGTAGGTGGCTAGTGTACACATAGGTCATACATGTACTATAAGAAATAATCATCTCACCTATGCATAATTTATAGCTAACATTTTTAATTAACAATCACTCATGAAAGTAGGAAAACCAAATGTACAAGACATGATGACAACATATATAAGATAAGACAAAAACACATGTAACCTAATCATTTTAGTACCATCAATTGTAACAATTAAATCTAATCATGTCAACATTATAGTTAGATTTAAACTAGTTAATCAATCAATTATTCACAAGAGTAATGTACTCGCTACCACTAACTTGGGGTTTGGAACCATAAACTAATAAAGGCACTAGTCTAAGAATCCTCGCTTGGTATCCTACTTCTGCTACCTACCAATATTTCCTCTTCTATATAATTTGTGGCATCATCTGTACCGATTTGGCCACATATATGGATCAGGAGCGAAAGCATAGACTAAATTGACTTAGCCTCCCTTCCAAGAATCCGACCATCTTCATCCCCATATTGAGGAGCATGAATCAACACAACTCTCCCATGACCTCGGGTATCAAAATAATACCTGGTGGGAAATACTTCCACCCCTCTTAAAATACATGGTTCATCACCCCGTCAGAATCATACTGTGCTTCTATCGAGATTATAGAAATTGTGTCATTGAATTACCATCTTGGTTAATTATTTTCTTGCATGCATATGTACTAGCCCACACATCATAATAAGTATATGGTTATCACTTAGCCCCTATAACCCACAGGTTAGTATTTCTCAAGAAATACATTTATAGAAAATATTACAAGTCAACCATAAACTGATCATCATCGTTCATTCATGTAACAATTTAATCTATCACATGTGTAGGGAATTCAATAATTTATTTTACTATATTATTAAAAATCTATCCAGGTGTTATAACATGATTTGTTACACCTGATACAACATAATTTGATGACCTATCCTCATCCCTATGTTAGAATCCTTTTACCCCTTTTTTTCTCACTATGACCCTAACGCTTGAGTGAAATATCTCAAAAGATGTTTTTATCAAAAGGTATTCACTTAGTAAAACTATGTCATAGTGCCTTCGTTCTTGGGATATTAAAGAATACCCCTAATTTAACTATATAATAAGAATTACTTACAAAAACCCTTTTGTTGAGCCCCCCTCCCAATACATATTTCCAATTGAAAAACCCCTATTTTTACAATATATTCCTTATTTTTACTAGAAACCTGTTTTTATACCCCCCAATAAGTATAAAATATCCATACCCTATTCCCCACCCCCTAATACCTACAAAAATATTGACCTTATTTTTCAGAATTAAAAACCCCAATTTATGAATGAACATGATAAGATATTGCACAACAAGGTGAATCCTCCATGATACATATATATATATATATATATATATATATATATATATATGAGTAGCTTGCACCATTGTATATTTCACAAGTCTACAACCCGTGCATACGTAGCCTGCACCAGTGCCACACATGTACATCAGGAAATGTTCTAGGAAACAAAAGTATTTGTAGTATTTCCTCACTAAGTAATGAATGAATTGTACATTGGCGTTCCATATGTCAGAAAAAACTCCACTTCAACCCTTCACTTCCTACTAAAGAGTTATATATTTAGCTAATATGAAGCATTAGCAGAGCATGCCTTTGACAGAAAATACACTATAACAAAATTTTGCCCCATTGTTATGTAGTTGAGTTTGCATCCCTTTATCCATGAAGGAGCCATTAGTACTGTTCCCCAAGCTTTCCTTGACCTTTGTGATCTTTCCTTTGTATGGGAGATTGAAGTGGTGGAGGCATAGGTGGAAGGACTCAGTTTTTTTATTTCAACAAGGTGCTGAAAGATTTCGTCATCTTTACCTCTATTCATCTTAATATAAATATCCATTTCTCGTCCATTGCATGTGTAATTATAAATGTTTTCTATAAATTGATGTAATTACTTTGGCTATGTATTGGAATATATCTTGCTAGATTCAGTTCTAACACTTTACATATATCATTATTGTATATCTTGTTGTTGTTGAGCGCAATTTGCAGGTACAAACTTGATTGGAAACTTAATGGGGATCTACTTCAAATGTATAGAATAAGATGCGCCCCCTTGGTACGTCAGTGTTAGTTTAACTTGTATGTTTAGCATGATTGGAAATGGGTTTATTTTTTGGTGTCCTCTTGTCTATTGTGGTCCACCCCAAGACATATGAAATATACTCTATAACAAAATTGACGATTCCGCTGGGAAATTCCTTTTGTTGGTGTTTGGGTGCATGATTGGAGTTATTTTCTCTCTGCTTCTCTTTGTTTTTTTGTCAATTTTAGTGGTTTATTGAGTTATTGGTAGTCCCTTGAAGTAATTTTAGTCTTAGCTTATTCTCTAGCACCGTTTCCATGGTATACGTGGGTCATTGAACTTACAACCACATATATACATGGGTTGCACTATATAAAGTCTGGTACATATGCTATTGTTCCATGAACAATCATGTACAACTCTCTTTGAGGTTGATATTTGGATGTTTGGAGGTTTTGGGTGGGTTATTAATATTTGTAATGTCCCCAAAATTTGAATTTTTTTTTTTTATTAGGCTAGTCTATTAATACCTGAATTGGACATATCTTAACTTATGCGGAATCTGTCGTACTTTTTCTACTGGACTGAATTTTCGTAGGTTGTTATTACATCCTTTTGGATGTTTTCCTTGATGTTGTTCTTAGTGTATTTCTATATTGTCGTTATGTTACATTGAATCTGAGTTAGATGGTAATGTTATTTATTGAGTTCTTATTATCATGCATTTACATGTATGTATGTACCGTTATTTACTTACTAATTGATGTTAATGTTTGATTATGTTTTTTGAATATTTCTTACATGACTTGTATTGTCAATGGTTGGAGTGGTGGGAGTTTTTTCCCTTGTGAAAACACCTGGAAGGTAGTTGATTTTACTTGTCACTACAGAGCTTACTTAGTTCTTATTGAACTAATGTGTTTGTTTCTTTGTTTTGTGCAGGTGTACTTGATGATGGAAAACTGAATATCATAGAGAACAAATACATACTGTCTATGTTTCACTATCACACAACTTTGATTACGAACAAACTTACAGTCCCATCTTAGTGATTTTTACTACAGTCGTAGCATTGTTTGTTCACGCAAGGCTGGGTTTCATTATGCCTATGGTTTCATGGGTTACCATTATTGGTTATGGTATTATGACCTTGATTTAGTTTGAGCCTGCACTTAAGATTTACCTGGTGTAATTGGCATTTTATAAGGCTTAACATATTTTAGCGTATCCCTATGTTTATTAAGGTCTTCGTATAAATGTTGAAGGCACATGGTAATCCATTCATGGCATATTACATATTCCATGAACTATGGCTTAGTCCTAAGTCTACAATACCATCGTTCGGGTTTAAGGAATGCATGGTGGATATTGGTTGCATTGTGTTTTGGTGTTGCATGAACTGTATAATTTATGAGTCTCCCAGGTGGCCATCATGTTACCCTTTACAGGTAAGCCATGCTTTAACAAGTTAAAACTTGTTTCCTCATGTGTGTGGGTGTTGTGATAGACAGTGAAGCTCGTCGTTGGATGAATGATTGGTTTGGGGTTTTAATTGTTGCAACTGGAAATGGTATGTCTCTACTTTCTTCTAAAGATTCCAGATATGATTTTATCGTTTGGGGTTTTTTGTTTGGTTGAAGCCTTCGGGCTGAGATTGTTTGTATTTCAATTCTATAAATGAATACTCTATCGATATCATTGGCCATGTCAAATAATACAGACTCTGCATTTTGTGTAAATTAATGGGTATGGTACATGGTGACAATACCATTGCTTGGAATTATTACTGTGTATTTTCGTATATATTTTGTATTGGTTAAATTGTAATGCATTTGTTATCGTGAATGCATCATGGTTACGATTCTTTACCTTGGAACTAGTTTGACTCTGTGTAAACTTGAATTTATAGTTTAAGTTCTTAATGTGTTATATTTTGAACGTTACTTGGATTTAGAGCCATGACATTGATGGCAATGGAGTCCTTCCATTTAGACTAGTGACTGTGTAATATTTTAATGGAATGTAGTTTTACGGTTCTTCATAGCATTTAAATCCTTACCTGTGTACTTAATTGGAAATGATTGTGACTCTGGGGTTTATCCTCTGAATGGAATGTCGTTGCTATGGCTTACCATTGATAGTGTTTAAATTGAATTATGTTGAGGGTTCATTATTTTGCATATCTCACAGTGTGCCATGAACATTTGGTTACAACGTGTAAAACAAATTGGGGTTTTAATTTCTGTGTAGAGATATATTGAATTGTTTTATGGCCAATGTATTAGATTTTATAGCATATATGATGTGGTTTTTATAAATGAAATGATACAATGTTTAGAAACACAACTAACGAATCTTACAGGATTTGATGTTGATTAACCTTTGAGGTTTGGAAATCGTGACCTTCGCAGGATTCGATCCTCGCTATAGCGGATAAAAGGGATATGTGTAAATAATTTCGGTTGGCATAAATTCCCACAATATTCGATACTATGACCCTTTTGCTTATATGATATATGTTAATGAGTTTTGGTGGATTAAATTTAGGGTTAATTTATTTCGTTGAAATATCTATTATGAGAAATTATTTGGATAATTGTAGTTTATGTATTAAGTGTATAGTTTGATTATTATGAATGTGGAAATGGTGCTCAAAGACCTTAGAGGTATTCAATAGCTTAATTGTATACTTGATTTGCTGTTTACTTATAATAATGAGGATTATTTTTTTATAGTCTTATTTTATTTATACATAATCTAATTATTGATACTTTATGTTTGAATTTTCTACATAAAGATTAGGTAAATATTATGGATAATAGTTTGGGTTTATTTCTATTTAACATAATCCAACTGGCAATATGCAGTCTGCCAGCAGAGATACTATGTATATAGGATCTATTTTTAATTAGTTCTAGGGTTTTGAAAATAATTTAAAGATAAGAAATAAATTGCAGGAATGAATTTAGAAAAACAACAACCCTTAAATTATTGAACATGAATTGAATTTCAGAAATAAACTAGAAAAAAAAAGCCTTAAGTAATAGATAGAAAATGAATTGCAGAGATGAATTAGAACAAAACCCTTACATTAATAGACATGAAACGAATTGCAGAAGTGAACTAGAAGAAAACCCTTACATTAATAAACAGGAAATGAAGTACATAAAATATAATATAGCTTATAGTTGACAGTTACTAAATAACCATTCATAATTTCATTTTCTTTGATAGTAAAACTTGTATAGTTTGCAAGGGGAAAAATAAAAAACCTCATACCTACAAGATGAAGCTATTTCAATGGCTGAAAACCTACACACTCAAATACCCAGTATTAAGAAATTCATAGACATATCTGACCTCCGTATAGATAACCCAATCACTTGGGAACTACCACATTCCACCAAACCATGACACCATTCCTGATTTCAATCTGAATCCCCTCGAGTTGATTTCAACATGCAAGTAGTTTAGAGCTCTTACGGAAAGGATTCCCTAACTGGGATATGATTTTCTGAATCAATTCTCCTTTTTCCT
Organism: Pseudotsuga menziesii; assembly: GCA_001517045.1. NCBI lineage: Eukaryota > Viridiplantae > Streptophyta > Pinopsida > Pinales > Pinaceae > Pseudotsuga > Pseudotsuga menziesii. The sequence goes on from LPNX010517929.1 coordinate 316,735, forward strand.
TTTAGGAAAAATGTTCTCCAGGAACTCTCTTGAGAATAGTCAGGTAGAATTCTAGAAGCACCAAAAGATGGAACATAGGGAAGCCTCTCTTTGGCGTGGGTTTTTATAGGCATACTTTTCAGTCAAAGGGGAAGTTGAATTAAGAATCGTTTGATTTCTTGATTTAATGATTTTTATTTAATCTAGGTACTTTTAATATTTAACTTAGGAACTTTTAATTACTTCCTATTTGGACTCTTGTAGGTATTTTAATATTTAATCCTCTTTTAGTAGTAATAATAATAGATGGAGCCTTTCCTTATTTCTTATACGTGTTAATATTATTACTATGCTTAATATTTATACATACCATGTATAAAGTATATACTTATATATATATATATATATATATATATATATAATTTGTTAACAATTTGTCTTTAGGTATCATATAACATGATCCCTAATCTTATGACACTTTATTTACTAAGGCTGTTAGGTAGGTGGTTAGGTCTACTAGGCTAGGAAACTCTAAACCTCCTTGCATGTGGGATTCCCTCGTATAGCATGGTAGTTCTTCAGTACTTGATGAGATATAGAAATTCAAAATTTCATTTAATCACTTACAAATAGGTCAAATGAGATCAATTTTTTATTCCAGTCATTTTCACTTGAAATATTTAATTCTTTTCAATAACTCCTAGAACTTATCGAGAGCCCTTACTCAAAGCTTAAAAATAGGGAGTTACAAACTTAGTGCAATTCTAGAGCTCCTTGTTCAACACTAATGCTAGGATGTACTTGTAGGACACACCTAGGGATATGATGGGGAAGGATGCGATGTTTCAGAGCTTAAGCTCAGCATTAGCTTGGAAGGCTCCAGTGTGACATCCTCAAAATACATTGTTGTGGAATTAGATAAAATGGGTAAAAAAAAAGTCATTTTTTATTATTAAAGCTTTAAACCATCCAAGTAATGTGCTTCTAAATTGAATGTCTGTAGAATACGTTCAGTAACATTTTTCACAAATAAACATTTACACTGCATCCATACTAACATCATCATGTAAAAAGAGCATGCACAACATAAAAATGCAAAAGAAGAGACAACCATATACGTGGTTCACCTCCTTCATTAGGCTACGTCCACCAATATTTTGTTAGTCATTTTATTAAGTCTTCCATAAAGGGGATACAATGATGCGGCTTGTCTATTACAAATTGTTTTATCCTTGAAACAAGGCGAGTGCAGTGGAAAATTGCATTTCCCAACCCAAACAATATTAGTTATGAGACATTCCCCAGTCCATAAGACAAAGAAGAATGCTCATAACCTGACTCTGCATAACTAGTTAGCATCCAAATGATACCAGTTCTATGTTATCTGAGAATGATCCCACGACCAACACCTTGAGTTAGTATTTGGCATAAAAGAAAACTCAAGCTCTTATGACAGCATGGTTCTTTGTCTATGATTCCTTCTAGGACTGAAAGAATTCCAAACTTACAATATATGTTATAACTCTTAAACATATTCAAAAATCTATCTCTCACCAATACATTAACACAGAACACATAAAAGCACCCAGTCTTCAACCAATTACTACGAGTTCGAGCATGAACTCAACTAAACCCAAAACACAGGCATTATTCATAACCCATATTAGCAATGCGGAAAGGTTAAATATTATACAGAAAGTATTTTCCTGGTCAATTTCCTTTCTGAAATTGTGGCATAAACAGACAAGGATTTTATAAGAATAATATTCAGAAGCCTAGATTGATTTCTTTCCTGTGGCATAAAAATACAAGGATTTTAAAAAGAACAAAACTCAACATTCTGGATTGATATATTTCTGAAATCGTGGAACACAAACAGATATTTTATAAGGAACAAAAACTCCAAATCGAAATCTTTCTTGAATTCGTGGCTCCACCAGAGATTTTAACAAGAACAAAACTCAACATTCCAGATCGATACCCTTTTGAAATCGTGGCACACAAACAAAGATTTTATAAGGAACAAAACTATAGATCGAAATCTCATAAACTATGGGCATGAATAGAAACGGAGTTTGTCAGGCACAAATTCAAACTGTCTCTTATCCACCAGATAGAGATCGTGGGCATGTATACAAAATGAACTCAAACAAAATCATGAACGCAAACTATCATTGATAGCCAAATCTGAATCATGGCACAGATAGAGGTTTTTAATAAGATCAAAATCCAAACAAAAAATAAACCAAGATCGATTTCCTCTCTGAAATCATGGCTTAGACAGGGGTTTCTAATGAAATCAATCTTCAAACAAAAAATAGACCCAGATCGACTTCCTCTCTGAAATCGTGGCTTAGACAGAGGTTTTTTTTTAATAAAATAAATCTTTAACAAAATAAACCCATATCGAATTCCGATCTGAAATCGTAGCATAATAGACATAGACTTAATAAAGCACAGTATTACAACTATCACTAGATTGATATCATGCAATTACCAGAATGATTTAACAACCAATGTTTTGGCAACTATCATGCAACTTCCAGATCGGTATAATAACAGTGTTTTTATCAGGCAATCACCAAATCGAAATAACAACGTTTTAATAAGCACAAAATACCCACTCGATTTCTCATGAAATTGTGGCATCAATGAAAACATAGTTTTAATAAACACAAAAATCAAATTATAGAGCAACCACCAGATTGAGGAATTCGTGGCCAAAAAAACCAGCGTTCAGACATTCACAGATCGAATTATAAAGCATACACCAGATTGTGAGCATAAATAACAGCTTTCAGACCATGGACTGATCCAAGCTATAATGCATTCACCAGATTGTGAGTATAATTAAACAACGTTTTTAAAATAATGAACCGATCCAAAATATAGAGCATTCATCAGATGGATGAAAATCATGGCATACTAACAGCCTTTAGACATGAACATCATGACTATAAAGCATTCCTCAGATGGATGAAAATCATGGGCATCGTAAAAACAATGTTAATAAAACAAATATTCAGCCAATGAACAGATCCAGCATTCACCAGATCGATTTCTCTGAAATCGTGAGCATAATAAAACAAATGTTGATAAACATATCATTATTTAGATATGGGAATGATCTATAACACCCAATAAACAAAACGATGAAAACCAGATCATTATTTAGATATGGAAATGATCTATAACAGCAAATAAAATAAAACTCTGAAATCCCAATCGTATTCAAATAAGGATTTGAATATAACAACAAAAACAACCAAAATGAAAAAGTAATATACACTGATAGATCGCTAGGAAATTGCATCCCCTTTCTTGAAAATTGACTTGGGTCCTTTATCTTCAAGACTACACGATCCATTTGTAAGAATATAAACTCTTTAAGATTATAAAACTTCGAAGGGCACCCCTTTCCTTTGCATTCCTCTCCGTTAGTAATGTGTAGGTCCCTCATTTCCTTCTCTCCCAGCGCATGTGGGATTAATAAATTATATCTTTTACGTTTAATATATTTATATTTAAAAAAAAATTCTATGCATACTTGATAAGCATTTGTCTTTATGCTAAAATCATTTCTCTTCTAATTCTAACATTTTCCTGTTGGGACGCACACCTTAAGGGTCTTTAGTTTTGAGTAACTCCGCAGTTTTGTGGAATTCTGTAAGCGGAGTTATGACTCAAAACAGTCTTAGGGGTGTCGGGGTTGAGTCAAAGTCCTTTTTTTTGTAATAAACCCATGGTTTAAGTCCAGGGTTTAGGGTTTGGGGTTCCCATGGTTTAAGTCCATGGTTTTTGTAATAGTGCGCTGTATAAATAGGCACTCTTGTAAAGAAGTTAGGTTAGGATTTTGATGTAAAAGGAATTGATGCGAAGCTAAGGTTTTTTTTTTGGTAAGAGAAGGTTAAGTCCTAGCTGTGTGCATGGATGACCTTTGCAGCTATGTGTGCAGAGGATTTGTAAGTGATTAAGATGATCTGCAGCTGTGTGCGCGGGTTTAAGGACTGAAGGGATCTGCAGCTGAGTGCGCAGATCAGAACTGTGATTTTGTAAAGAAGTTGAATAAAACACAGTTCTGTGGACATAGCACCTACACTGGGGGTGAACCACATTATATCTAGTGTTGTGGTTCTTTGTGTTATTTCTATTATGTTCTTTTATGCATTGATAATTATATATATATATATATATATATATATGATAAGTAAGATCGCTGCTAAAATACTAGCTTCGCTGTGAATTCCCAGTAAGGGTTAAGCAAGTCAGTGTTTGTTCATCTAACTGCGAAGTTGTATATGTGAATGTTGAAGCACTGTGTTATTTGATTATAAGTTATTAAAAGCTAAAGGTACAGTAATATCCCTCTTCTGCTTGCAGAAACCTGATTCTGCGGCACCCCATAGCTGTTTCGGGTGAGACTGCAACTTGTTCGCAGGTTGTTGCCAAAAGGGCCAACACTGTGGGTCTTTTGTTGGTGCGAAGTAAAAGGTATAAAACCTAGGTCTGCCCTATAGCCCAAAAAATTGGTTCCGTTTTCGGTTGAATTCAGTATCTGCTCAAGAGGGGTTTACATCGTACCTCGAGGGCTATGTTCTGGAGACCCTCCATGAAGGAAATCGGTGATTGGATTGATGTGACTTATCTAAAATTCGCTGAGCAAGAGAACAAGGATCTGCGTCGTACTACAAACTAATTTTTACAAAGGTATGTTTTTGTGATGTCTATGAAATTTTATTTGGTAGTATCCACATAGAGTTGCACCAGTGGTTATCTAGGTTGACAGAGAGAAGGACGAACTTCCGCGACGGTCAGTTTCCTGTTTGGACCCCTGCAAGAATTAATATATTGAAAAGAGTGAACAACAAGATATCTCGAGCTGTTGATTTCTGGACGACGCGAACACTTGAGGCATTTGTGATGGAGTTCGCCATCGACACGAGTACTTCCTTTAGTGAAGCCGAGCAACAGTTTTTCAAAGGACCAAGGGGTAAGTTTTTGAATTCATTCAGTTTGAGAATTAAAATGTCATTAGCTGAAAAAGGTATATTGCTCATTGAATCTGACTGTTAGATTTACTATTATTAACCTATGTTTGCAAGTGAAAATACCTTCGACGAGCAAAGTGGTTTGCTGCGAAGTGGAAAAAGGTACAAAAGAGATTTTGGATCCTATTCCCTAGGTCACCATATCGATTCTTCCCCTATAAATCTCACAGATTCAGAACCCGAAGAAACCCCCTCTGTTGGAAACCCTCCGGTAACCCCACAGCGCAGACCAGTTTTCCCTGAGAACCCGTCACAGTCTGAAAGTCACATGAGCCCGAGTATTCCTATCGTAGGCTAGTCTCCCCCAGTAAGTCCCCCCCCCAAACCCCCCTAGATCTACTATGGCCCACTTGACTGATGATATTAAGCTTCCTGTTTTCAAAGGAACTGGATCATAGGATCTGGAACAATTCTAGTTTTTATGTGAAGCAGTGTGGAATGCTAAGAACATTACAGATCCAGCTGTAAGAAGAGTGCAACTCGTTACTTCTTTCAGGGACCGGGCTTTGACCTAGTTCATTAAATTATCCAGTAATTAGCATCATGCCTTAGATGATATTAAAGTAGCAATAATCAAAGAGTTTAAGAAGCCCAAATCAGAGTCATAGTGTATCACTGAATTGAAAGAGATTCAACAGCGACACGGTGAATCAGTGTGGGACTTTGATCAAAGGTTCAAAGTTTTACTTGACCAAGTCAGTTTCACCATTATCCCTGCGCAGCACAAGGAATGGTTCATTGCAGCATTGCTACCACATATCAGAACACCACTCATGCAACAGAAGGTTGCTGACTAGCAAGAGGCTCTGGAGATCGCGATGAAGCTTGAGACCACCTCTGTCGAAGATAATTCTGGTGTCACTCAAATCCAAGCGCAGTTGGCCGCGATGGCTCTGGAGCTTCGCAATATGAAGAAAGGAAAAATCGGTCACGAAGAGGTTTGGTGTACACAATGTCGGATAGAAGGTCACGATAGGGAACAGTGCCATGTGGTAAGAAACTACCTGAATACTGATGCACCAAACCCGTTCAACCCCGCTATTTTATACTGTGAGATCTGTCGGACAACTAGCCAGTATCGACCTGAAAACTGTCATCTACTCCAGATGTATGTGCAAGTCCCCAAGAACCCCTACTGCAAGTTCTGTATGTCAGTAGGACATAATGAAGAGGATTTCCGTAGTTACGACCTCACGAGAGAGCGCACCTATGACACCTATCGGGTACAAAATGAGGGTCAGGGAAATGATGGATATGGCTATCGTGGTGGTGCATCCGGTAGAGGTGCTTTTGGAGGTCATGGTCGTGGTGGTATGATAGGAAGAGGCAGAGGCCAAGTTGTGTGTTACAACTTAACCAAGATGGGCATCTAGCTAGAGACTGTCGGAACCCAACTACGACATGTCGGTATTGTCACGCAGTAGATCATGTGATCGAGCAGTGTCCACAACTGATAGCTAAGATTCAGGAAAGAAATAGTTCCCCTACTCAGAATATTCAGATGATTTACATCGAGCAAAGACATGTGCCAGCCATTAATGTTGTTACGCGGAGTGGAGCTACGACGCACATACAAAATATAGAGAAGCAACCTGACGAATCTTGGGTTCGTAAGGCTCCTCAAAGAGTCCCAACATTTGATATTGAAAGAGAAAAAGAGACAGTCATGGAAGCCAAGAGAGATTTCGTTGATCCTAGCTCATCAGCCGCACCTGCGCAGCAACATCAGCAGGAGTCGCAGCCGCAAGAAGCCTCGACGGATAAAGTAAGTACACTGTCCTCCTTTTTACAGAGCTGTATGAAACTCCTAAGGAATTAGAATGCTTTAAAGGAGTTGCAGAAAGTTATTGCTTCCTATGAACCTCAGATAAGTATTGATAGGGAACAAACTGTTAACAGAGTCAGAAGAACTGGTAGGGAAATGCGTTCGAATGTTCAGATAGGAGAGTATGATATGACTGATGTCATTCTAGACCTAGGATCAAAAGTCAATGTCCTAACCAAGAAAACCTAAGAACAAATGGGAAAACCTGCCCTTACTTGGTCCCCTATACAGTTAAGGTTAGCCAATCAACAACGGATTGTGCCCCTAGGGATATTTCCTAGTGTCCTTGTAGATATTGATGGGGTCAATACTTTAGCAGACTTTGAAGTTATTGAGATCATTGATGACAACAATCCCTATTCGGCCCTACTAGGAATCGAATGGGAAATGGAAAATGCTACAGTCATTAACCTTAAGAAGAGACAGATGACTTTAGAAGGGAAATATTTGAGAGTCATAATACCACTGGACCCCTCTCAAGGAGAAAGGTACACAGAACCACTCAGAGAGGAAGACCAAGATGCCCTGGACCATATTTATAATATCATAGCTAAGGAAGAATATTATGTTGATACCACTACTGAAGGCATCATGGATTGGTAGTGTGACAGCTCCTACATGACAGACTCAGATGATGGTTTAGAGAACTGGAAGAACTGATTGCATGAGCTACATGGACATAGATGTGCTAGAATTACCAAATCCCTTAGATGGCTTAGATCACAGCCAACAACCTTCCCTGCTTTTTATGGTTCGATAAACCCATAACAGTTTACTGTACACTTCTTCAAATAGATCCCAGATTCACAGAAAATGGAGACTCTGGATTCAACATTCAGAGCCACAGCAGCCAGATGGTGGAATAGCCATAAGAAGTCCATTATTAGTTGGGAAGTTTGTCAGAAGTCCCTTCGCCTGAGATTTTTGGATCAACCCCAGGAGGTGATCAACAGGTTTGATAGAAATATTAACCCTCAGGAACATTTGGCATAGTGCTATGAAGCGTGGAAGCATGCACCTCGGAAAGAATGGATAAAAAGGTTTGTGCATACTCTGGAACCAATAGCGAAGAACTGGTATGCAGAGGCTAAGCTTCGCCGAGATACTATAAGTTCGGTTTGTATTGTTGATAATTTTGTGCCTACATTGTCTACTAATGAATTTTATCCAGCTGTAGAGGTAGCTATCAGGTTGAGCCCCACTGAGGTATTTTAGGCTCAACAACTAGAAGAGTACAAACATGATTGGACGGAACAAGAAGTTAATGCAGTCAAATTTTATCCCCTTGCAATTGACGAGGATGATGATCTGTGTAACGTTGCCATTCTAAAGTCAGAAGGACACTGCGAAGTACAACGACCAGCAGTCGAAGTACCTAAAGTGCCTCAGCCCCTGCAGACGCGGACCGTACACTTTGGATTAGAAGAAAACCCTAAGTATGGTACCATTGAATATTATTGAGATGACGAAATGGTGAGCAAGGTGGCCCAACTTCTCCAGGAATATCAGAACCTATTTCTGACAGAGTTGTCAAACATGCCTGGAATAATTAAGGCGGTGGTAGATATTCTGTCGGGGGGGGAAGCTCGACTCCATGTCACAGACGGTGTCAAGAAGTGTCAAATATCCTTATTTGGGCGCAGTCAGAGTGCCTACTTGTGCCGAAGAAGGAAGGATTTGNTCGGGGGTGGAAGCTCGACTCCATGTCACAGACGGTGTCAAGAAGTGTCAAATATCCTTATTTGGGCGCAGTCAGAGTGCCTACTTGTGCCGAAGAAGGAAGGATTTGTCGGAACTTAAAAAACGACCGTTAGAAGAAATCCAGTTTGGCGGCGCCGGTACGTCTGCTGCATTAACTGCCTATATTAATGCGATATTGGAAAATCTACCGCCGTTTGGACAAGATATTTTCCTGATTCGATATCATCAATGCCAATTTATGACAGATTTAATTGATGAATTCTATAAGAAGACACCCACACCAGCAGTGCTCACATTTTACAGTTTTTTGCATTTTACAACTGAGCCCATGACAACTGATCATGAGCTTCAGGATTTAGTGAGAGAATTTGAATAGGGGGGTCTGCAGGATATTTTTAGCCATCCACCTGCGCCTACACCCCGTGAAGAGACTCCCCCAGCAATGACTCCACCAATGCAGACACGCTCTGCTAGGAAAATTTTTAATCCTAAAGTTCGTTCTAAGCGGAACGAAGACAGACATAGGCAATCAGGGAAACCATTGAAGGATCCCGAAATGAATCCGTTTGGTTCAGCAGAGGTCCCTCCTGCAGAAGATGAGAACATTGCACCGAAGTGTCCACCGTATCTTCCACCAGTTCGACCAGGAGTTCAGCCACCTCGGTGAACAAAGAAGTTCATATTACGCACCCCTTCACTGCCACCGGGTGTGCAGCTGGTTGGGACCATGACAGGAAAAATAGATCGGCTTAAGTATGTCGACCACGATATGAATGATCATGGAAATTTTCCCCAGTTCGCACCAAAAAAATATTTGCATTTCATCAAGTACGACGAGACTGAGGCGACATTATTAGAAGTAAGACAGTGGGCTGCCGGCTTGGATCAAGATGGTCTGCTGAAGATGCTTGATGTTCCCCATTTTGGACGCAGCACACAGGTGACCATAGTGGTCAAACAACTGCTGGAATTAGTCCATGATGAACACCTATGGATAGGAGATAAGAAAATCCCTATCAACGGTGAACTCATTCATAAGATCACTGGTTTACCAATAGCAGGGCCTGATCCGAGGACCGAATTTCCTTCAAAGCATGAGGATACGAAACTCGCACAAACCATGAAGGAAATTTTTGGCCTGACAAAGGGGAAATGCAGGTATCACACTTCTGGGATTTAAGAAAATAACATTTGCTTCGCATTTGAGCTCCTAGCATGCAAGATAATGCGGAAGAGCAAACCAACTAAAGTGCATGCCCCAGTAATTAGAATTGCTATGAATTGTGCTGAAGGCTACAGTTACAACTGGGAAACATACCTTGCGAAGGAATTCCTAGAAGATGTCCGCGATGCGCAAGAGAAAGGTAGGCCCTTTCACTACTCATGGTTGATACTCCTTATCTCACTAGTTGGATGGCAAGAACCTACTGAGGCGCAGTTTGCTGCTATCTCTCTGGACATGCCTGGTGCAGTTAGGTACGCCTCTTTGTGGGTTTCCCAGGATAAAACTCTACAGGAGATGACAAACTATGTATTTTCCTTTTATATGATGAGTATCTTGTATGAGATCATAAGAACCCCACGGCTTAGTAATGAGTTATTCTCTCAATATGACGGCGCATCCAACTTTAGCGCCGACATGCATTATACCTTCATCCAGGCCCGCGCAGTTCAGAAGCATCAATGGTTCAATTTACCGTATGTAGTACGTGAGGAAGACATCCAAACAGTAATTCAGCACTGGCCGATTGAATGGTTGAAAAATGTGGGAAAAAAACCTCACATTCCAGTTCCCCCAGTTACCAATGTGGGCGTAGGCCCTAGTCACACGCAGCAGCAAGACCCACCAGTGGACAGTGAAGAACAATCTGATTTGTAGCAGACTAAGAGTGATCAGGGTGGAGATGGTGGAAATGAAGACGAAGAAGAAGACTCGGTTCACACTACCTCTGACCTTGATCAGTCAGCAAAGAGAAAGTTACCAGAAGTACAGGAAGTGACCAAACCTCAGTCCATAAAGAAAGCAAAAGCATTAAAAGACAAAGGTATCGATGAAGAACCTACTATGACACTCGACGAGCTTGATCAGGCTCTCACGAAGTCTACAAAAGAATTAACTAGCAAGTGGTCAGAGTTTGCAGATATACATCTTGCTGCACTTACTGGCGTGGAAAACAAGATTTCAGAGCTAAAGGACATAACAGAAAAATCAGTGACTGGCTCCATAGCAAGCAGCACCCCAGTAAGCGTGCAGCCAGACCTAAGGCAATGGCCAGCCAGAGATAACAAAGGCCAAGTGTCAAGTGCAGCCCTGATATTAACTGATGGAGCATCTCATGCGGAGATGAGCATGAAGGTTGGAGTAGATTACACTAATATGTCTATGACAGAGCTACATCTCTGTCATCAAGCAATTATGAAAGAAATCTAGGCACGAGACCACTATTCCTGAAGACAGATGGAAAATGCCATAAGTACGCAACAGGTCCTTGCAGCACAGCTTGAAGCAGCGGAGTAGGGAAAGAGGGACGCAAAACATAAGCGGATTACACTAGTCCGAGTTTTGGATGAGGCATGTCGAAGTCTTCCTGACTTCAACATACACCTAGTGGAAGAGCCAGAACAAAGGCTAGCCAGGATGAAAGACTACGCACAGCAGTCCTACAGTGAAATAGAGAAGCTTAAAGCCGATCATGAGGCCCAGATTGTGGAGCTTCAGCTCCGCCTCGCACCGGAAATCCCACTAGAAGTCAGGGAGCAACGCCGAGAAGACATTCAGGCCTCCACAGCAAAAATATCAGATATTGTGGGCAGCGTAGAAAAGCTGGTAGAAGACAGTGTCGAGGCCTGGACCACCCTGCAGGAACATCCAGAAGTCAGAAAACTGCAAGCGACCATCAGGCAGCAACAGATAGAGTTGGATACAGTAAAAGATGAAATTAAGACTCTGCCGCCTATGGAGAAAATGTTCAAGGTAAAGCAAAGCAATGAACTCTAGCAGGAAATTGAGTCGTGCAGAGTGAAAGCAACAGTAGTGGAAAATTCTATGCAGCCACTTATCAGTGAAGCTCTGGATTTGAGTACTACTGTGCATACCCAACTCAAAGTTCTGAAGGAATATGATGTATTCGCGCAAGAAAAGGGCAGCGAAGCATCAGCCGCAGCATTACACGAGTTGGTCGAAAAGGAACAAGAAACTGACAATATCATGCGAGCTCTCAACAAACAGTTCACTATCTTCACTGACAATGTACTCCTACCAGAAGATCAGCAGAGTGACCTGGGACAGGCCACTAGTGAGTCTTAGGGGCCTATTGGCATTAGAGGAAATTTGGAGTCTAAAATGGGCCTTATAAGAAAACGTGCCAAAATAAGTTTTTGTGAGTTAGAATTCAAGAACCAATAAAATTTCAATAAAATAAGTCAACCATTATGGTTGAATTGACATATTAGTCATTAAAAAAACTACTTTTTTTGTTCGTATTTTCGACATATCTCATTGTGTTTTTACTCAAATTTCGATCGGGAGAGCTTGTTGGATGTGGAATTTGAT
>LPNX010517929.1:328906-378758 GCA_001517045.1 Pseudotsuga menziesii
TAATTTTGATGGACCCCGCTACCCCAAAAACAAGAAATACCTGAAAAAACATGATGATGACATCATCGTCACGTTTTTTCAGGTATTTCTTGTTTTTGGGGTAGCGGGGTCCGTCAAAAGTATGCAGTGTGGGTACTCATTGGATGCAGAATGTGGAATCAAATTCCACATCCAACGAGCTCTTCCGATCGAAATTTGAGTAAAAACACAGGAAGATATGTCGAAAATACGAACACAAAAAGTAGTTTTTTTCTTTCTTCCTCCAAAATTAATAAATATTATTTTATTATTTTCACTATTATTTTATTATTTTAACTATTATTTTATTATTTTCCTTAGGAGGCCCATTTTAGACCCCAAAATTCCTCTAATGGACGCGCACCTTAAGGGTCTTTAGTTTTGAGTAACTTCGCAGTTTTGTGGAAGTCTGTAAGCGGAGTTATGACTCAAAACAGTCTTAGGGGTGTCGGGGTTGATTCAAAGTCCTTTTTTTTGTAATAAACCCATGGTTTAAGTCCAGGGTTTAGGGTTTGGGGTGCCCATGGTTTAATTCCATGGTTTTTGTAATAGTGCACTATATAAATAGGCACTCTTGTAAAGAAGTTAGGTTAGGCTTTTGATGTAAAAGGAATTGATGCGAAGCTAAGGTTATTTTTTTGGTAAGAGAAGGTTAAGTCCCATCTGTGTGTGTGGATGACCTCTGCAGCTGCGTGCGCAGAGGATTTGTAAGTGATTAATACGATCTGTAGCTATGTGCATAGAGTCCTGCAGCTGTGTGAGCGGCTTTAAGGACTGAAGGGATCTGCAGCTGAGTGCGCAGATCAGAACTGTGATTTTGTAAAGAAGTTGAATAAAACATAGTTCTGTGGATGCAGCCCCTACACTGGGGGTGAACCACGTTATATCCGGTGTTGTGGTTATTTGTGTTATTTGTGTTATGTTCTTTTATGCATTAATAATTATATATATATCTGATAAGTAAGATCGCTGCTAAAATACTAGCTTCGTTGTGAATTCCCAGTAAGGGTTAAGCAAGTCAGTGTTTGTTCATCTATCTACGAAGTTGTATATGTGAATGTTGAACCACTGTGTTATTTGATTATAAGTTATTAAAAGCTAAAGGTACAGTAATATCCCTCTTCTGCTTGCAGAAACCTGATTTTGCGGCACCCCATAGTTGTTTCGGGTGAGACTGCAACCTATTCGCAGGTTGTTGCCGAAAGGGCCAACACTGTGGGTCTTTTGTTGGTGCGAAGTAAAAGGTATAAAACCTGGGTCTGCCCTATAGCCCAACATTTCTGAAGCCATTTTCACTATATCAAGGCTTAAGAATAAAATGGTCTTAGAAAAGTCCTACACCATATAAACCTTTTCTTCTTTCCTTTTTACTAATATCATTCACTATTAAAAACAAATTTCATTTCCTTCTATAAGTAAAATAAAATTCTCTTGATTCGACTATATATATATATATATATATATATATATATATAGGGTTTCCATTATATTTCTTTTATTATACAAATGAATTGTAGTGATTTGGTTCAAGAAACTATTCATAGGAAATCTTTAGTAAAACCTCCATAAATTAGTATAAGATTTCCTCAGATAATTTCTATTGCACCTATATATCTAATATAGCATTTACTTTCATTCTAACATTATTAATGAAGATAACCTTATGATTTACTATTACCTTAAGTAAAATGGACCCGCTAAATCATTTCTTATATTCATATTATGGAGGCAGAACAGTGATGTCTCTTATATTCCAAATCTTCTGACCATGTTTCTCATTTTGTTACCAACGCATGTTTCTCTTTCATTTTTTCTTTTAACCCATGGTGCCTTTTACTAGGCTTTGCCTTTTTTAGATTGTGGTCATGAGGGGACATTACATCCTTTCCCCCTTAGAGTTAACAATGTCCTCAGTGTAACCTGTTTATTTTTTTTTCTTCAGTTCTCATTGCTTGATTTTTATATTTCCTAATCCCTCTGATTAGTGGGATCGAGTCCTCATCCTACATTTATAATCATACATATGCATACATACTGGCATCGACATTGAAACAATGTATAACTCTGAAATCCAACACTATACAATTTACTATGGTTCCAATATACATGTCAGTTCTATTTGCCAATAAATAAACATATTACCTAATAGGTATAAGTTTACCTGTAATGCAAATACCTCTTCTTGACATTATTCTTTTCTCTGGGTGTCCTCCATCCCAGCACTCCAAGTGCTAATAGTACTCCAAGTACCAATCCAAGCCACCCAACATAAAGATGATACCCTTCCTTAGGTGTATCTCCTTTCTTGTGCTATTCAGAGCACTTACTAATCCAAGCTACCCAACACAAGGATGATACCCTTCCTTAGGCATATCTCCTTCTTGTGCTATTCAGGGCACTTCACCAAGCTGAGGCACTTTCGTTCTCGCACATCACAATAGCTAGAGGTTATTCTCTTCACAGAGTCCCCACTCTTGTGATAGTCCTCTCAATGCATGCAGAATGAGTCTTAACCAATAAATCTTACATCTTGGCATCCCCAGAATGCATAATGGTCCCTAGCTAGCCCGGGGGAAAACATGTAGCTTTCATCCACTACTTTCATCACCACTTCCTCGTGGTGACAACTTTATGTGCATGAGATCTTTCTCATATATTTTTAACTCATTACAGTCCTAGAGCTTTAGCCTTCCTCATGGCCACAATTTCCCATGCTTGCAATCAATCCATAGGTGATCAGTTTATCATATTATTGATCAAACATTTTAGCATAAGTCATGTCTTACTTCATTTCTCATTCATCAGATAAGATCCTTTCTACTAGTGTACTCTTTTTACCACTAAGGCATTTATTGATTTTAAGTACAAAGCATTTTATTACTCACCTCGGCTGCACTGTAGCCCAAGTTCATAAGTAAATCCAATTCCATGACTTTAAACATTTGTTGTCGTACCTCAGGTTTATGTCCATTTAGGACTCAATTCACATGCTATTGATGTGCACACATGTAGGAGGAGCATCAAGGGTCTGGTCCAGCCAAATACTCACATTTTTTCATGGAACCACCTTTGAGAACCGATAATTTGTTCGACCTGTCGAGTAGGCCAAGCCATCACAATTTTATTTACTGGCCAGCAATTAGTTAATAAAACATTAGTGTTGATGCATTTTAACACTCCTAACATCCAATCGACATAATGTACATTTTTCATTCAGATGTGGCGCAAAAGACAAGTTAAGTTAATACCAAACAACGTCTTTAAAGAAGTGCATCAAACAATAGTTTTTAACAAACAAGCATTAAAGCATTCCCTTAATATGCAGCTAGTGGGGATTTAACTGAATCCCTTTTCCTATAGGAAAATTAATGTTAATACACCACCTGAAGTCAATAAAATTCTACAATTCTGAGAATCTGAAGTGACTTTTCTTTGTACTACTGTCACACATTTTACTTTACAGTTTGGGTGCTAGACGTTGAACTTAAAACATCACCTATTACTCTTTGCTAGGCCTCAGTCAGTGTTGTTTAAGAACAATTCCCATAATGAACATAATGCATTTAGACTCCCAAAACGTATTACAGGACCTATTATAAGGTGTTCCCTGCAACATCCTAAACTGATGTAAGATAGTATGTACCAATGCATCATTGCAGTTTCCATCTCATATTTTGCTATGTGAAAACACTTAATTAGGTTTCTAAATATCTAATTATAAGCTATTCTTGTCAAATATTATATCAATTAATAGAATTCAGAAGTTTTTTGGAAACCTCCATCTTCAGGCCATTGGTGGTCCCAATTAGGAGACAACTCTTGTTCTCTTTTTGGAGATCTTTTTGGAGAACAACATATGATCTCACAAACTCTAAAAAAAAAATGTACTGCTGCTAGATCCATGTAATTGTACATCACTTGTATAGCTTAATAATTTCATGCAACCTCCAACATTTTTCCAAATGACTTTGCTTATTCTTGTTGAAATAAGAAAATCATTCGCTTCTTAGTAGACAACAGTATCATAAATCCTAAAGAAGTTGAAATACCGACGAATAGATGAAGTAGCCTTAAACTTTTAACAACAGTACAACATGTGTAGCAGCAAACTTGACATTTAAGAGAAAAAAGGCTTTGACCTCAGATTTCCTATCCAAGGCCATCCAAAATTCCTAACAAGAAACTCCATTCCTTGAATAAAACAGAATTAATCTAAGCAAACCTTCTTGAGTTAACAAGGATCCAGTTTCTACAGTCTATATACACTCATTACACATGATACATATTATGAAGAAACTCTGTCAGGGGGTGTGAAAATATAAACATTGGTTGATGAATGGTATCGAGTTTCCCCCAATTTCAAACACAAAATAGTATATTAAGATTCATTGGTTCATCTCAAATATTCATGCAAAGTTGTACTTACCAGTGCAACTTACCATTAGGTACTTCCCTTGAGGCTGAAAGAGGAGTTAATCTTTGCAAAAAAATGGATATGAAATTTACCTCTTGGTAAACATCTGCTTCTAATTTCCAAGTGTCAGGAGTGATTAGAACTTAGGATAGTTCTTTTCTGAGGGCCCAATAAAATCTCAATTTGTGAGAGACTCAAATATTTTTTTTTCAAAACTAATCAAGGCATATACATTTTATTCTTATATTGTTTTTTTGTGTATTGCTACCACATTCTTAGTATGATTAACTAAGAACCCAGTTGAAATTGCTTCAATTTTACCGCTATTATGTGTCTATGGTACCTTATGGGATTTAATGTGCTGGTGAAGGTGATTCTATACATTGGTGGAACCAGCTGAATTGCCAAAGAACAACAATTGAATTTTAAACTATGCATCTTATGCAATGCAGTGGTATGCATGTATCTGGAGTAACTTTATGTAATGCACATAGCAATGTGACTCTATTTCAGCTTGTCCCATGTTCTAACCCTAAACAAAATGTTAAAGTGTGCATAGGACCATATACTACCTAATTCAATGAAGCAAAGTTATCCATAAATAGGCACTGTAAATTGGTTTTTTGAGTCTGCAAAGTTTGGGGCCTAGAAATTTAACTCCATCCATTTTGGCACCCATGCTCTTGCCATAGCTTGGGATGCCTGGCCATAGATTCTTAGGCAGTACTCAATGCAATATCCAAATTACTAATTTTTAAGAAGAAAGTATGGGCATGTAAAGGCATGCATGTCATGAGAATATGTTCAAGAAGAATATATTACCAAAGTACAACTCCAAAATCTACAGATCAACACAATTAAAACATCAACCAATTTACTTATATAAAAATACTAGTAGTAGAATAATATACCGCACAATGACTAACTTTTACATTTTATACTATAGATAGAACATTCATCATGCAAAGAAACTTAATAAAGTGACTAACATGGTACTCATCTGGTTTAAATTCGACAATTGATCTCGAGAAAGCATGAACTGATGTGTCACAATTTCTTCCAAATGTAATTCAACTTTCATGTAGAATTATCATGTTAGCCCATTCTTAAGGGTCCAGTGTTGTAGCTGCATCTGATACCATATGCAACATCCCCAAAATACCTTGTTTCGAAATAGGATAAAATGGGTAATACTTTTTTCATTTTTTTTAATTAAAGCTTTAAACCATCCAAGTAATGTACTTCCGAATTGAATGTCTGCAAAATACGTTTAGTAACCTTTTTCACCAATAAACATTTATACTGCATCCATACTAACATCATCATGTAAAAAGAGCATGCACAACATAAAAATACAAAAGACGAGACAACCATATGCGTGGTTCACCTCCTTCATGAGGCTACGTCCACCAAGCTTTTATTAGTCATTTTATTAATTATTCCATAAAGGGGATACAATGATGTGGCTTATCTGTTACAAATTGTTTCAGCCTCGAAACAAGGCGAGTGCAGTGGAAAATTGCATTTCCCAACTCCAAAAAGATTAGTTATAAGACGTTCACCAGTCCATAAGACAGAGAAGGATGCTCGCGGCCCGGCCTTGCATAACCAGTTAGCATACAAATGATACCAGTTTTATGTTATTCGAGGATGAGCCCATGGCCAACACCCTGAGTTAGTATCTAGCATAAAATACAACTCAAGCTCTTATGACAACATGTTGCTTTGTCTATGACTCCTTCTATGACTGAAAGAATTCAAAACTTACAATATATGTTATAACTCTTAAAAATATTCAAAAATCCATCTTTCAACAATACATTAATACAAAACATATAAAAGCACCCACTCTTCATCCAATTACTTCGAGTTCGAGCATGAACTCAACTAAACCCAAAATAGAGGCATTATTCATAACCCGGATTAGCAATGAGGAAAGGTTAAATATTACTTAGAAAGTATTTTCCAGATTGATTTCCTTTCTGAAATCATGGCACACAAACATATATTTTATAAGGAACAAAAACTCCAAATCGAAATCTTTCCTGAAATTGTGGCTCCACCATAGATTTTAACAAGAACAAAACTCAACATTCCAGATCGATACCTTTCTGAAATCGTGGCACACAAAAAGAGATTTTATAAGGAACAAAATCCCAGATCGAAATCGTATAAACTATGGGCATGAATAGAAACGGAGTTTGTCAGGCACAAATTCAAACTGTCTCTTATCCACCAGATAGAGATCATGGGTATGTATACAAACTGAACTCAAACAAAATCATGAACAAAAACTATCATTGATAGCCAGATCTGAATCGTGGCATAGACAGAGGTTTTTAATAAGATCAAACTCCCAAAAAAAAATAAACCTAGATCGATTTCCTCTCTGAAATTGTGGCTTAGACATGGGTTTCTAATGAAATCAAACTTCAAACAAAAAATAGACCCAGATCAACTTCCTCTCTGAAATCATGGCTTAGATAGAGGTTTTTTTTTTTAATAAAATCAATCTTCAACAAAATAAACCCAAATCAACTTCCGCTATGAAATCGTAGCATAATAGACATAGACTTAATAAAGCACAGTATTACAACTATCACCAGATCGATATCATGCAATTACTAGAACAATTTAACAACCAGCATTTTGGCAACTATCATGCAATTTCCAGATCGGTATAATAACACTGTTTTTACCAGGCAATCACCAAATTGAAATATCAACGTTTTAATAAGCACAAAATAACCACTCGATTTCTCATGAAATCGTGCAATCAGTGAAAAAATAGTTTTAATAAACACAAAAATCAAATTATAAAGCAACCACCAGATTGAGGAATTCGTGGCCAAAAAAACCAGTGTTGAGACATGCACATATCGAATTATAAAGCATACACCAGATCGTGAGCATAAATAACAACATTCAGACCATGAACCGATCAAAGCTATAATGCATTCACCAGATTGTGAGTATAAATAAACAACATTTTTAAAATAATGAATCGATCCAAACTATAAAGAATTCATGAGATGGATGAAAATTGTGGCATACTAACAGTGTTCAGCCATGAAAATCTAGACTATAAAGCATTCCTTGGATGGATGAAAATTGTGGGAATCATATGAATAATGTTAATAAAACAAATATTCAGCCAATGAACAAATCCCACATTCACCATATTGATTTCTCTGAAATCGTGAGCATAATAAAACAAATGCTGATAAACAAATCATTATTCAGATATAGGAATGCTCTATAACACCCAATAAACAAAACGATGAAAACTAGATCATTATTCAGATATGGAAATGATCTATAACAACAAATAAAAGAAAACACTGAAATCCCAATAGTATTCAGATCTGGATTTGAATACAACAACAGAAACAACCAAAATGCAAAAGTAATATACACTGATAGATCGTTGGGATATCGCACCCCCTTTCCCGAAAATGGACTTGGGTCCTTTATCTTCAGGACTACATGATATGTTTGTAAGACTCTAAACTCTTTAAGATTATAAAACTTCGAAGGGCGCCCCTTTCCTTTGCATTCCTCTCCTTTAGTAATGTGTAGGTCCCTCATTTCCTTCTCTCCCAGCGCATGTGGGATTAATAAATTATATGTTTTATGTTTAATATATTTATATTTAACACAAAATATCTATGCATACTTGATAAGCATTTGTCTTTATGCTAAAATCATTTCTCTTCTAATTCTAACATTTTCCAAAGCCATTTTCACTATAACAAGGCTTAAGAAGAAAAAGGTCTTATAAAAGTCCTACACCATATAAACCTTTTCTTCTTTCCTTTTTAATAATATCATTCACTATTAAAAACAAATTCTCTTGATTCGACTATGTCTCTCTCTCTCTCTCTCTCTCTCTCTCTCTCTCTCTCTCTCTCTCTCTCTCTCTCTCTCTCTCTCTCTCTCTATATATATATATATATATATATAGGGTTTCCATTATAATTCTTTTAGTATACCAACGAATTGTAGTGATTTGGTTTAAGAAACTATTCATAGGAAATCTTTAGTAAAACCTCCAACGGTTTAGTATAAGATTTCCTCAGATAATTTCTATTGCACCTATATATATTATATAGTATTTAATTTCATTCTACATTATTAATGAAGGTAAGCTTATGATGGATCTCTCTCTAGTAATTTGGTGTACTTTAAGTACTAATACTTACTGTTACCTTAAGTAAAATGGAATCGCTAAATAATTTCTTATATTGATATTATGGAGGTAGAACGACGATGTCTCTTATACTCCAAATATTCTGACCATGTTTCTCATTTTGTTACCAATGCATGTTTCTCTTTCAATTTTTTATTTTAATGTATGGTTCCTTTTACTAGGCTCTGCCTTTTGCGGATTGGGGTCATGAGGGGACATTGCATCCAGGGCTTATGCCCAACACTTCCAATTTATATTTTCATGTGCTCCAGAGAATCATGCTCAACAAAAATATAAATAATCATGTGCTCTAGTGATTCATTCTCAACACAAAACATCTCATCAATCATGTGCTTTAAAGTCCACTCCCAACACATGAAAACACACACACACACACACACACACACACACACACACACACACACACACACACACACACACACACACATATATATATATATATATATATATATATATATCTGTGTGTGTGTGTGTGTGTGTGGCATATGCAATTGGATTACACCCAATATATCAAACAAATCATCATGTTAATATGTAGTGGGGTCTTCGACCCAATATATCAAATAACACATCAACGTAACATCATAATCAATGGGGATTATTCCCATAAGTGTTAGGTCAAAATTCAGGATATTACATCCCTCCCCACTTAGAACAACATCGTCCTTGGTATTATAGGGACTCAGAATGAAATCATGAGACAAGGCGGGGTAAGCCTTTCACATGGTGGTTTCATTCTCCCAAGTAGCCTCATCGGCCTCAAATTTATTCCATTACACTTTCAACTGGACTATGGTAGGATTCTTGAGCTGCACCTCTCTCTTGTCCAATATATGAAGGGGTTCATGGGAAAAATTTCCTTCAAGTTCCACCTGTAATAAGGACCAATCAATGACATGTTGAGTATCATAAACATATTCCTTTAATAAATATGGATGGAACACATTATGGAATTTTATGTGAGTGGGTAATGCTAGTTCATATGCCACTGGCCCTCTCTTTGCCAGTATCTCAAAGGGTCCACAAAATATAGGTGCTAACTTACAACACCTTCCCAAGCTTAATGAGTTTCATTTTTCTTTCACTTTCAAGTAAACATGGTTGCCTATTTGATAATCTTTATCTTTTATTTTATAATCCTCGTAGCTTTTATGCTGGTCTTTTTCTTCTTTTGTCCAAGTAACCGGTGTTCTACACTTTCGTCCATAGAGTACCTAAAAGGGACTCATATTGGTAGAAGTCTCATACTTGTTGTTATATCCAAACTCTAAAATATGTAGGAAACCTTCCCACATGCTGGGGTTGTTCATGACATAAATCCTAAGCATGTACTCTACAATTTGGTTTACTCATTCTGTCTTTCTGTCTAACCGTGGGTGGTAAGCAGTACTAAAGTTCAACTGTGTCTCTAATCTAGATAATAAGGATCTCCAAAATTTCTCGGTGAACTTAGTATCTTGATCCGAGATGATTTCCTTGGGTATCCCATGCAATATAAATATCTCACTCAATAATATATCGATAATGTGTACTACCTTGTAGGTCGAATTCACTAGAATGAATTGTGCTTCTTTTGACAATTTCTCAACTGATACAATGATAAAATAATTTTGTTTCTTACTCTTAGGTAGACTTGTGATAAAATCCATACTAATGACATCCCACTTCCATTCCAGAATGGGTAACCGCTGCATAAATCCTGAAGGATGTTGGTGCTTAGCTTTGAACAGCTTCCATTCTTGACATTTTGTGATAAACAATGCTATGTCGGTCTTTAACTTAGGCCATAAAACATGTCTCTTAATGGAGGATATCATATTTTTATATCCTTGATTCTGCGAGTAGGGTGTCTGATGAAATTTCATGAGGATGCTGAACCGAATGTCCCCTCCTTTCAGAATGTACAATCTCTCCATGGACCATAAAATTCCCACATTGTCTACCTTATACTCTTTCTGTTGTTGAAACAACCTGTCCTCTTGGACCTTCTTGAGGATTTCAACATAGAAAGCATCATATATGTTGGTTTTTCTAATCCTCTCATGTAAATTCGAATTGGTTTGAATTAAAGTCACCTCTTATGTCATATGAGTTCATTAGCTCAAAGAATCAACAATCTTGTTCTCTTTTCCTGTTATATGCTTTAGCTCAAACTGGTACTCGCTGAGGAAATCCAACCATATGGATTTCTTGGTATTCAGATCCGGTTGTTCAAATAAATATTTCAGATTCATATTGTTTGTATTCAGTAGGAATTTCCTTCCCATGAGGTAGTTCCTCCGGGAGTGGATGATGGCCGCAAACTCAAGATCATGGGTGGGGTGTTTCTTCTCATGGTATTTTAACTTTCGTGATTCATAATAGATCACGTAATAGTTATGAAAGAGGACTCCTTCAAGTCCTTCCTTTATTGCATCCATCAAAACAATGAAATCCCCATCAGGATCCGCAATTCGTAGTATTGGTGTGGTCGTCTAAAGCTGTTTAAGATTTTGAAAACTTTCCTCATACTCGGTCGTCCATAGGAACTTATTTTCCTTATTTTGTAAAGCATTCATGGGACAAGCTATTCTCGAGAAGTTCTTAATGAACTTCTACTAATAACCGGCTAATCCCAAAAAGCATCTAATGTCGGTGACACTAGTAGGGTTACGCCAATCTTCTATGCTTTAATATTTTTCAGGTCCACAACTATCCCCATCTAGGAGATGATGTGACCCAAGTACTGTATCTGTGGTTTGTAAAAATCATATTTACTAAAATTGGCATAGAGTTGGTGTTCTTTTAACACCCATAGCACTATGCAGAGGTGTTCCCCATGTTCCTCTTTACTCTTAGAGTAAACTGGGATGTCGTTAATAAATACAATTTTTTTTTTTATCTAGGTACTTATGGAATATATTGTTCATCATACACATAAATTTTGTGGGTGCATTGGTCAACCCAAATGGCATCACTACAGACTCATACTGGTCATACCTTCTATGAAGGGCAGTTTTGTGAGGATCCTCGTTGAAAATCCGTACTTGATGGTACCCAAATTATAGGTAGATATTGGAAAATATCTTGGCTCCTCCTACTTGATCGAACAAGTCATCGATCCTAGGGAGTAGGTATCAGTTCTTGATAGTCATATTTTTAAGCTTATGGTAATTAATGGACATCTGCATCGTATGATCCTTGTTCTTTACAAAAGGTATCGTTACTCCCCAAGGGGACACACTTGGTTGGATATATCCTTTCTCAATCAACTCCTACAACTGCAGTTTGAGTTCCACCAACTATGGTGCACTCATGCAGTAAGGGGATTTTCAAGCCCAAACTAATCTTGGTGTCACTTCTATGGAAAAATCTAGGTCTCATTTCAGTGGTAATCTTGGGAGTTCCTCAGGAAATGCATCTATGAAGTATACAAGAATTGGAAAGTCCTTGTTGTGCTATTATCTTTCAGCTTCTATGTCTTGGATGTTCACTGTAAACAACTTGTAGCCTTTCCTAAAGCACTTATTCACTTGTAAAGAGGATATCTGTCTTGCAAAAACTTTCTTAGGTATGCCTTGAATCTTCACTTGATTCCCTTGGCTATCTCTACACAAGATTGGATTTCGTAAGAAATCGAGCATGACATGGTGTTGTTCTAGCCAATCTATGCCAATAATTCTATCATACGATCCTAAGGGTAGGATGTTCGGGTTTATCTCATAATATTTAACTATTTCATAAACTTTACTGTGGCTAATTGTTCTATCCAAGGTTTATCATGTTTAACTTTTCCTAGTTTACATACATCCACAATTTTCAACAATACATAGCTCCTATAAGAACCAGGGTCAATCAGTACTGAAATCGAAGTGTTTAATATCTTACCTTCTATATAAACCATGGTAGACTGATGGTATTCTTGTCAACCATCCAATGCTGCATCAATCTGTGGTGTTCTAGCTATGTCATCTACCATTGGTTCTTCCTGTAAGTTGTGCAAGACCCCATTGGTCTTGTTCTTACAGTATTGGACATAATGAGGCCCTTGGAATTTCCAGCATTTGATTCTTAGCGGGGAAATATTGGCTCGCCCCCTTACTGCCGCATTGTTATCATTTGGAAATCGTACATATTGATTTTTACCTTTTTTGTTGAAGTTCCTGTTGGCTGGAAAGCTGTTGTTTTGTTTTGTGTATGGTGGTGGTTTGAAACCTGGTTTGGGTTTGTCTAAGAAGGTCTTAGACCTATCTGTTCTTCTATTAATGGTCTCTTTCCTTATTTTTCCATGCTCATAAAAAATCCTAGCTTTGTGTAAGGCGATGTCAAAATTTTTAGGCATGTCAAATTCAATCCTTTCACAGAAGTTGGGACGAAGACATGCTAAAAATTCTTGTATTTTTACTCTCTCGTCCTTTATGTATGCCGCATAATGCAACAAATCCAAAAATATGTTAACAAAAGCATCCATAGTCATGGATCCCATACATAACTCATGAAAATATTTTACCGTTCTGTCGAAGAACCTTTGCAACATCTATTTCTCTTGAAAAATCTTGTGAAACTTACTCTAGCATATTTCTCTTAACTCGTCTTTCTTGGTATGCTTCAAGTCTTTCCACCATCTAGCTTCTTTTCCATTTAGGCTATAGATGGCTATATGGGATTTCATTTCTCTAGAGTAGTTATGAACTCATAAATATTCTCTCATACCCAGAAACCTTCTTTCAACTTTCTCCCTTGTGTTCATTTCTGTTTCATATGTCGGAGCTTTTATTTTTCAGAACTGTCCCTGGATATTGTCATCATTTCTTAGTTTCTTTTTTCATGGAGAAAGAGAGTCATCACTAGAAGGATTGTGATAATATTCTTCTAGAGGTTCAAGGGTATGTTCTTATTTCCCTTCTTCTCTCAGGATAATGGACCATTTATGATAAAATTCTTTCTTGAACATGTTTGTGGAATGACTAGTTTTTCCCTGCGGGATTCCTCCCATCATGTTTCGTAACAATGCCTCATTAATTGCTTGCTGTTCCTTTATTTCATTCATATTATCATATATGAAACTCGACTATTCTTCTTGGAGACTTTGTATTGTTTTCATCATATTAGAATTTAGTTCCACCACTAGTTATGATTCCTAGGTGGGGGTATTCCACTTTCTTTTTGCGAATGTTGTTTTCTTCAATGTTGATGTTCTGAACTATTCTTTTTAAATCCTACAATTGGAAATTTTTAATAACAGGAAAAATTTTGTTAGTTAACAAAATTTAAAATCATACTTTATTTTCTTGCAACAAATTTCTTGTATTCCCATTTGGTCTCTTAGTGTTGAAGCTGGGCTCTGATACCACTTGTAATGCCTCAAAAATCTGAAAATAATTCATTTTTATTAGGCTTGTCTATTACTACTTGAACTGGACATTATCTTAACTTATGCGAAATGTGTCGTACTTTGTTTACTAGACTGAATTGTCGCAAGCTATTCTTACTTCCTTATAGATGTTTTCCCAGATGTGGTTCTTAGTGTATTTCTATATTGTTGTTATGTTACATTGAATGTGAGATAGATGGTTATGCTATTTATTGAGTGATTCTTATCATGTATTTACATGTATGTATGTACTGTTATTTACTTACTTATTGATGTTAATGTTTGATTATTATTTATGAATATTTATAACTTAACTTGTATTGTCAAGGGCTAGAGTGGCGCGACTTGTTTCCCTTGTAAAAACACTTGAAAGGTATCTGATTTTACTTGTCGCTATAGGGATTACCTAGTTCTTATTGAACTAATGTATTTTTTTGTGTGCAGGTGTACTTGATGATGGAAAATTGACTATAATAGAGAACAAAGGCATATTGTCTATGCTTCATTATCACATAGATTTGATGATGGATAGACTTACAGTCCTATCTTAGTGATTATTATTACATTCGTAGCATTATTTGTTCACGCAAGGTTGGGTTTCATTATGCCTATGTTTGTGTGGCTTACCATTATTGTTTATGGTCTTATGACCTTGATTTAGTTTGAACATGCACTTAACATTTACCTAGTGTAATTGGCTTTGTATAAGGATTAACATATTTTAACATAGCTCTATGTTTATTAAGGTCTTGGTATAAATGTTAAAGGAACATGGTAATCCATTCATGGCATATTACATATTCCATGAGCTATGGCTTAGTCCTAAGTCTATGATACCATTGTTGGGGTTTAAGGAATGCATGGTGGATATTGGTTTCATTGTGTTTTGGTGTGGAATGAAATATACACTTTCAGTTTGATTTGAACTAATGGAGGACATGGTGGAGGAGTTAATGTGCCTTAGAAAATGAGGGTCTCATTCCCAAAGCTTGGTCTAGCACGAAGGTATGGGTCATTTGCGATTTTGCTATGTGAGTTCTATTCGTATCTCTGGTTGCACTTTGGCGTGAAGCTTGGAGGTTGGTTGCACTTGAAGGTATGCCTTCTATTCTCGTTTTGTAGCGCTTGTTTAGTTGTTACAGTTTGGACATTTAGAATACTTCTCCTCCTCATTCTGGTTTGTTGTAGGTCACAAGATTCCTATGGCATGGGTCGTCAGTCTCTTAGGTGGCCATTGCGTTACCCTTTATGGGTAATCCTTGCTGTAACAAGTTAAAACTTGTTTCCTCCTATGTGTGGGTGTTGTGACAGAGCATGAAGCTCGTCATTGGTTGAATTATTTTTTTAGGGTTTTAATGGTTATGACTGGAAATGGTCTATCTTTACTTTCTTGTAAATAATCCGAAGATGCATTTATCATTGGCCATTTTTGGTTGGGTTGGCGCCTTCGGGCTGAGGCTGTTTGTATTTCAATTATTTAAATGAATACTCCGTCAATATTGTTGGACATGGCGAATAATAAAGACTCCACATTTTGTGTAAATTAATGGGTATGGTAAATGGTGACAGTGCCATTGCTTGCAAGGGTGCAATTTATTGGAATTATGACTGTGTATTTTCTTATATATTTTGTAATGGTTAAATGGAAATGCATTCGTTACTATGAATGCATAGTGGTTACGATTCTTTAGCTTGGCGCTAGTTTGACTCTGTGTAAACTTGCATTTCTAGTTTAAGTTATTAATGTGGTTATATTTGCAACATTACTTGGGTTTTAGATCCATGCCATTGATCACAAAGGCATCCTTCGATTTAGAGTAGTGACTGTGTAAGATTTGAATGGAATGTAGATTTATATTTATCTACAACGTTTAAATCCTTACCTGTGTATTTAAATGGAAACGAATGTGACTGTGGGTTTTAACCTATGAATGGAATGTCGTTGATATGGCTTAGAGTTGATAGGGGTTTAATTTGAATTATGTTGAGGGTTTATTATTTTTCATATTTGGGTGTGAGCCATGAAATGGTTATGGCCTGTAAAACAAATTGGGGTTTTAATTTCTGTGTAGAGAGATATTGAATTGTTTTACGACCTGTGTATTCAATTTTATAGTTTAGACTGTGTGGTTTGTATAAATGAAATGATACAACATTTGGAAATGGAACTAAAGAATCCTACGGGATTCGATGTTTGTTAAGCTTTGGGCTTCAAAAATTGTGAGCTTAGCAGGATTCGATACTGGCTACGATGGATAAAAATGATATGTGTAAATAATTTGGGTTGGCATAAATACACATAGGATTTGATCTTGTGACCATTTTTCTTATACGATACATGTTAATGAGTTTTGGTGGATTAATTTATTTTGTTGAAAACTCTATTATGAGAGATGATTTAGATAATTGTATTTATGTATTATGTGTATAGTTTGATTATTATGAATGTGGCAATTGTGCTCACAGACCTTACAGGTCTTCGATAGATTAACTCTATATTTGATTTATTGTTTACTTATAATAAGGAGGATGATTTGTTTATAGTCTTATTTTATTTATAAATAATCTAATTATTGATACCTTATGTTATAATTTTCTGCATAAATATTAAGTTAATATTATGGACAATAGTTTGGGTTTATTTCTATTTAACATAATCTGTCTCGCAATATGCAATCTACCAGCAGAGATACTAGGTATATAGGCTTTGTTTTTTATTAGTTATAGGGTTTGGAGAATAATTTAGAGATAGGAAATAAATTGCAAAAATGAATTTAGAAAAACAACAACCCTTAAACTATTTAACTTGAATTGAATTTCATAAATAAACTAGAAAACAAAACCCTTAAGTAATAGACAGAAAATGAATTGCAGAGATGAACTAGAACAAAACCCTTACATCAATAGACATTAAATGAATTACAGAAATGAACTAGAACAAAACCATTACATCAATAAATAGGAAATGGACTACACAAATTTAATCTAACTTATAATAGATAGTTACTAAATAATCATTCATAATTTAATTTTCTTTGAATAGTAAAGCTTGTATAGTTTACAAGGGAAAAATTCAAGAACCTCATACCTACAAGATGAAGCTATTTCATTGGCTTAAAACATGCACACTCAAATACCTAGTATTAAAAAATTTACAAATAGATCTCACATCTATATAGATAACCGATTCACTTGGGAACTACCACATTCCACCCAACCATGACCTAGGACCATTCGTGGTTTCAATCCGGATCCCCTTGAGCTAGTTCCAACATACAAGTATCTGAGAGATCCTAAGTAAAGGATTTCCTAACTGCGATATCAGTTTTTGAATCAATTCTCCTTTTTCCTTTTAAGAAAAGTGTTCTCCAAGAACTCTCTTGAGAATATTCAGGTAGAATTTTGGAATCACCAAAATATGGAAGATCCCCAAGACTATCTTTGTCTTGGGTTTTTATAGGAACACTTTTCAGTCAAAGTGGAATTTAAATCAAGAATCATTTGATTTCTTAATTTAACCCTTTTTATTTAATTTAGGTACTTTTAATATTTAACTTAGGAACTTTTAATTAGTTCCTATTTGGACTCTTGTAGGTATTTTAATATTTGATCTTCTTTTAGTAATAATAATAATAGATGGATCCTTTCCTTATTTCTTATAGCTATTAATATTATTACTATGATTACTCTTTATACATACCATGTATAAAATAGATACTTATATATATATATATATATATATATATATATATATAATTTGTTAGCATTTTGTCTTTAGGTATCATATAACATGATCCCTAAACTTATTAAACTTTCTTTATTAAGGCCGTTAGGTATACTAAGATAGGAAACTCTAAACATCCTTGCAGGTTGGATTCCCTCGTATAACATGGTATTTCTTCAGTACTTGATGAGATACATAAATTAAAATTTTCATTTAATCACTTACAAATAAGTCAGATGAGATCAATGTTTTATTCGAGTCATTTTCACTCAACATATTTAATTTTTTTCAGTAACTCCTAGTGCTTATCCAAAGCCCATACTGAACGCTAAAAAATAGGGAGTTACAAACTTAGTGCAATTCCAGAGCTCCTCGCTCAACACTAATGCTAGGATGCACTTATAGGATACACATAGGGATACAATGGATAAGGATCTAATGTTCCAGATCTTCAACTCAACATCAACTTGGAAGGCCCCAGGGCTTATGCCCAACACTTTGAATTTATGTTTTCATGTCCTCTAGAGATTCTCGCTCAACACAAAACATCAATTACCCATGTGCTCCACATCTCTTTGCTTAACACAAAACATCTCATCAATTATGTGCTTCAGGGTCCACACCCAACACATGAAAACACACACACACACACACACACACACACACATATGCAATTGGCTTACGCCCATTATATCAAACTAATCATCATGTCCATATGCAGTGGGGTCTTTGACTCGATATATCAAATAACACATCAACGTAACATCATAATCAATGGGGATTTTTCCATAATTGTGAGGTCAAAATTATAGATATTACAATATTTCCGAGTCTTCTTGGGTCCCTATGACGACTGTTGATTTCCTCTGTTCTGGCCAGAGATGTTTTTTATTGAATTTATTTGAAAATTTATTCTTATTTTTATCTCCTTCCTAGTTTATTATTAGTGCATTGGCCTTCTTGGTATTAGTGTCTTTTATGGATTTTTTGTTTCTTGCTGAAAGGTATAGTAGTATGTAAGGTTGTTTTATTTGCATTTTCATTGCATCTATATTGAAAATACAAAATATTTTGTCTTTGCATGTTTGCTGCATTTTTCATTGCATTGATTTGGTACTTGCACTAGGTTTTCTTAGATGGAATTAGTGATAAGGTTTTCATATAGGAAGGATTTAATGGGAATTTTAAAGGAGTTTTTTGCATTGAATTTAGTGGCATACAATCGTTTTCATGATTAAAAATAAGTTGCACTTGGCATTGTTTTTCAGGTGTGCATATTTACTTCATTGCTGAGTCATAAACTCGCTAGTTGCACACTCATTAACCTTGAGTAATGAAATCCTTAAAATTAATGCTTAAATTAAACTTGATTACACATTTTTATTTGATAGATGTGCACAAACAATCTTAGGATGGTAGAATATTTGAAGAGGGTGTCATGAGTAAATATTTCCAAGACTATGAAATAAAAAAGCTAGGTATTTGCCTACGTGAGAAGTGAAATCCTTGGTATAACTAGGTTTCTAAGGAAGATCCCCTTACACATTAGTTTATCATGAGGAAACATAGGTGGGGATAACCCATTTCCACTTTTTGTTGAACACTAGAAATATTTGCAGGATCTTATTCGTGTATAGTTGATTTTGAGGTACCTTTGGTGATTTCGAGCTTCAGGTTTTGTTATCCTTCCCATACGGTAGATCCCTCCTATTATTGTCCCCCTGAGCATTGATTATATTGGGGTGACCTTAGTTTACTTACCTAGGTATCACTGGTGGTGCTTGTAGAGGTTATATACGAGTGTCCTTGCAAACAAGCAGAGGGCCACTACCATTGGTTACACACCTCTTCTTGTAGTGTATTGGAGTCTCAATCCTATTCTAGGAGAGACATACATGCTACATTCGAGAGCTCACTTATACTCCCTCTCTTCATGTTTGCATCTAACTTACTTTACTTATGGGTATTCTCTTTGTGTGTTAGTTGTATTTAGTGATCATAGTTAGTTGATTCCTTGTTATTTTGAGTCATTGTTTATTCCTTGGTTTCCTATAGACATTCTAGTAAACCTTTACACACTTTGATTCACACATGGTTCTCGTTACGAGTACTAAATATGAGCACATGGATCTCCCTCCATCTATGTCATGTAGAGTGGGGGGAGAAACCATATGGATACTAAGAAATATGCTTGATTTCAACCCTTCGGGAGCTCGTACATCCCATACTACATGACCCCAATTGTCATATTTTACAACTTGCTACATGAGGTTTTCCTCGAAGAGTTTGGGTGTTGAGACTCATCCTACTCCCTCTAGCACGTGTCCATTTACATTTGGCATGTCACATTTTAGTACATCTACCCCATTATCGTCTACGACGTCTAGTGTGGATCCTGGTGTTGGAATTTGGGGCATTAGCACTCCTTTCATCTCTCATTAGTTTGGGAGTGGTCATATTGCACCCTTTGCTCCATTTGTGGTGGGATTTTTGCTCCTTTCCTCTTCTCTTGACACTAGGGTTCACTCACTTGGGGGTGATAGTGGATGTGTGAATTTTTGGGCCACTTCATACATTCCATTTTATCAACCATCATCCACTTACCCATTCCTTCAAATGTGTTTCTCATGTGGCACCCTCTTTATGTCCCATATGATCCCTTGTGAAGTACTTCTCTGTATAACTACGTTGTCCTTGCATCAGCAAGTGCTTTCATGTCTAGGGGTCATATACCTCCTTCTGTGTCTAAGGGGAAACTGACCTATTAGCCTTATAATTATGGTTATATGCCACCTCCTTCTGAAGGAATACCTAACCATCAAATCCCCATGCAACCTTGGAGCATATGGGAGGGGGTTATTATCTGATAGATTAAGGCTATGGCCTTTATCAGAATCAGCCCTATGTGTACTAACCTCTTCAAGGAACATGGAATTCTATGGAAAAACCTAGATCCACTTTTTGGGTACTTTAAATCTACTTGACCTTTCAAATTTGACCAACGATCTAGTGTCTCATGATCCGATGTGGTTGGTTGTTCCCGTTAAACTTCATTCAAACATTCCAAATTTTGAAGGTAAGAATGGTGAGGACCTTGGAGAGAATGTCACTACTTTTCAACTATGGTGCTCTTTGAACTCATTTATCCATGACTCTATTTGGTTACGACTGTTTCAACGGACACTCATAGGTCCTTCCACGAAATGGTATATATATCTACCTAGGGGCACCCATTAGGAGTTTAACGACTTCGCCATGACCATTCTAAATCATTTTCAATTATCAGTTTGTTAGGATGTTGGCACCAAGATATTGCCAACATTTTTATAGGATAAATCCATGCATATCTGTTATCATATTCAAGGGTGGCACCCACAAAGGTGGTTTATGAAGGATAAAATTTCACCCATGTTTTTATTGGAGTGGTTCCTATTTATTTCCTTATATCATGAAACATGTTTCGACATCTGTAGCGTGTAATGGGGAACATGGTATATTTAGAGCTTAGGAGTTGGATTTTATTTATGCTCAGTTTGGGATTTTATATGATATTATACCTAATGTGCCACACTCAAACTTGAATACTAAGTTCAAAATAGGGATACATGTCGATGGTATTATTGGATCTGCATGTGCCAAGGTCATAGACCAGGTTAAACAACAAGTACAAATTTGTCTGTTAATCAATTTGGACTAAACATGTTGATGCATTTTCCACTCCCATCTAGTTAGAGTGGGAAGAAATTATAAACATGGTGGCAATAGAAAAGAGAATAATAATTTTGACAAGAATACAAATAATGTCTGGGGGGTGAAAAATCCTAAATTGAAGGTTAATTTACCTTGCAATATTTATGCAGGAGACCATCTGACTTACTTGTTCCCTTGTATTGAGGATACCTCAAAGTACATCACAAAGAGCCCATTGATGTTGACTGACCCTTTACCTCATAAGAAAAGGATGAATTCAAGGAACGTGGAAAATGGAAGCAGTTTTAGAGGGTATCAAAACCCATAGGTAGTCGAAGGGTTCCATGGTTGTATAAACATGATGTCCCCCACTAATGTTGTGACTCACTCGAAAAGTTAGGGTTCGTCACAACTAGACCTGGGGAAAGATCTTGTACCTCCTAGAATTCCCTTGCATATTTATAATCCTGAAGTGATACCTCTCATATCTAAGGGAGTCCTCAAGTGTTCGGGACACAATTATAATGCCTAAGCTGCCCAACATTACGCTATTGTTGAAGATTTGGGCCAAAATCCCTATGTAATTTCATCCATGGAATTTCTTCAGACTTGTCCTTCATAGCAAAGAGAACAATTTTCTACTATGGGCATAGATCATCCTAGTTCGTCCATCATAGTCATATTTGAAACCAACGAGGTCTAGCCTCTCTTTCCTTACCATATGGAATTTCTAGTTCATGTGGAGTGTCTCAAAAACACCATTAAGTGTACAATGATTGATTAAGGGACTATAGCCTCTGTGATGTCCCTAAGTTGTTGGAAATTCCTTAGCTCACCCACATTGTCAAAATCAATGACCATGTTGACTTCCTTTGATGGATTATGATTTCAATTGTATGACATTATTTCTTCTCTTTAGGTCTAGTCAGGAGGGAAGTCAATGTCCATCGATATGGAGGTGGTTGATGCGCCCCTTGAATACAATATTTTACTAGGTTGAAACTGGATTTAAGCTATGAAAGTAATTGTATCATCAAATTTTTGAGTAGTATGCTTCCCTTTTGAGGATCAAATTGTGACGATCGACCAGATGTATTTTGATCATTTTGGTTCCTCTGCATCATTGGGATTGACAATCTCCCTTATTGATATTCTCATCAGACAACTCAAAATATTGGTTTCAGAATGTATCCATTGTTAGTTGGAAATTTTAATATGTTGGCACTAATTCTAGCTATTATCTCTAACCCTAGTATTAATTCACCACCTATGAGTTTGGTCTCATTTCACACTATATATTTGAATGACCCATAGATTATTCCTTCTCTGAGTGCTTTGGATGAAGATACCATATCTACTAGGATGCGAATATCTTTATCTATAGCGGAGACCTTGCATATCAAGTTGTACGTGATCCTTATATAGACCCTGGCACTTCCTCTTCGTGTATGGAGGAGGAGGATCTCCTTACACTTCCTTCTTGGGCGACTATGTCATCATTCTTGCAGGATTTTCTTGAAGATATTTTTCCATCGGATGAAGCGATCCTCAAGGCTATGAAGGGTCCAAAATATCCTTGGCAGGAATTGCATCATTGCTCTTATATTCTCCTAGAGCTTGAATGAATCAAGCATGATTACTTTAGGATGGCCTTAAGTGAGAGTCTTGGTTAATATATGGCCCCATTAAGTACTCATTGTATATATGTTGAAGGGAATGTGGAGAAATTATCTCCTCCAATTCCAATCAACATCTCTCGGATTCCCAGAAAAATCAAGAATGTGTACATCATTGCAGACTTTTCGCCTAATGAAGTCAAGAGATACACTGATATTTTTAAAGAGTTTTGTGACGTATTTTCTTGGTAGTATGAATAAATTTCAAATTAACATGTTGGGTGTTATACTGTCTTGATTAATTCACCTAATATTTAATTATCGACCGAGGTTGGTAGGATTATAGTTGAAACAAAATATATACGAAGCTAGATGGATTCCTATGGTGTCATGGAAATATTTTAACAAACAAAAGATCAAAAGATATTTGAAAATGAAAAATGAGTCAAACGCCTAAGAATTCAACTATTAAGGTGATTGAACCAGAACAAAATATTAGATTAGAGTATCAAAATTACACCACTCTACTTTATAAACGATTACTAAAGAACTACCCACTCTAGTAAAGTTTATTGAATAATTTCAAGAACTAATTATGAAAAGAAGATTTATATTAGAAACATAATAGCAATAATTAGATTGATAACTTATTTTATAAAAAAATAACTTGAGACTCAAAAGAATACTATCAATAACTAAATTGTCAAGTGAAAGACTAAGATGGAAGGAAGACCTAACTTATAAGTAAGTATAAAAACATAATAAGAGAAGCAAGTAGAAAACTTAGTAAAATTAGCTTTGAATTCTATCCTACTAGTCTCTTTTCGGTAAGCATATAGTGAGAAATAAATATTTACTATGGCTATGGAAAATCTTCAAGGTACTAGTATACTTTCCTAAGGATAACACATATAATACTAAGTTTTACATGCAAATGGATAAATCAATCCAAAGGCATGATTGCAAAAAAGTACAACAGTATTAGTCAAAGAAATTAGAAATAAACAAAAGAAACAACACATAACAGAACTCAAAACACGTCCAAGATGAAAGGATAAAACTTTAATAAATAACCTAAACACTCTAATTTTTAGTCTTAATGTTAAATAGGTCTATCATATAACTATTAAAGTCAAAGCATACTTTAGAAACTAAAGAAACGGAGCTCTAAATGGGTTCAAAACACATTAAAAACACTAAAGACGAAATGACAGACTGAACTGCAGGTCTAAAAGGGATAACAGAAAATAACATAAATGATCTATTCATCCGCTGAATTTGTGCACATGCAAGTTAAATGCATAAACACAGTAAATAAACTTACTAAAGGAATAAATTGGATAGCGAAATAATTCTTGAACTAATTCATAAATGTAAAGAAATCACTGCATATTACTTTAAGAAACAAACTGAAATTTAAATAAAGTTATAACAGGAAGGGAAATGAATAGAACTGAATCTATTATGACTTAATAAAAACAATTTCTTATAATACTTGTCAATATAAAACTGAACAAAAAATCGGAAAAGACTAGAAATGAATTAAAAGCAAACTATGCACGCATCTAGTTATTTGGTTTTGTAAAATAAAACTATATTAATTCACACAACGTTACAGAAAGTAAAGGAAATACATGTTTACAATTATTCAATAACACAAACAAACTAGAAATAAAAATATATTAGTTACAAAGTGTTGAAATATTGTAACTTCGAAGAATATTCTATATGTATCTTTTGTGGTCCCCGATGGTCCTACCGAGAGAACCACTTGTATTACATTGTACCCCGATGCTCCTAATCGGAAGAACTAATAAGAGTCATGAGGTAGTCCCCTCTAATTGTAAAGGTGGGTCATCAGCACCCCAGTGTGGTTACTTGAGCCTACATGTGTAACTCGAGCCTACATGATTTAACTAGAGCTTACATGTCAAATGAGTTAACTTAAGTGAATGGATGAATATAAATAGAGGTGTAGTGCTCCTCATTTGCGACACACACTCTCACTTGTATAGCGCATTAGTGGAGAAGAGAAGTAGCTGGAGAAGGAGGAGGATCAGGATTTGATCTCCTTGCTAGTTTTATCTTTTATCTTTTGGGGGCATCTATATTGAGGAAGCTTTTGCTGGGTTTTTCTCTTTAGGGTTTTCCCAGGATAAATCTTTGTGTTCCTTTTGTATGGTTTTGCTTGTCTATCTCTCAGTGATCCTGTTTATATGCTTTTGTTATGAAAATGAAATGAAATACTAATGTCTTAGCTAAGCATACGAAATTTTAACATGGTATCAGAGCTAACCTAAGAAGAAGACATTATGCAGCTACAGAAGCTAGGGCTTCTTACTTTCTGGGTCTCTCTCCACAATCCATCAGAAAAATTATGCTAGGATGACTCTCCATTGAAGGGTGCACCTTTCTGTCGAAGCAGAATTCGATTCTGAGCATTTTCAGTTTTCGATGTGGAAATTAGGGCTTTCTACAGAAGAGGATTTTTTGAGTGATACGAGCGTAGTATTTTTCTCCTCATCAAAATAGAATTTTAGAGACCTGGATCAAGAAATTTGGTTGGATGAAACTCTGGGAAAGTCAAACCCTAGTTTGACCCCGAGTTAGAAAAACCCTTAATATTAAAACTGCTACATTTTGGTACATTCTCTATATTATGATATTGGAGAAGTATCAGGAGCTGAAACTTGCAGAGGACGAAGAAAAAATACTGATGAACACTGTGTCCAAAATTCATCCTCAGATTCACTGTATTCTAGGAGATATGTTCTGTCCAAGTTAGGGTTCCAACCTCTTCCAAAATTCATCCTTAAACATGACACCTGGGGAGAATTGTAATATATTGGGCTACAGAGGTCCAAATGGAATTCCTGAAGATGTTCCAGAAATTTAATGTAATTTTATTTCAGTGGCCCGAATATCAGACTCAGACGATGAACCAGTGACACGTGGCATGCCGTACAACTTCGCTGTTCTGAACCGTCCTGTAACAGGTCACCTTGGG
This sequence comes from Pseudotsuga menziesii, assembly GCA_001517045.1. NCBI lineage: Eukaryota > Viridiplantae > Streptophyta > Pinopsida > Pinales > Pinaceae > Pseudotsuga > Pseudotsuga menziesii. The sequence continues at coordinate 354,939 of LPNX010517929.1, forward strand.
AAAGGGATCATAAATCCAAAATTGTGAAACCAATTATGATGAAACCTATGTTGTTGGATCAGGGACATGCTATTTTATTTCAGTACAAAATTTCAGTCATGGAGGAGCATAAATTTCGGAGATATCACAAAAACAGTAATAGGAATTTATGTTGAAGAAATTGGAAAATTAGGGCTTCCTGTTCCGGGAGCTTCCCTCTACTGTTTTCAGAAATGGAGTACATTGGACAGCTCCATTTGAAGAGATCTATCTATCTAGCCAATCATATCTGAAAGATTCTAAGTTTTGAAATTAGGGTTTCTGTGACAAACCCTAGATCGGTCAACTCCGGAACCAGGACGGACACCTCAAATCGGTAAGATCTAATCCTTTGCTATGTTCATTTGAGGTTCTCATTTCTAAGTGATCTATCACATCAGCTTGATGATAAGCTTGGTGAATTTGACAAAGTCCAAGCCTAGAAGTATATGATCTCTCTAAAGAAAATGGATTGGACACCTACATGAGCATAGAGGTTCCAGTTTCAGAGGGAGACGAGGCTAGAAGCCTTTCTCAAGAAGAACTTGGTCAAAGCCCAGAAGATCATAGATGATTCAGTTACAAATAAACTTGTACTCCAAGTGTCTTCCTAAAGACATCAATGAGAGACCATGCATTCATAAGGATCTCTCAAATCAAAGAACAACTTCAAGCGGGGAAAGAAGAAGTGAAGAATGCAAAAGTAGTGATGGCCACCTTGAATGGCCTCCCAGGATCATGGAATTCACTCATTTAAGAAGTTTGTTCTAGAATTAAGTGATTACTTTCAACAGACTTTGGGAAGAAGAAGAAGCTCATCTCTGAATATCAAGCTCTCATCTTCCAAAGAAGATCCCTTAATCAATGAGGAATATGAAGATCTCAACTCTTGAAGAACTGCTTATCCACCTCAGCATTTGGATAAGAAACGATGCTATCATGAATGAAGAAGATGATGAAGCTGAAGACTCAAGAAGGAGTATACCCATGAAACAAATAAAGATAAGTATTAAATTGTCATTTCATGATATTGTTTTGTTATACATTTGATTATATTCAGTTGATGTATTTTCTGCATTAATGACTGTATACTACTAATATGCATATGATGGGTAAGTAGCTCATGGTGCTATACAACTCTCCATTGCTACTTATCAAACCTCTTTGCTGACATATTGGATTAGTGAAAAATATCAATAATGTCATGGTAGAGATGGAAGGCATCTAGAAAGTTTATGTGAGATGTGGATGAATGTTGTATTGACTAAATAGTTGCATGATGCATAAGAATTTGTCGTTATGTATATGTTTTATGAAATAGTTATAACCATGCCACTGGTGCATTTGAATTGTAGGAAAGGTCATGTACAACCTCCTACAAGAAAAGAAGGATGAGACTTGTTCCGAAGAACAAGTGATGACAATTCAAGATTCACTCCAATAAACATGAATCTAAAGCTCCCAGGGTCAGAGACACCATGACGGAAGAAAGAGCTTTAGAAAGTGGCAGATCCACCTTGAAGGATGAATACCACCATGGGTACAAGAGATAACTCAAGATGAAGAAAAAATGCTATGAAAGAAGCTATTATCAAATAATAACAGTTGATTATGAGGAATGATGTATACGATATGATGGAACAAGTGTACAAAGCAAGGTTCATGATTCTCCCCAGAAAGAATAGACTATGACATGACATGCTCTATTGACAAGTATATATAAATCATAGAACCACCTGTATAGAATGAAGAGGGAAGATGATACTCCACTTCAGGGGGAGTGACTACAGAAAATTATATCTGAGTTCGACATGGTACGACATGATGGATAGCTTTGTGATGGATCGAGACTTTACCAAGAGTAAAGTGGGTTCCAACCTTCAAGGTTGAATGCAAAAGACTAGGATATGTTGATGACCTAAGAAGACAATCTCATAGAAGATGTTATGATACTAGAATGATGTTTGGGATATAGTACTCAAACCAGAAAGCAAGAATGTGGTATCTTCCAAATGGATTTGCAAGATAAGATAGGTTGTTTATAGAAGTAAGGTAAGAGTTGTGACTAGAGGTTTCTATCAGAAAGAGGAAATTAATTCTGAAGAGACACTTACTCCAGGAAGCAAGGTACACTTCCTTCAAACCTATCATGGTAGTTTCTTCCATGATGAAGTAAAGACAAGCCTTCCTTAATGATATGATTGAGGAAGAGTTTTACATTGAATAGTCACGAGTATTTGAAGTTGAAGACAGATGGAATCAAGTATGCAAGTTGAAGAAGGACCTCTATGGCCTGAAGCAAGCTCCCAGAGCTTGGTATGGAAGAATAGATAGTTTCCTGATGAGCATGGGCTTTGCCAAGAGTAAAGTCGATCCTAACATTTCCTACAAGGTTGTAGAAGATGTACCTATCATTCTATTACTATATGTGGATGAATTATTCTTGACAGGGAATGAGAAAGAGATAATGGAAAGCAAGAAGAAACTAGCAGAAGAATTTGAGATGAAAGACCTTGGGTTAATGCATTATTTCCTAGGTCCGAAAGTATGGCAAATTTTAGAAGGAATCTTTCTCAACCAAGGAAAGTATGTGGTAGAGATATTGAAGAGATCCAATATGTTGGAATGCAAAGTCATGGCCACACCCATGGACTCCAACCTGAAGCTGTTAGCTAATGACTCATTAGAGTTAGTGGATGTGACTCACTACAGACAGATCATTGAGTCATTGATGTACTTAACAAATACCAGACCAGACATTTGTTTTGCTGTGAACATCTTAAGTCAATATCTTGTTCAACCAAGATGGGTTCACCTAGTAGCTGCAAAACATGTGATGAGATATCTGAAAGGTACTATAGACTTTGATCTATACTATGATGGTAGCCATGAGTATAGATTGTATGGATACACAGATACAGATTGGGCTGGAAGTATCTCAGACAGGAAAATCACATTAGGTAGATGCTTTTGTTTGAGGTCTGCTATGAGTTCATGGTTTAGCAAGAAACAGTCCAGTGTTTCTCCTAGCACGGTTGAAGCAGAATACATAGTAGATTGCTCTACTAAGTTGTGAAGCCATATGGCTTCAAAAGTTGACATCAGGTCTCTTTGACCTGAAGATGGACACTACAATGATTCTATGTTATAAACATAGTTGTGATAACAAAGAACCCTGTGTTCCGACGTAACACGTAGAAATCCGGTATTTCTTCAAGATAAGATGCAGATGATGATACTGTAGATGTAGATGATGGTGATTCAATATGTCAATATTGAATATAGAGATGATGATTTTTTAGTATTACCATACTGAAGATATAGATGATGATGATTTCAGTATTCCCATACTAAAGATATAGATGATATTTCAGTATTTACATACTGTAGATACAGATGATGGTGATTCAATATTTCTATACTAAAGATATAGATGATGATGCTTTCAGTATTCACATACTAGAGATACAGATGGTGCTAGTTTAGTATTCACATACTGAAGATGTAGATGATGATGGTTTGGATGATGATGTACTGACGAAGCCTCTGCCTCGAGTAGAGTTTGAACACTTTCGAGACAAGATTGGTGTGGTTCGAAAAGATCTTCCCCGAAAGGGGGAGTAGTGATGTTGCAGTGGGATTGTATCATCCCTGAGCACTTTCCCTAAAGTGATATGGAGACCTAGGTCTTTGAGAATGAAGAGGGATTGTATCATTCCGGGACATCTGTCCATAATAGATCCATTGACCTTGGTCCTCGAGAACGTGACGGGATTGTATCATCCCTGGGCACTTTCCCTAAAGTGATCCAGAGACCTTGGTCTTCAAGAATGAAGAGGGATTGTATCATCTCGGGACATCTGTCCATAATAGATCCGGAGACTTCGGTTTTTGATAATGTGGCAGGATTGCATCATCCTTGGACTCAAGTCCTAAAGTGATAGGGAGTGATTATCCCTTAATTTTATACGGTGACTTTGATTGTCGAGAATGTGGTAGGATTGCATCATCCTTGGACTCAAGTCCTAAAGTGATAGGGAGTGATTATCGCGTAATTGTATCCGGTGACTTCGGTTGTCGAGAATGTGGTAGGATTGCATCATCCTTGGACTCAATTCCTAAAGTGATAGGGAGTGATTATCCCGTAATTGTATCCGTTGACTTGGGTCGTCGAGAATGTGGTAGGATTGCATCATCCTTGGACTCAAGTCCTAAAGTGATAGGGAGTGATTATCCCGTAATTGTATCCGGTGACTTTGGTCATCGAGAATGTGGTAGGATTGCATCATCCTTGGACTTAATTCCTAAAGTTATAGGGAGTGATTATCCCGTAAATGTATCCGGTGACTTAGGTCGTCGAGAATGTGGTAGGATTGCATCATCCTTGGACTTAGTCCTAAATTGATGGGGGATGATTCTCCCATAATCAATCCGGTAACTTAGGTTGTCAAGAATGTGGTGGGATTGCATCATCCCTGGACTTTAAGTCCAAAAATGATCCAAATACTTTTTGTATTTGAGTTGTGGATTGCAGGTTGTTGCTGATGATGATGATGATGTACTGATTGAAAGATCAGAATATGATGATGTCGATGTACTAATTGAAAGATCAGAGTATGATGATGTACTAATCGAAAGATCAGAGTATGATGATGACGTACTGATCGAAAGATCAGAGTATGATGATGATGACATACTGATAGAAAGATCAGAGTATGATGATGATGACGTACTGATCTAAAGATCAGAGTATGGTGATGAAGCACTATGATTATGATGTTTCTGATCGAAAGATCAGAGTATGATGATGATGTTTCTGATCGAAAGATCAGAGTATGATGATGATGTTTCTGATCAAAAGATCAGAATGTGATGATGATTATGATCGACAAATCAGAATATGATGACGATGATGTTGCTGCTGATCGAAAGGGCAAAGTGTTGATAATGATATTGCTAATCAAGAGGTCAAAATGCTGAAGTTTTTGCTGATTAAAAAATTCAAAGTGCTGAAGATGTTGCTGATCGAAAGGTCAAAATGATGAAGATGTTGTTGCTTATTGAACAATCAAAGTGCTAAAGATGTTTCTGATCAAAGACTGAAGATGTTGCTGATGATGAAGACTAAAGATTGAAGATGAAGACTACATGATGTTGAAAAGCTTCCAATGATTTATAGATGTGTTACCCTGCTGATGTTGATGATGTCCCCTATCCCTACTCTTGTTGTTGTTGATGTTGTTGTAGAATACCCTTCTCATTAAGGGGGAGTGTTGAAATATTGTAACTTCGAAGAATATTCTATATGTATCTTTTGTGGTCCCCGATGGTCCTACCAGGAGAACCACTTGTATTACATTGTACCCCAATGCTCCTAATCGAAAGAACTAATAAGAGTCATGAGGTAGTCCCCTATAATTGTAAAGGTGGGTCATCAGCATCCCAGTGTGGTTACTTGAGCCTACATGTGTAACTCGAGCCTACATGATTTAACTTGAGCCTACATGTCAAATGAGTTAACTTAAGTGAACAGATGAATATAAATAGAGGTGTAGTGCTCCTCATTTGCAACACACACTCTCACTTGTATAGCGCATTAGTGGAGAAGAGAAGTAGCTGGAGAAGGAGGAGGATCAGGATTTGATCTCCTTGCTAGTTTTATCTTTTATCTTTTTGGGTAATCTATATTGAGGAAGCTTTTGCTGGGTTTTTCCCTTTAGGGTTTTCCCAGGATAAATCTCTGTGTTCCTTTTGTATGGTTGTGCTTGTCTATCTCTCAGTGATCCTGTTTATATGCTTTTGTTATGAAAATGAAATGAAATACTAATGTCTTAGCTAAGCATATGAAAATTTAACACAAAGTAAACAAAATTACAGAAGAAAAGAGACCTCTGGTTGATGAGGGGCTCTCTCAGCAATTAGGAGTGATGCCTGGTTAGGGCTTCCATGAACACAAACATGAACAACAGAACATATATCTTTTATTAAAAATATGGAACAATATTATAGAGTTCTTACAACGGCCAATTACATGAGAACTAAAGGCTGCCTAACTCACTAATCAATTGATCAACTCTCTAGCTCTTCGCATGGAGGCGTTTATGTAGACAATGTTTACAGAGGTGAGCAGGTCAACCCTTTAGTGGTTGAAATATCTCTAAATTTACTCAACCATTATGAATTCTGACTGATCAAACACCAATGCAAAATATTCTCCTTCTCCTTCACGAATTGGTTCTCTTCAGCATGTGATGTGGTGTACAGGATTTACTCTGGCTTGATTGGTGTCATGGTGCCAAGTAGAGAAAGCATGTTGGCGATCATTCTAGAATGAGATCCATTGCTTTACCCAAGTGCGTGGACATCAGGTAGTTTTCAAACTGTGTTGACTTTTGAATTCCTGAAAACGTGCCAAGGAATATCGCCCACTCGGTGAGCGAGCTGATCTAAATGTTAAGCTGGACAGTGAGCTAGATATGATCTACGCATATCTATAATGGATGCGCTGTCTATTTGTTGGAGTAGGTAAAGACTATGATCTATAATAACAATCTCATTCATATATCAATATATCAAACGTGTTCCAAATATTGTCAATTTTAACCTAAAAATCATGAAATGATAATAATAATCAGATTTTATATGAATCTTAAATTCATTCATACCTGGGGATGAATAGTGAGCTGCAAGACATAAAATATGCAAAAATATCACAAAAAATATGTTAAATACATAATTTAACTGCCAAAAAAGATGACAAATCTAGGATCAACAATCCCCCAAACCGGAGAAATTCGAGGTCCGACTGAGCAAAAAGATAACTTAGGAAGAAGGCAGAGCTGAGGCAATAGCTGCCTTCGACTTGGAAGATGAAGGAGGTGATTTAAATTTTTGTATTTTGGCTTGTGATTTTAAAATAGCATGTCTTTCATGTTAAATGTTATATGAATATTTAATGACTTTGTTAAGTTCATCGATAGTCTTAACTTGACAGCTCTTAGGACTGAACAATTCGGCATTATTCAATAGTTAAGATACATGATTTTTGTAGAGGGTGTAAGTAGAAAGTGGCTGAAATAGCTCTACATAAATGATGGTGATGAAAACAATGGAATAGCAAGAAATTTTTCCTTCTTTAAGACATCACAATATCATAGTGAACCTTGAGGCATGTTCCATTAACTGACACATGCATTAATGAGTGAGTTCATAAGGTATGTAATTATTTTTACCATGTCCATAAGGTTTGTAATTAGTTCAACCATGTCCATAAGGTTTGTAATTAGTTCAACCATGTTCAAAGTAAAACTATGGATAAGTTGAATGTATGACATGAAGGCATAAATCACATTTACAATTATAATAACCTTAATCAACAAAATAAGTCATTGGAAAGCTTACATGCGTGATTAGGTAAGAGGATAGGGTTGCTAACAGTGCAATTATAACTAAAAATCTTCTAAGGTCAAATTGCATCCACATGGAGGTAAAAAATATTTTTCCAAATAAAAACAAAATTTGGTTGGAAAATTTTAATCATAAGTGCTATAATATCACAATGTTTTATTCAGATCGTGATTTGGTATTTCATTTGGACTATCATTTGATCCTTTATATAGTCCTCCATACTGATTTTTATATGAAAATATGCTTCATGCGATAACCAAATTCCGCTGCTTACATTATCCTGAAAACACTTATCATTTGTCAGAGATAAATAGATTTGTCATAAATAAAAAGAGTCTAATCCTCCCCCAAACCAAAAATATGTCCTGTCCTCAAGCCATACAATAAAGAAAAACTGGTTGTTTCTGATAATGAAATAAAGTTTTCGATCATGTTGTTATTATTTTATAAGAAAAGGAAAAGCTAACTAGTAAATGAAAATGATTCAGATATGTATATTCATAAAAAATATAATAGTTGTCAGAAAGACTACTTGAATGATGATGATATAATTGAAATAATGCCATAGGAAACGCTAGTCATCCACACCTCATTTGAAAGATAGTTTGTCATCACAAAATATTTTGAGTGTAACCCAGAGTGTGTGATATTCATAGCTATGGGTCCAATTTCTAGGATTAGGAAATCCTAGGTATTTGTTGAATTAGATGGTCGGGCACAAGCCCAACTTACAGCCATTCTCAAATGACATTATAAACAATTGGCCTTGACATGCTATGCATAAATTCTGAAAAATTTTCATTATATTATCATTGTTCTACAAACCATGTGTATAGTGGTGCATTAACCACATCCCTTTTACCCAATACTGCCCCACTGCTAATAGTCCTGTTCAGTACCTTGACGGGTTAATCTTGGTACCATGAAAGCATAGTCCCGCTGCCAGTGAGCATGTTCAATAACTCAATGGGTTTACTTGCACTTATCGAGCTTCCTTGTTTTAAGTTATTACTTAGCATTGACCCGCTGCCAGCAGGCTTGTTCAGTAACTCGATAGGTTTGCCTTGTATAATGATATGAAATATATGGAAGCCAATTGGTACTAGAGCGTGTTAAGTCCTACTAAACAAATAATTCAATTTTGTAAAGTAAACTCATAAGTAACTTGTAATAATGGCCTGAAACAGAAATCATGTCAAAAAATAATAACTTAAAGATGTTCTTTGTGCTTATAGCCCTTCTTCTTCATAAAATATAAGTAATGTTTCCCACAGGTAAAAATTCCACTTACTCTTGAGTTATCACCAAAATACTTGTGAGACAAGTTATGATAACAAGTATAGGATGAACTAGTAATCCATAGGTGTAAGATGAGATTGTGAAAAATATGATAAAAAAAGTAGGTCTATCAAGCAACTGCTCAAAAGAGCAAATCGGAAATATACATGTCTAAATCAAAATACCAAAAACCATATGAATCATAGAAGGGATGGTTAAGTATGATATACAGAGAATTATTTTTTAATTGTCATTATAAGCTGCAAATTTCAAAAGTACCCCAAGAAAGGTTAATATACCTTGAGTGTTTTAGCATACTTCCCTTTTCCAAATAATACTCCATTAGCTACTTATAGATATAATGTACTTGTAATCAAACTGCAAAACCACTTGTTAGATGATTCAATTTATTTATGATAACATATATAATATTATAGAATTTTTTTTTATTATCATAAATGACTCTTGTTTATTCCAAGAAACAAACACATATTTACATATATACAAGTATGATAACCCAAAATACTTTTTTTAAGGATTAGGAGGAGGATGAATAACTTCTTATTCAACCAATTCCATTTCCTTCTGCTACAAAATTTTTTGTATGGAATCCTATTTAGATGTTGGTTGGTGATAAAGTCTAAGCTTGTGTCCATTTACTACAAAGGAAACGTGTGAACCATCAATTGTCTTAATCTCTACCGACCCATTGTCAAAATTTGTAGCTAATTCATATGGGCCAATCCAACGGGTAGTTACTTTTCCTTTAAAAATTTTAAACCGTGAGTCGAATAGTAGTGCCCAATATCCATTATTAAATTGCTTTTGCTTAATAAACTTAACATTCCATTTCTTTCGTTGATTATGTATTATCATGGTTTTTTGGAGTGCATCTTGTCTAATATCATCTAATTCATTAATATCTAACACTCATTGTTTCTATGTTGCATCTAAATCCATGCCTAATAGTGCTTCCATACGAAAGGTATTAACTTCAAATTCAATAGGTAAAAGGACTTGTTTGCCATACACTAATTCATAGGGGGTATGTGCAGTAGTGTTTCACCATGTTATCCTATAGGCTCATAAGGATTCTGGGATTCTATCTACCCATTCCTTATGATCTAAGTTAATGGTTTTAGTTAAAATGGATTCTATTACTTTGTTGGTTGACTCTACCTAGCCATTATCTTGAGGGTGATAAGGCGAAGACTTGCAATGTTGAATTCCATACTTCATAGTAAGTTCTTTCATTAATTTAGAAGTAAATTGGGAACCTTGGTCTGTGACAATTTCTCTAAGTAAACCAAACCGAGTGAATATTTATTCATATATGAATTCTACCATTGATTTCTATGTATCACTAAACAAAGACTTAGCTTCTACCCATTTGGTGACATAGTCCATGCAAACCAGGATAAACTTAGTTTTACAAGACATGCGAGAAATTGGCCCTACAAAACCAAGAGCCCATTTCTCAAAAGGTTTAGTCATGACTTGAGGTTGTAAGGGAATCTGATAAGATGACATAGGTCAACCCATTGTTTGGAAACTATCACATCCTTTAACACACTTGACAGCATCCTTGAAAATGCTTGGCCAATAATAACCAGAATACAACACTTTGTATGTCGTCCACTTATCAAAAAAATGTCCTCCACATGGTCCATCATGACATGAATGTAGGATGTGTGTCATTTCATCCTCCCACACAAATCGTCGAATAATAAAATATGGAACGATGCAGAAGAGTTCATTATCAACCCAAGAATAATTATAACTCTGAACAACAATACAATTTTTTTCATGTGGGGACAGATCATTTGGTAATTTTCTAGTTCCTAAATAATTGGTAATGTCTACACACCAAGGGGTTTGACTAGACACATCAAACAAATGTTTGCAGGAAAAGCATCGTCAATAGGCTTAGCACCATCATCATATTGAATGCGAGAGAGGAAATCTGCTACTAGATTTTCTTTAGCAGTTTAGTCAATGATGGTGACGTTAAACTCTTGTAATAGAAGAAGCCACTGCGTTACTCTACCATCGGTAATTGGTTTATTCATTAAAAATCTAATGGCAGAGTGATTGGTATGTACAAAAACTTCATACCCTGTAATGTAATGGAGAAATTTATTTATAGAATAAACTACTGCCAAAAATTATTTTTCAGTAACAGTGTAATTTAATTTGGGAGGATTCAAATTCTTGCTAACAGAATAAATGGCATAAGGTGCTTGTCCTTATTTTTGGCCTAGGATTCCTCCTATGGCTGTATCATAGGCATCGGTGGATATATGAAAAGGAAGGGACCAATTGGGACCTCGGAGTATTGGTGCCACTGATAATTTAGCTTTTAAAATTTCAAAAGCATTTTGACAAGATTCTTTCCACTGGAATTCTACATCCTTTGTAATAAATTTAAACATTTGTGCTGCTATTTTAGTAAAATTTTCAATAAAGCAGTGGTAATAGCCTGCATGACCAAGAAAAATTCTTACCTCTTTTTGATTTTTTGGAGAGGGAAGGCCAGGAATTACTTTGATCTTAGTAGGATCTACCTTAATTCCTTGGAAGGAAATATGGTGTCCTAAAACTATAGCTTCTGTCAATAGCATTTTACATTTTTCATGAGTACGGGATAAACAAATTTCTTGACATCGGATCGGGACTTTCTCGAGGTTGTCAAGAGCCTCTTGAAAAGTATTACCATAGGATGTAAAATCATCCATGTATACCTCCACAAATTCATGTATAAGATCGAAAACAATTCCTAATACTGCTCACTGAAAAGTGGCAGGTGCATTACATAAGCCAAATGGAAAAACTCTATAAGAATATATCCCCCAATGGCATGTAAAAGTCGTATTTTCTTGATCTTTAGGTGCTATTAAAATCTAGTTGTATCCACTATATCCATGAAGAAAGGAAAAGTATTGTTTACCTGACAAGGTATCTAACACTTGATGAATAAAAGGTAAAGGAAAGTAGTATTTAAGGATGGATTTTTTTATCTCTCTAAAACTGACACAAATGCGCCATTTCCCTATGACTTTATTTGGGACTACCACTAGAGGAGACACCCATTTACTATTAGATATAGGATAAATGAAACCAGCATTGAGAAGTTTTTGTAGTTCTTCTTTTACTATATCCTTTAGAGAATGATTCATCCTCCTCTGACGATTCCTTACAGGTGAAATGTTTGGATCAATATAAATATGGTGAATACAAGTGTTTGGGTATATACCTTAAATATCAATGTATTCCCATGCAAATGCTCCAGCTTATTTTTAAGAACCTCAAGTAGTTGTGCTTGTTGGTTTTCACTTAACCCTGCATTTATATGTAGAAATTTTTTAGGGCTGACTTCATAAGGTATGGTATAGGGTCCTATATGCTCTTAAATTGTGAAGACACAAGGTGTTTCTATAAACATTGAGGAAGCCATATTTTCTTGGAACTCATCTCCAAAATATTATTGAATTGTGCAAAAGACTGAGGAAAATCTATGCAAGTTGTTGAAGAAGCAAACTGGTTTAATACATTCTGAGTGGTCTGCTCCTGAAGTGCCCAAGAGAAATCACAAGGTAGGGAGAGGTCATCAAAGTCCTCATTCTCGAAAGAAAAAATTAACCACCATGACTTTTCAGTTATTAGTTGTGTTGGGTGTTATAAAATAAGTCTCTGTGTAGACAACCCATTAGAAATAGTCATCTCTTCATCCCTACATCGTATAAAAGCATTTACACTAGATAACCATGGTCTTCCCAAAATAATAGGATTCTCTTTAGAAGGGTCTTTTGATTCTATGACCATAAATTCGATAGGATATTCCCATGAGTCTACTGATACAATAATGTCATCTAGGTCTTCAATAGGTTTTATCGTAGTTCGATCTGCTAGTTCTAGGATGGAAGGGGTAGGTCGAAGAAATTATCTCAACTATAAAACTTCTAAAATTATGGTGGTCATCATGTTGATGGCAGATCCTAAATATATTAAAGTATTTTCTATGGCGGTATTGTTTACAACTACAGTCCCTATTGGGGCTCCTGGATTTGTATATTTTGCAATTCGAGACTGATCTATCTTACATTCAGACATCTCTCCTATAACATGAATTGTGAGTGGGTATTTTTTCTTCTTCTCTAGGTGTTTAATGAATAGTTCCTTTATTACCTTGCTGTAGATTGGTATGTCCTTGATAGCTTCTAATAATGGAATTTTGACACATATATTCCTTAATTCATTCAAAATATCATACTCAAGATGAACTACATGATTTTCTATTACTTGTATTTCAGGAAATGGAGGAACTCTTTGCTCCTGAATGGGTTCTTGCGGAGGATGGGTGTGTACTAGAATCTTCAAAATGTTCACATCCTCCAAAATGGCATCATTCACAGGTTCCTTTTAATCCTCTTCTTCTTCATTTTCCTCATGAATGATGACTGATGACTTGGGTTTGTCATTTACAACTCTCCGAGATCGTAATTGAATTTCATGTACAGGTATAGTCAAAATTAGATATGATGGAACAGTTTGCGACTCAATGCTGTTAAGAGATTGAGTTGGTTTATTATTTTGGTTCAGTATCGGTTTTGCAGGTAATACTGTTGGTTGTGGAGGGCTTGTATTCAGGAAGTGATGAGGTTATTGTGCGATGAGAGGAACTGAAGGCACAGATCCAGGAAAAATTTGATGGAAATTTGTTTGGTGCAAGGGATAAGGATGATTAGCTATAGAGAGAGGTTGTGACTGAGGGTATGGTTTTCCTCTGTACCCTTGTGACCAATATTGTTGCTGCAGAAATTAAGGAGGAGGGTATTGAGGTGGCCAATTCTACCAACTTGAGGTGTTCCATTATTGAGGTGTTTGGTATTGATGATAATAGAGTGGGGCTTGTGGTGGAAAGTTTTGGTATGCTAGTTGATCTCTAGGCTACAAAGGAGGCCTCCTAGATGTTTCACCTACATCCCCACTCTTATAGATGGCTTGAAACTGAGGAAACGATGGGAAATTTTGTGTTGGATGTTCCTACGTACAGCTGTGACCTATGGACATGTTATTTAATGGACATTCCATTTGGGGATGTTTGGTCCTACATCTTCAACAAAAAATGCTCATTGCTTCTTGTTATTCATCCTGCATTTAATTGGATTGTAAAGAATCTAGTTGGGAATGCACTTCTCCTAAGATATTAGTCTTGAAATTATTTAATAGGTTCCCAAACTCTACCCTTGTAACTCAACCTAAACTGGGAATGTTTCCTCTTGCATTTATACTATAAGGCTCCTGAAATTTTTTTCAAACTTTCCCCCTACTTCTAGAGTATGTTTTACACATTTCACCAATTTGTGGGAAGGTTTTATGAGAAATATTATTGGATGCCATGAGATTAGGAATTTCTATCAATTACTCAGAGATCCCTTTAAGGAAAAGTGTACTTACTGCATCTTCTCTGAGGTCACTATATTTTGATTTATGCAATGTATTAACAAACCTTCGAGATAATCCTGTAGGATTTCATATTCAAGTTGTTGTATCTTGAATATATCACATCGAGAGTCCTTAGGTTTGCAATACTCTTGATATTTTCACAAAAATGAGGTTTTTGAATCATCCAAATTCTTGATAGTGGATTCGCCTAGTCCCATGAACCATCTTAGGGAAGATATTTTTAGTGTAGCGGGAAAGAGTTTTAGTTTCTGAGAATCTTGTAGATAATTATAACTCCTAGAAAGGATATCGAGCTCGAACATAAATGTGTCTGGGTCCTCATTAATTTTTCCATATAAATTAGGTAAGGAGGAAGGAAGGATGTTTTTTGTAGTTACATCCTATATGGTGTTTAAAACAGGAAACCCAAAGGTAGGCTCAGTTTGATTTTCCCCTTCTCCTTTGTCATTCTTATCTTCATCATGATTTTCATTCCCTCCACGTATCTCCATATAGGCTGGAATATTAATATAAATAAACCTAGCAGGCTCCTTTCCAGGTGCTAATGAGGCGTCCCAATGTTCTTTTCCAGGAGAGATCTTTCTTTGATGAAACGTGTTTTATTGAACCCTAGAGGGAAACTAGGTTCTACTATGTATTTTTTGAGTTGTGAGATGATTGTATCTATGGGGTTTCGAAAGAGAGCTTTTTCCTAGGCAGGATCAACAAAGTTAATGAAATTTAGATCTCCTACTAGTGAAAAAGTTGTATTTTTTAGATCCTGCACGAGTGGAGGGTTGAGGGTTTTCGAAGGTTTAATCTCTATAATTTCTTCAGGAATGCTATCCTTAGGGCTTCTTGCTAGGATTTCCTCCCCATGTAAGGTTTCTCCTATAAAATTTTTAGGTCTCCACGAATAACTACATCCTATGTGGGTTTTTCGATAGCTTTCTACTGAGTTAGTGGTTGGGGTATTTCATCCACTGTAAAGGTTAGTAGGGATTTTAATAAGGTTTTGAGAATTGGATCTCACATATCTAGCCTTAAAATCTCTAGGTATTTTCATGAGAAACTAAACTAAAGGGAAACCTATGCTACTAATACCACTACTACTCTATTTGGGTGCACCTATTATAACATATGTCCAGGTTCTTACCTATCGTCTTACTGGTCCCCCACCACAAGTCTATTACTAAGATTCATATCTATTCTACCTTATAGAACAACTCCCCGACAATGGCACCAAAATGTTGGCTGTTATATTGTCTTGATTAATTCACCTAATATTTCATTATCGACCAGGGTTGGTAGGCTTAGATTTGACACAAAATATATGTGAAGGATATGGATTACTCTGGTGTCGTGGAAATATTTTAAAAAATAGAAGATCAAAATATCTTTCAAAATGACAAACCGAGTCAAACTCCTAAGAATTCAACTATTACGGTGATTGAACAAAAACATAATATTAGATTAGGGTATCAAAATTACACCACTCTACTTTATAAATGATTACTAAAGAACTTCCCTCTCTAGTAAAGTTTATTGAATAATTTCAAGAACTAATCATGCAAAGAAGATTTAGATTAGAAACATAATAACAACGATTAGATTGATAATTTATTTTATAAACAAATAACTTCATACTAAAAAGAATACTATCAACAACTAACTTCTCAAGTGAAAGACTCGGATGCAAGGAAGACCTAACTTATAAGTGAGTAGAAAAATTTAATAAGAGAAGCAAGTAGAAAACTTAATAAAAATAGCTTTGAATTCTATCCTACCAGTATCTTTTCGGTAATCATATAGTGAAAAAGAAACAATTTGTATGGCTATGGACAATCTTCAAGGTACTACTATACTTTCTTAGGAATAACACATCCAATACTAAGTTTTACATGCAAACATATACATCAATCCAAAGGCATGTTTGAAAAACAGTACACCAATATTAGTCAAAGAAATCAGAAATCAACAAAAGAAACAACACATAACATAACTCAAAACACGTCCAAGATGAAAGGATAAAACTTTAAAAAATAACCTAAACAATCTAATTTTTACTCTTAATGTTAAATGGGTCTATCATCTAACTATTACAGTCAAAGCATACTTTAGAAACTAAAGAAAGAAATCTCTAAACGGGTTTAAAACACATTAAAAACACTAAAAATGAAATGACACACTAGATGACAGACTGAAATATAGGTCTAAAAGGGGCGTCTGAATGACAGTTTAAATAGGCTATCCGAATGACAATCTGCACAACTAAAATAATAAAAAATAACCTAAATGATCTAATATTCAGCTGAATTTGTGCACATGCAAGTGAAATGCATAGAGGCAGTAAATAAACTTACTTAAGGACTAAATTCGATAGTGAAATAATACTTGAACTAATTCATAAATGTAAAGAAATCATTGCATGTTACTTTAACAAACAAACTGAAATTTAAATAAACTTATAACAGGAAGAAAAATTAATAGAATTGAATCTATTGTGACTTAATGAAAGCAATCTATTCTAATACTTATTAATATAAAACTGAACAGAAAATTGGAAAAGACTATAAATCAATTGAAAGCAAAATATGCACGCATCTTGCTATTTGTTTTGGAAAATAAAACAATATTAATTCACACATCATTATAGAAAGTAAATGAAATAAGTGTTTACAATAATTCAATAACACAAAAAAACTAGAAATCAAACTATATTAGGTACAAAGGAAACATAACTACATAAGAAAAGAAACCTCTGGTTGATGAGGGGCCCCGTCAGCAATTAGGGGTGATGCCTAGTTAGTGCTTACATGAACACAGTCATGAACAACATACTATATATCTTCTATTAAAAGTACAGAACAGTAGTACAGAGTTCTTACAATGACTGATTACATGAGAACTAAAAACTGGTTGTCTCACTAATGAATTGATCAACTCTCTAGCTGTTCGTGTGGAGGCATTTATGTACACAATGTTTACATAGGTGAGTAGGTAGACCCTTGAGTAGTCAACTTCTCTCTAAATTTAGTCAACCATTATGATGTCTAACTGATTAAACACCAACGCACAACATTGTCCTTCTCCTTCGTGAATCGGTTCTCTTCAGCGCGTGATGTGGTGTATAGGATTTACTCTGGCATGATTGGTGTCATGCTGTCAAGCAGAGGGAATGTGATGGTTATCCTTCTAGAATGAGAGCCATTGCATCATCCAAACGCATGGACAGTAGGTAGTTTACAAACTGTGCTAATGTTTAAATGCCTGAAAACCTTCCAACGAATATTGTGGAGTCTGGTTAGCGAGCTGAACTAAACAGTAAGCTGGATAGTGAGTTGGATATCTTCTATGCATATCTAGAAGGGATGAGTTGTCTATTTGTTATCATGCTTAACGACTATGATCTGTAATAAAAATCTCATTCATATATCAATATATCAAACACGCTCCAAATAATCTCAATTTTAACCTAAAAAATCGTGAAATGATAATAGTAAACAGATTTTACATAAATCTTAAATTCATTCATACCTGGGGCTGAATAGTGAGATGTGAGACATAAAATATGCAAAAAGATGACAAAACATATGTTAAATACGTAATTTAACTGCCAAAAATTATGACAAAGCTAGGATCAACATAACCCTCGCATTATGGAAAATGATATCAAAACATATCTCAATGTTAATCCCGTTCGACAACGCCTATGTGCAAAGAACTGTCACAAAACACCGTCCATTAAGGATGGGATAAAGAAATTGCTCAAAGTCGATTTCATCTATCTAGTTCCCTTCACCAAATGGGTGTCCAATCCTGTTTCGGTATATAGAAAGCAATGAACCATCTGAGTGTGCACTAATTTTCGAGACTTGAATTGAGCTTATCTGAAGGATAATCTCCCCACACAATTCCTTGATCAGATTTTGGATGAGTGTGCAAGGAGCATTGTTTTCTTGTTTATGAACTTATTTTCATGGTACAACGAGATACATATTAAACCTGAGGACCAACTTAAGACTGTGTTTATTTGTTGTTGGGGTACTTTTAAATACCAAAAAGTTCCTTTTTGACCATAAAAATGTAGGATCCAGTTTTCAAAGGGCTATGACTTTTTCTTTCCATGACCTCAAGTGTATTATCAAAGTTTATTTGGATGACTTAGTTTCTCCCTCTCGTTTGACGGTGGATCATCCAAATAATTTGCACTTGGTTTTTGAAATATGCCACTGATACAAGATTTAGTTAAACTCTTAGAAGTGCATATTTTGTGTAAAATTGGGTATTTTGTTGGGATTCATTATATGGAAGGAGGGACTAAGGGTCGATCCATTGAAGGTTGGGGAAATGCCTCCATTTTATACCCCTCACAAAATTCTACAGCTTCAGAGTTTCCAAGGGACGCGAAATTTCTTACGTCTATTCATTGTCAATTATGCCAATTTGACCAAGGGGTTTATGTGATTATTGAAGAAGGGTACTTTGTTCATATGGGATGAGAAAACCTATGAGTCCTTCGACACCTTTAAAAGATCCTTGATGTTGAACCCCATGTTTGGTCCATTTGGCTATTCCTGTCATATCTTTTTATATGTGGTCATGTCTCAAGAGACGATTGGTAGGGTTATGGTTCAAGAAGATGATGAGCTCCAAGAGCACGTTGTCTATTATCTTTGCTGGAATCTCATTGATGTTGAACTTAAATATTGTCACGTTGATAAGTTGTCCTTACCGACTGTTCCTGCAGTCCAACAATTGAGACACTATATCTTGCTTCGTCACACTACTGTTGTAGCTCACATTAATCGATTTCATCTTTGCTTTACCACACGAATGATTGGGGGGAGTATAATAAATGGATTGTCATTTTGCAGGAATTTTACCTCAAGTTTGTTTCAGAAAAAATGAAGATTTCATTTATCTTTGCGGAGGTCATATCTGATATCCCTTATGTGGAGAAATACAAGTCCCATGAGGATTCACTCATGGATGATCATATTTTCCTCATTTCGACAAGTGATCCTTGGTATAGTGATATTATGATGTATCTGTAGACTTTGAAGGTTCCCTCTCACCTCTCGAGGAACGAATAACGACACCTATGTCATAATTCTAAGAACTACCCTATTATCATTCACACATTGTATTGTCAGAGGGTGGATTGTGAATTGAACTAGAGAGCATGAGGGACTAAATAAAAGTTAAACTAGCACTAAATGAAGTAATATGTATCATGTTATAGAAATAAAAGTAAACATTGGAGTTTGAGTGTTAAAAATAGTGCATGCTCTTTGCATCCCCCCTTTCTTGTCCCCAAACTTGACCAATAATTCCCGTAAGTCCCATGGCAATTTCCATACATGGCGACTTACCTTTTTTGGTAATTGTTCTTCCTTTCGAGAGTAACCTCCTTTAAGCAAAGGTTCCATTAAACTTCTTTTATATAAGTTGTTTTACTTAATGAGTGGTTTACAGAAAGGTTCCATTTGTTGTATTTTATTAATATCCTTGCCATTATGAAGGAATATTCCAATGTTGAGGGGAGTTCTTTTAAATTTCATGATAATGATGATGATGATTAACTTCCACTAAGACTAGCTTTAGTCTATCAAGAAATTTATGAAGGTTAGAAATAATCTTCCTTTCCTTATATCATAGTAATTACTTCCTTTATTATATATATATATAGAGAGAGAGAGATTAATATTAATATACATGCATACATACATACATACATACACACACACAGATATANTTAAAGTGACCATAACATATCACCATTTTATGTTTAGATAAATTAAAGATATTTTTTTGGCATTTTAGTCAACATCATTTAATTTACCAACAATATTTTAATAATACTTGTATTTTCTCTATGAAGTATATATTAGGATTTTGTTATAAGCTTTTATAAGTAGCCACTAACTTCATTTAGGAAGAAACCTAAAACTTTAAGTAATTAAGCATTAATAAATTAACTCTTATTTAAGTGTTTGTAAAACCAAGTTGACATTGGTCATGTACAACATAGATCCTCATGGCTTCCTAGCCATCCTTCCCCACCCTAATGGATCCATGCCCTAATTAGTTCAATAAAGTGCAGCCAAAATTAATAACATTGCTTACTTTAAATGAAGATTATCTTCTATTTGATGGTCTACTATTTCCAATGTGCATTAGTAATTATCTAATAATAAAATAAAATAAATACTTGTTCATCTAAATCTTTGCAAAATAACCATAGTGCTACTGTTAAGAATAAAGATATTCAAACCTAGAGTGTAAATTTCCATGCTTTTAATAAAATCTAGGTTAACATAAATATTCGATATTTTTCATAGAATGTAGTAAGACTTCTATACAACTTTCAAGTCTCCTCCTACAAAAAAAAAAAGGTCAACAACACTTCCAAAAACAAACTTTAAATACTTTAATATCAAATTATTTAAAACTTATAGGAAACATTTAAAATACCAAATGATTTCAAAATCATAATAACATAAAATAAAACCTGTCTCCACATTTTCAGCTACCCTTGTATTTAAAAATCATCAAAAACATAAAATAAAATGTGTGTCCACATTTTCACCTACCTTGTAAATTAGGAAATGATTCAAAATTATAAAAATAAATAAACATAAAATAAAATGTGTCTATACATTTTCACCTACTTATTTAAATTATCACATGATTTCAAAATCATCAAAAACATAAAATAAAATGTGCCATCACATTTTTCACTTAGTAATGTAAATTGTAATTCCATATATCTAAAAGTGCATCCTCGAACTTACAATGTGTTACAACTTTATCTAAATATATCGTAAATTGACTTCACATCATTCAAAAAGCGAACCCCTTCATGCCAACAACATAATCTAAGAGAACCCTAATTTCCAATGTAACCCCAAAGAAACAAAATTGAGTAGCATTGGAGTTTATTACATAGTTGATATCATTTTGAGAATGCTTTAGGACGCGTATTAGGTAATCTACTTACAGAACTGAATACCTAGTTTTCACTCCTGCTCAGATAATTACCAGGAGTCCTGTTCATATTGGAAGGCACCCATTTCCACGTCGCTCCTCGTATGCTCCCTCTTTGTGTACATAGGGAACGGAGTTGGAGCATCGTGCGCAGCCGAGGCCTCCTCCAGTTAATTGTTAACTGCAACGTTTCCGGACATGATTGGCTGCATGTCTGAAATAAAAGAATACTGTTGATCAGAAGGAAACATCATGTTATTATTGTTAAAAGAATACTCAGCAATATGGATATTTCGTGAACATTCGCCTGACCTTATTAATGCGGCCAGCTGAGCATCGCTAGCTTCAAGTTGCTGCCTCGACTTCTCATTCCGTGACGGAAGAGATTATTTCAGAACATCGATATTACAATCCATAATTATAGAACGGAATATCCAGAACATCGATCTTAAAATCCATACATTAGCTTTTTGACTTTCTATTAAAAAAGGAAACCCCGCATAATGACGATTTAGAAACCTCTTTCTTGAGGGCTAGAATGCTGGAGCAACATCCACGGACAGGATTGTGTATCCGAGCCTGTGGCTGATATAATATGCTGGCTACCGCGTCTCGTCGTTGAGCATTTGGAAGCGTCTGCAACATCTTATCGAAGTGGCTCTTACGGAAGATCTTGATTATGTCACCAAATTGCTTGGCCCCCGTACGGTCTCTGCTGAAATAAGGAGCGAATATACAGCTCTCCGCACACTTTCTCTTTAAAACCCTGCAGGCTCTGCACGGTGCTCCTCGACCTGCCATACTTATAGACTTCTACTTTTGAATTCCTGACGCCTTCGCTTTCTTCTCGGGTACCCTCTGGCGGTTTCGATTATCCACGAATGTATCGAGGCCATTGCACGGGGGCGTATATAGTTGAGGGCTAGATAGAAATACCCTATAGATAACCAATTGTTTTAGGGTTTTGAAGAGACACGGGATTCCAAGTCAACTTGAATAGTGTAGCCCACATATTTGAGGTCCCTTACGATGGGTGTGCTTAAAAATCTATTTTTATTTTAGAATTTTGGGGTGGAATGCTATTTATATTTTTCCCAAGAATTGAAGGATCATGGAACAAGTGTATAGCCCATATTAATTCTAAAGTAACGGTTCAAAATTAGTAATAAATAACTGTACAAACAAATAAAAAATGGTTGATGGGATAACTCATTTTGGTGGTAGTTGAAAAAAAATAAAAAATAACTCATGTCATATTTGCACCTAGTTGCATTGTGTAGTCTATGTGAGAGTCAACTCACTTTAGCAAGTGGGAGTCTACCTAATGTGCATAAGGTTTAGTTGAATTCTCTATCTAGTAGCATGGACAAAAAGAGTGAACACATGTGATAAGATGTAGCTACAATATATAGAATGGATGATTACAACTATTAATAAAGAACATGTATCATATAACTTGTTCATGGTACTTAACTTGGTGCCTATTGATGTTCACCTATCACATATTAAGTGGTTTTTCTAGTCTTCACTTTTTCATTAAAGGAAGGAGTGAAATCCCGTTAATTAACTTTTTCATTAAGTCATCTTCCCATTATATCACCTAAGTGAAAAAATTATCAACATAAATAATTTAAATTTAAAAAAAATATTATCTGGGCTGATGCACAATCATGGACTCCTTTAAGGACACTTTAGATGCCACATAATACTAGAATAAACAAAAAACTCTGATTTTAGGTTACAATTAGGGGTACTTCCCTAACTTATTTGAAGATGAAGTAAAAAAAGAAAAGATAGGTAATTGAATCAGCTTTCATAATATATAGGGTTTATGCAGAGAAAGTGTGTGCAAATGATTATAAAATTAGTTTCTGTGAAAGTGGGTTTTCAAATTTTCAGCACATCTTAACATATATGTTTGTGCGGGTGCAGCAATATATGAGGTAAATGATGTCCATTTGAGATAAAATCTTGCAGACATATAAATGACATATGGGCCTAGTGCAACACTATTTATTCGGAAATTTTCACGAATTTTTTTTTTTATTATTAATTATTGAAGTCAGAAAAGATTGAAATTAAAACCTTATGTGCGGGTGCAACACTTTAGGGGAAAAAATTAACGAAATCCTTGATTTCTTAATATAAGATCACAGAGCTTGATCTCGTCTAGTGCACCATATAGTTTTTATGGGAAATGGTGATGGAAATCGAAAGTTATATAAGAAAAATCGATGTATGTATTCTCGAAAACTAACGTGTGTCATTTAGAAAAATAATTATAAATAAATAAAACATAGTTTTGTAGGAAAAAGTTATATATTTAGAATCGTCATTTCTTACTCTACAATATCGTACATTTTCATAAAAAAATATTGTGTATGTCATATCAAAATAGGGATCTAATGTGAGCATATTGATAGAGTTCTAAAAGACTTGAGCAATAGCCCTAGTTGATTTGTCATAGCCATTGGGTTCGGTATTCTGAAGCTGCTTCCAAACCCAATGCCAAACCTTAATCCCGCCAAATATTTAAATTTTCAAATAACGCATATGCGATATAACGCATATGCAATATGGATAATCTATATCGCATATGCGTTATATTGCATATGCGATACATAGAATTACATTCATCATCATCAACCTCATGTCAACTTCTAACCAATGTTCCATTAATAT
>LPNX010517954.1:17082-64078 GCA_001517045.1 Pseudotsuga menziesii
ATCGATTTATGTTTTAAGATATGCCTACAAAAATATCTCTCTCATAGACAACATTTAATTTCACAAGAATAAATCCCAACTTCACATCTAGAAAGGTCTCATATTCTCCATACAAGATGAAGTATGCAATGTTAACTAATTTACATTTGTACATGAATATATTTTGATTTCACATAATGATGGCATAGATGAAGTTATCTCTTGAGACTCTTCAATTTTAAAAAAAACCTACAAACTTAACTATCTTTACTTGACTCAAATAGAGTATAGAAATGAAACTTTGGTTTGAACATAAAGAGAAACCTTTAATCAACGTTTATGTATCAATGCCAATAATTAGCATACTAATATATCTGTAATTTAGTTAATTATGTTGGAATGCATCATATATCTTGTATAATGGAACCAATACCTTACTTGTTGCTTCTTATGCAGTGGTAGAACTCATAGTTTTGATAAAGAAGCTTTTGGATATGGGTAACTCACGTAACAGAGCAAGAAAATCCATAAGAAATATGCCCTTTGAAAAGGAAAATGAGGTAAGAGAAAAGTCTTGGTTGGAAATGGAGAGAGTGAGACATGGTCTAGACATTTCCACTGATACTGCGATCAATCCTAATAGAGTTGATGGCATAACAACCTCTACTTCAGAACCACGAGTGAAGCGGTTGCGTAGAATGGACCCAACTCAATTTCCAACATCAACATAGTCTCCAACCAACAATCCATCAATGAGCCATGTTGAATCTCTTGAAGACATAGGTTTATTGAGAGACACTGAGTATGAAGCGTTGGACCTAGGAGCAATGATTAATTTGCAATCTCTCCAAGAAGACCACAACCATGTCGAGCACACTCCCAATACAGATCGACATGTGAATGAAGCACCACAACAAAGAAGCCATGGGATCTGTAGCTCATGTCCACGTTCCCTACCTCGACTGTCTGCTGCAAGAAAAATGACTCCTAGACCTATCCATGTGGATGAAAGTTGTCTTTCAGGCCTTGAAGGTAAGTTTCCAAAACGCACTATCAATTAGCAATGTAGCAAATTAATGAAGGAATATTTTGAATCCAAAGGTGATGCATGTAAATGTGAATTATTACTATGTTTTTTATAGTCAAATTGTTTAGTTCTTGTTAGGATAATTCTGGGCATAAAGATGGTTAGAAGTTCAGATGCTAATAATCATATTGCTAGAAATCTCCAATCTTCTTTTAATGCAATCAGGAAGACGTCCCGTACTAAAGATCTTTATGAGGCTCGTCATGTGTTATCAGACTCAGTTGTAAGCAAGTCCACACAGCAACATCGCCTCCTTTCACACACTTTTTAGATACTTAAATTAAATAGAAAAACTGTTCAAAAGTACTCTGTTATAAGAGAAAATATGTAGACTTCAGGTGGAATATTGTTGGGCTTTTGTCGGTAGGTTTCCTCGTCGAGATATGAAGCTAATTGATGCTGTTAAGGACTTAGTACAAAATTTCTGGCATGATCATACCGGAACTTCATCTAATTAAAGAGACGTGCTAAAGATGAGAAAAGTTTCTATTGATCGTGAACCCCACGTCAAACAATTCCTTAACACAACACAGACTAAACTCTATGAGAGATTTAGGAATGAGCACACACGATTGAACCTGAGCCAAAGGTCCTTTAAGAAATGTAAACCAAGCTATGTTCGTATATGCATTGATCGAAACACATGTTGTTGTAGATACCATGTAGAATATGAATATTTTTATGACACGTATAAACATATATTTTGCGATTTTCATACTAACCTTGAGTAGGGCTACAATGAATCCATAATACCTCTGAAAGCATTGAGATATTTTATTGTCAACATCATGTGTCCAAGGCATGAAGGACAAAAACACTATGGAAATCATGTCTATATGGGAATTGTTCCAGGTGCAGTGGGTTTGCTCTTTTGAACTGTTGCATTCATGGAAGCGATGAGCATCAATTTGGAAATATAAGCGTGGAGATTCAGAGCTTCAAGTACATAACCTATCAATCAGATAGTGCTAACAAAAACAAAAATATTGCATTGGTGAAGTCACAGGTGCAAATGATTATTGCATGTTTTTCCTCTTACATGTTCAGTTTCTACATATACATTCTTTAAAGCTCACATTCTAATACGACCCTTATTTTCATGGCAACAAGTATAGGTATGTGATTTTTTGCTGGAGTTCTACAAGCAAACCGAGCAGTATGTTCAACATGTGCATGTAGTGTGATGGCAGGATGAGCATTATAGAAAATGCAGGGACAACTTTCCCATTGGGACCATATTGTCAATTGTGGATTTTGCAGAAAACTACACCCTTCAGCCACAAAATGAAATTCAGAGTCAATACTACCATTCCAACCAAGTCATCATCATGGTACATATTACGTATAGGCATGGCCTTGGGAGCGGCATTAACAACAGGATAATATAGTAGGAGACAATATTTTACATAAGTGATGACAGATGCCATGATCTGCATTATGTGCAACATTGTTTTTGAATTTTCTATGATCAACTAAAGGAGAGAGATGTTCAAATGGATCAGCATTGGATATGGTCAGATGGTTGTGTAGGCCAATTAAAAAATTCTTGAGTCTTCCAATGGATGAATATGTTACATAAGACTTATAATGTGTCACATATATGGAACTACTTTTAGACCGGGCATGGAAAAGGTGAGCATGATGGGGCCGATGCATGCATGAAGACCACCCTATGAATGGAGGAGATGAGGTTGACTAGAAACCCCCATATCAAAGATGCAGAATCCATAGTTCAATGGTGCTCTACAACAATGTCAGACCAAACTAAAGTGGTAGGAAGGCCAGTCAGGAATTTTTGGTGTGTGGTTGACATAGATCATTCTTGTTCCTTTAGTTGTGGCACAGTACAAATAACACATGGATTTCACTCGGTTTGAAGCTCAAATAACCCCCTATTTGAAATATGGACGCAAAAACTTACTTGATTTTGCAACCCTTGTAGTAGTGGTGAATGGGATGAATGTGAATTCATGGATTGGGTTGATGATTTGGATTGTGTATCACTTGCAGTAGACCCATGTGTAGTCGGTGAAATATCCCACTTAGATGAGGGTCAATCATCGATTTCGATAGACTATGACCATATCTCATATCTTGTACAACCAGGACACATATATGCAGTTGTTTCCCTGAAAGATAATGAATGGGGCACGGATTATTGGTTGGAACGATCCATTTGAGGTAAGCAAATCCTGAATGGATCATTGATTGATGATGAAGGAAATGAATTTCCTATTGGCTCGATGGTGGTTGAGGGTGAATATATTACACTAGATGGAAAATCAAGAAGAACTAGTGGGCATGTATTTGTGGATTACAGACCAGGTTGTGTGGTCTATCACTTCACAAACTTGATTGTTGGAATGAACATCCATCTACAGACAATGTCAACCAAGAACTGAACCAAGGTATGTTACTTCTTTCCTCATTCAGAGCATGAGAGATTGATGGAGGCAATTAGCAACAGAGAGGATCCAAATGGATATATTGAATGAGAATGAGATCATACCTGGTAATAAGTATTTATACATGCTATATATTCAGAAATGGCATCGATATAGATGGAAAGGGAAAGGATTTTGCACAGTTCACATAGAAAGCGGAGTAAGTTATCCTGATCGTCTTGTCTTTTACTAGTAGATGTCAATTTCAATCACTCATGGAACTCGCATCCAGATTTTGACGTGTTAGCTTGCACAAGCACATGATTCTTTACAATTGGCTATTTTCTCCATCCCTTTCATGCTACTTCTTGTTAGCCACTGAATCTATGCAAGAATACAAATTTTCATCATTTGCATTCTCAATTCCTTCTGTTCCTTTTAATTAAAGATTGAATTATTTGAATGTAACTTTCAAGTGAAAATGTTTGATGGATATATCTTAAATAGAAACCCTTCATTGGTTTAATCTTCCATCCATGTTTCTCTTACCTTTGCTATAGGATTTTAAAATATATGCCAGCATCATTGCTATGATAAACAATACAAGATCAATCAATGGTAGCTTTTTGGGTTTCCATTTAATATTGGAAAAAGATTCTAATGTGGTGCAAGTGGCTTAAGCCTGTGAGTAATAAAAATGTTGGTCAAAAGTGAGATATTATTGCAGCTAGCTGAAACATGCTTATTTTTGTGGTCTTCCATTAGGATTGTATTGCATCTTTTCGGGTTTAAATTTTTTCCAAAATTGGAGGGAGGAAATATTGTTAGGAAACCAACATCATGTCCTTCACAATTTTGCTAGCTCCACACTTTATATTGTTCTCTACATGTACTTCCTGGTAAACCACTATCTTTGCAAATTTCTCTCCAATTTGTGTTGCATCGAGCTACTAATCAAAAAATAATTGCTCTAATATTGTTAAATGGTATTTGACTTGTGCATTGTGCATTGTGCATAATGCCCAATATTTGTTGTGTTGGACCCAAAGCCTTCATTGAAAATTGAATTCCCAAGTCCTTCTTCAACCCTTTGATAATGCTCTAACCATTCCCAATAATTATCATGTCATCCCGTACCGAGAGAGACCAAGTGTCCATGAACGAAATTTTCATGCGACTTGCAGCTCGACATAACTCGACAACCGGAGGTCGAATCGATGAGCCGTCGAATCCGTTGGTATCTTATTATGCCATTACCTCTAGTGGGATCTCTCCACTGTGTTTGCATGGCCCAGTGACTCTATTGTGCATCGGTTTCATAAACTAGGGTTTTTCTTAGTTTCCTTCATGCAACTCTCGCATTGGTGGGTCAACTCTACAAAACCCTCCTCCATGCAACACCTATCAAAGCCAATGACATGCAATCTTGCTGCTCCATTTGGTTTTTTGCTCTAGGACCAAGAGTGACCAAGTGTCCCTGAATGACATTTTCATGCGACTTGCAACTCACCATAACCCACATTCTGGAGGTCAGATCAATGAGCCGTTGACTACTTTAGTCTCCTGGAATACCATTACCTTTAGTGGTCCCTCTTCACCACATTTGCATGGCCCAGTGACTCCATTGTGCATCAGTTTTTTAAACTAGAGTTTTACTCAGTTTCCTTCAATGCAACTTTCGTATTGGTGGGTCAACTCTGCAAAACCCTCCTCCGTTCCAGTATTGGTGGTGTTGCCATGTTGGCATTTGCCATACACACATGTTGGAGCCAACGATATGCAATATTTCTGCTCCATTTGGTTTTTTGCTCCCGGACTGAGAGTGTCCAAGTGTCGCTAAACGACATTTTCATGTGACTTACAAGTCGACATAACTCGACAACTGGAGTTTGGATCGATGAGTTGTCGACTCCTCTAGTCTCCTAGAATTCCATTACCTTTATTGGGCCCTCTCGACCATGTTTTAATGGCCCACTAAATCCATTGTGCATTATTTTTGTAAACTAGGGTTTTGCTCAATTTCTTTCAATGCAACTCTCGCATTGGTAGGTCAAATCTGTAAAACCCTCCTCTATGCCAGTCTTTGTGGTGTTCCCATGTTGGTATTGGCCATACACACCTATCGGAGCCAACGACATGCAATCTTGTTCCTCTGTTTGTTTTTTCACTCATGGACCAAGAGTAACCAAGTGTCCCTGAACGACATTTTCATGTGACTTGCAACTCGGCATAACTCAGCAATCGGAGGTCAGATCGACAAGTAATTGACTTTGTTTGTCTCCTGGCATGCCATTACCTTTATTGGGCCCTCTCCACCGCATTTTCATGTCTCAGTGACTCCATTGTGCATCAGTTTCATAAAATAAGGTTTTGCTCAGTTTCCTTCAATGCAACTCTCACATTGGTGAGTCAAATATGCAAAAACCTCCTACCTTCCAGTCTTGGTGGTGTTACCATGTTGGAATTGGCCATACACACCTTTCAGATCCAACTACATGTAATATTGCTGCTCCATTTTTTTTCTCTCCCGAACCGAGAGTGACCAAGTTTCCCTGAACGACATTTTCATGTGACTTGCAACTCGACATAACTTGGCAACTGAAGGTTGGATCAAAGAGCAGTTGACTCTGTTGGCCTCTTGGCATGCCATTTACTCTATTGGTCCCTCTCCACCACATTTACATGGCCCAATGACTCCATTGTGCATCGGTTTTGTAAACTAGAGTTTTGCTGAGTTTCCTTCAATGCAACTCTCGCAATGGTGGGTCAACTGTATAAAAATCTCCTCTGTTCCAGTCTTGGTGGTGTTCCCATGCCACCATTGGCCATACACACTTGTCAGATCCAACAACATGAAATCTTGCTGCTCCATTTGGTTTTTCGCTCCTGGACGGAGAGTGACCAAGTGTCCATGAACGACATTTTCATGTGACTTTCAACTCGGCATAACTCAGAAACTGAAGTTTGGATGGACAGTTGTTGACTCCGGTGGTCTCATGGCATTCCATTACCTCTAGTGGGATCTCTCCACCACGTTTTCATGGCCCAGTGACTCCATTGTGCATTGGTTTCATAATCTAGGGTTTTTCTCAGTAGATTTATTGATGTGGTAATTTGATGTTGGTAACTAGGTTTATTTTGTTGTGTTGCCTTGGAAAACTTAACTTGATAAGTCTTGAGCTTCTTTTGATTCCTTGCTTAGAAGAAGATTTTTGTAAGTTTAGTTGATTTTCCATTAAGACTTGTCTGAAATGCCATGTGCTTCTATGATGAAAGATAATTAGGGTTTATAAACCTTAACAAGGAAAAACATTATAGTCTAGATACCTTAATGCATGCTAGGGTTTCATGAACTACAATCTCGTTGAGACTTGCATACTAGGGTTTCATGAACTACAATTGCATTCTATAACTAGGGTTGAGAAGTTATGAGATGGAAGTAGGGTTTTATGACCTCTTTACAAGTTATAAGATGGAACTAGAATGGTATTCTATGTTATATGTTAGTATAGTATGGTATGGTATGTTAGTACATGGTATGATGTTAGTATCATAGGGTATTGTAGGGTATGTACTATGATGTTCGTATTAATGGGTATGGTATGGTATGTTGTTACTATGTTATGGTATGTTATTGTATGTTTGTAGGTTTTCATGAACTCTTTACAGGCTATGAGATGGAAGTAGAAACACATGTACATGTAGAAATCCTAAATCAACTAGGGTTTCATGAACTACAATTGCATGCTATAACTTGGGTTGAGAAGTTATGAGATGGAAATAGGGATTTATAAACTCTTTACAAGTTATGAGATGGAAGTTAAAACACATGTACATGTACAAATTGAAAACCAACTAGGGTTTTGTGAACTACAATTGCATGCTATAACTAGGGTTGAGAAGTTATGAGATGGAAATAGGGTTTTGTGACCTCTTTAAAACCTATGAGATGGAAGTAGAAACACATATAAATGTACAAATTAAAAACCAACTAGGGTTTTGTGAACTACAATTGCATGCTATAACTATTGTTGAGAAGTTATGAGATGGAACTAGGGTTTTGTGACCTCTTTAAAAGCTATGAGATGGAAGTAGAAACACATGTACATGTACAATTCCTAAACCAACAAGGGTTTCATGAACTACAAATTGCATGCTATAACTAGGGTTGAGAAGTTATGAGATGGAAATATGGATTTATGAACTCTTTACAAGGTATCAGATGGAAGTTGAAACACATGTAAATGTACAAATTGAAAACCAACTAGGTTTTTGTGAACTACAATTACATGCTATAACTAGGGTTGAGAATTCATGAGATGGAAATAGGGTTTTGTGACCTCTTTAAAAGCTATGCGATTGTTTCCCACTTTTCCCCACTCCTATGACCTAGGTTTTATGCAGCTTGTCAATCCAACAACTACCCAAGATACCAACCCAACAAAGAAAGCCCCATCGGCAACACTTGTGAAGCAGGCGTAGTCTCACATGAGATATCTCTTAAATGGGTAACCACCAGAACCATGTTTCTACGATTGTTGAGGGAGTATAGTTCCTTCGCTCACAGCCAAGGAGATTAATGAAGGTAGCAGGATGGCTGGATAGAGGATTCAGTTCTGCGTACATGCCATCGCACATGACTCGACCTTCCTTTCCACCTCGCAACTGGCACAACTTGTGCAGCGCAGTTGATTCATATCAATCGGATATATGACTTACATAAGGATTCAAAAAAGCAATCATATAGACCGATATATATATATAGGTTCATTTCAACAATGCGTTCTCATCATTCATCTACCAATTGCAGGATAATAAAAGAGATTCAAGCAACATTCGACATTATACCGAAAGAAAATAGTAATAAATCACATAAACATTCACCACATCAACCATTCATTTAAACATAAGAGATAACATGGAAAACCATATGGGAAAAACCACCAAGGTGCTCTTTGTCTGGCATGAGAAAGGATATAGCACCTTACAATCTGCGGGATGCAGACTGATCTTGAGATGTGTCTTTAAGTTCAAACTTATGGTTTTCATGCTCTTTGGTTCACTCTTCTACTCTACTTCTACTCCTAACGGTCTACTCACAAAGCATCTAGATCCTTAACAGCGCCTCTATCGCTACTATACTCTTCACAAGTTTCCTTCTCTCTAATTGCTATGACATTACAACAAAAATGGCATCCCTCACCATGGATTACCACTGAATAGAAAACTACTACTGCATAACCGACCTAAAACATAGTTTATATTAAAAGCTACTAAAGATGAACAATGCCTAACAGGGACCAACAAAAAATACACAGACCAACCTTCTAACTATTTCAACCCTCCTATTTATACTATTTTACATGACCATGCGGGGCTTACTGCATACCAGTAGTCTATTAGTCATCAGCATTGGCTACCCTTCTGGCTACAACTGTGGTGATCATGAATTGACACGAGGCACTATCGGCCTGACTTACAAATATGTTCTCATACATGCGTAGCTGCAGGCTTACACCACCATAAATGACCATGATCTAGATTCTGCATCCGTCGCTTTTTGGCTATTATCCCCTATGTGCTTCTGTTCTTGCCTTTCCTTCACCACACACCTTCTGTTCTACCTTCGCAAGCCCTTTACATCCTTCATGATATTTCTTTCCTTCTATCGTGCGTGCGGTGCATTTTCCTTGATTGTGCATGTGAATTTCCTCCTTATGCCCCTTTCTCAGGCCAACAGGACCCCAACACACACGTGTGGCTCATCCCAAGCCATGAAACAAGGGAAATATGAAGCGGCATGACCTGCACGACAACTGTTACACATTTTTTTTTCTCGTGCATAGCTTCTTTTTCCTCTTAGCTTGTGCACCCTGCTCCTTTCTCTTTTGTTTTGTTTTGTTTTGTTTCTATTATATTTTTTTTTAGGTTCCTTTAGGGCAAATTTTTCTCAAACTTATGTGCTTTGTGAGGTTATCACACCGATACAACTTGTTTCTTGGCACCATTAGAGGATGGGAAATGGAGGGTTCAAGTTCAGAGTTCGCTTGGGTAGACAAGGTAAGCTATGCGCTTCTTATTAGGACCAAGATTCCTGTGAACATGAATGTTGTCTTTGCTCTAGGACTCTTTCATAATCTTATCATAGTCTACCTCCAATTTCACCAAGGGTGGTTAGTGTCCCATTTCAACACAAAAATCCCAGTGGCCTTGTTTCTTCCACCATTCTCCTTCTCCTGATGTTTGATGTGTGCTTGTTGTGGCTTGTTGCGACTTATTCTCTTGTTGTTCTTTCTCGATTTCATCTTTTCTGCATATTGCTCTTCACCACCCTTTTTTCCATAGATATGGACTTTGAATAATTGTTCATATTGAAAACCATAAAATCACTACTATCCAGGGTGGTGGAGGTGAGTGATTTGCCAAACTTTGACAAATTTCACCTGAGTAGCATAGATTACAAGCCGTAACTAGCCCTCTGACCCTTCCTCAATTCCTTTATACAAGGAACTCCCACCTGGATTGCTGTAAAATGAGCCCACTCACCAACCCTACAGACTTTGTGAAAGATGATAGGGACTCTAGTTTAGAACCCGCAGAGTTTGTCAAATTGGGCCAGAACTCTGGCCCCTACTGGAGTCCGCTCTGGTGCTATCAACAGGACCGCTAATCTACTGATCTACTAATAGCCAAGGATGAATTTTCCAGAGGCTTCTAAATGGGTCGAATTAACTGGGAGACTATCACCATCTTCCTTCTTTCTGTCTCTAGATATACCGACACATTGAAAGCTGCAACAACTGCTTTAGCCTGCAAGGCTGCTTGGCATGACACTCCCCAACCCATTTGTAACTACATATCATGGTTGATCAGCATGACTTAGTGATGTATGCTTGCTGCAAGTAATCCCCAATCGTATAGGAAGAGCATTGGGTCATCTTCCATGTAGGCTTATCCAGGTCCATTATTAGGACAAGACCTTCATCTGGTGCACCCAATTTTCTTCTTAGATTTGCTATGATTATCAGCATCATCACTTATGAGTACTGAAAATTGTGATCAAGTATTGATGAGCTGGACGACCACCATTACAGAGTTCCCCATACTTGATCTTCTTGCAGTGCTCTCATGTCATAAGCGCCAAATATCTTTTGAGTCTTGATGCATTTAACGGTCTGCCAGTACTAGCCAGCTGTCGTGGACTTGCAATCATTTGTTTCATAACTGGTTTGGTGGAGGCTTTAATGTGCATCATCATTTTTGTGTAACTTTTGATTCTAGTTCCACATCATCGTTACGTACACACTACACTATGGTTGCCTCCAATATATATATATATATATATGCCTTGGATTTATTTTCATGCACGATTTTAAGCTGTTGGTGTTGGCTCAGGCTGCGCAGTAGTATGGACCTTGTCCTGGAATGCTTGTACCATTATTTCAACCTTAGAAACTTCTGCCACATCTTCCTCTGCTTGCGCAGCCAACTGCTCAACACGGTCGAAATGGGCATGTTCCAAGGATTCCTCCACTATCGATTGCATTATTCTTTGAAGTTTCTGTTGCACCGGCTGAATATTCCCTATGAGCTGCTCAGCCTTCGAATGGAATGCCTCAACCTCAACTTCCATAGCTTTTTCTTGCTCGTGAAGGGTCTACACTTCCTGTTGCAGGCTTTTGATCTCTACATTCTTAAAGACCTTCTGCGAGAGGGGCAGCTTCCGTATTTCTGTCTTTGTAGCACTGATGTGCTCATCTACCTCTCACACACTCTGCCTTATTTTATTAGTTGTGTCATCTTCAAGCAATGTTTCCTAAATGGTCGCAACATCGTCTACAAACTTTGCATAGAGTGCCTCTCCTTCTTTGATTTTCTCAGCAGCTTTAGACACTACTCTTTTTCTTTCCGCCAGCACCTCCAGGGGTGTGCTTAACATTTTTCGAGCTTGCAGATATTCTACTTCTTGCTGAAGATCTTGCACGATATTCAAAATCCTGGCGACTTTAGCTAGGGAGTCTTCATATTCTTTCCTAGCCCTTGGTGGGAATGCCACAATGGCATTCTTAATAGAATCCACCAATGTGCTACGGCTTTGTTCATGGGATAATATTTTCTGCTCTTTCTCGGCTAGGAGGTTGATGTGCTCCTGTAGTTCCTGATCCTTTCCTTCCAACAGGGCCTTGCACAGCTTGGCCTTCCTTTGTTGCTTTCAATACCTGGTAAGCAATGGTGTTTTTCCTTAGCCGAAGTTTGGTTGTGGCTGCCTGCTGAATATTATAGACTTCCTCCAAGGGCAACTTGGAGAAGTCTATCTCGACGATGTTATCACCAGGACCTACACTTGTCTCTTCATTCGCTCCTAGTGTTTGTTTCTAAATCAGCACTTTGATGGGTGGCACTAATGTTGGTGTAATTAGTTGCACATAGGGATCAACACCATATGTTTTGGCCTCCATAGTATCATTAATTGATTTTTTCAGCTTATTGAGGTGATCTTGGACTTGGGTAGCAATGCTTACTTGTTGTGCCTTTAGACTTGAAAGGTTATCCTACGCAACTTTATCCATAGCATTGGCAAGTTCCTGTAGCTCATCCTCAGTTAATGTAGTTTTGTTCACCGTTCTGTCGACTATCTGCTTCTTTCGAGACAATTTGCCTTCTTTTGGTTGTACATGGATCTACATTTGCGCTTGATCTCTAGTGTGTAGATGTTCTGAAGGATGCTGGTTTCAGTCGTCCATATCATTGTCATCCTTGATGTGCTCATGCGACAGAATATTTTGGGTATCATTGCCTTCATGCTCTTCATCATTAACTTGATGAATTGGTGGTTCTTCTACATTTTGTTCTTCACGAAGCGGCTCTCCGAGTGGGCCGTGCCATTTCTCTTACCAAATATTGACAATTGCATCCACATCTTCGTCTGTCACCATAAATCTCACTCGGTGTACCTACTAAAACACATCTTTTGCAAGTAGCAGGTTTGTATTATGCACATCAACTTGAAACTTGACGAAGGAAGTGTACCTATGCATATTTGTGGCACAGATCTTGTGGGACTCCCGAACAACCTTTCGTAGTGCCTTTGTGTGCATAAAGAATACAATGATGTTATCCTATTGGAGATTGCTGTCCACCTTATCTTCCCATAGATTCTAGTACCTTACACCCAGGGAAGATAGTGGGACATCCATTTTTTACATAGTTTGGAGGGTCATCCCAGATAGTGAAAGAAATCAAAATTAGTAACCAAAAATAGTAGAATTCGTGATCATCCTTGTGTTGATCTAGCATCGCATCTTCGATCAGTGTGTTTAGTAAGTATCGTGACCAATTGAAATTTTCTCCCAGTGCACATAAATCTGCAATTTCCACTACTGTTGCCGAATATTGTGTCGGTATCATCTTAGGAAACATTTTATAGGATGATATTTTTGGAGCAACACGGACACTCTTATCTTGGATGGGCCCAAGCAAGTAGCCCTGGCCTACTCACTAAACGTTATGATTCTGCTTAATGGGTTTAGTATTGTGCTTAGCCAGGTAAGGGAGAGGATCTTTTCCTTCACATGGGAGTCCCATTATCCTTGCAATTAATTCAACATTAACCGTATAGGGATGATCCAACCATAAGTATCCTTCATGGAAGTAGACCAGTAACTGCTTCATGTATGTAGTGACCTATATGCTATGGCCAAAGTGAGGGATGAACAACATGTTGGTTAGACCTGCAGTGGCCAGTCCCTTGGCCCACTTCTTTGGCTTGATCACTTGGGCATTACATGCAGCATCCTGGGTTATGTTCATGCAGTATTTTATCTGTAACCCTTCTTGTTGTTGAGAGTTGTAGCCTTGGAATTTCAATACAACTAAGATGGGAAGGATGTCGTGTAGCAAGGTCATGCCAACAGGGATCCATGGTGGTATCAGGGTGGTCACCACCTTATTTGGAAGCTCTCCTTCCACTGCATCAGCTCTTCTTGGTAGAATGTAACAAGGGAAATTTGGGTTGGGATGTTGTAACTGTGGCTCTATCTGTGGTAGCAAGCCTTCGTCTCCAACATCATCTCCTTGCTCGGCAACATGTGCCTTTCTTCGTTCGTCTGGAGTGATTGGAACCTTGCACTTCCTTTTCCTCGGTGGTGGTCATGCGGATGCTTCTCATGGTTGCATCTGATTGGGGTGCTTCAATTCTCTGTCATGTGCCATAGCTGCTTGTGGTGGTCTTGGAACAACCCATATTCCCTATATTGGGTTCGACACAGGATGCGAACCAGGGGTCGAAATGGTTTGTTGCTTCCTTGTTCTTATCATTGGGTTGATTTCTAGTGGTTGTTGCAGTTGCAGACCTTCAGTTGACTGTGTTTCTACTTCCTCATCAATGAGGCAACTAGAGATGACAGTTGCTTCTAATGCACACCTTCTCATGGAGACTTCATGTAATCTATTTTTCCAATTCTCTAAAGCCTCCCCTGATTCAGACATACATGAGCTCACGGACTTCTATCTTAGTCTCCCATTTGTCATCGGAATTATATAGTCTTCTTGCATAGCTATGACATTGTATACTTGATCAAGATAATCACCCCGCTTCTCATTATAAATAGGCTCAATGTATCTTTTCCCTTAGAATGGATCGATAAGTGATACTACCCTCATTTACTCATATTCAAAGGAGAGGATACTTTTTTTGAACTTTATGATTGTTTGATTGTCTATATCCCAATCTATTCCTGGCAGTGCAGGGTAAGGGTTTGTATCATCCATAATGTTTATGACCTCAAATTCTGCATATGTCCACAATCCTTCAACATCGACAATTACATTTCTCAATCGACCAATGGGTAGTACCTTCACCTGATTGGCAAGTCGCAGCTAGATAGGAGACTAATCCAAGTGTGGCTTTCCCATACTTTCCCATGTTTGGCGTGTTAGGATATTGACATCTAAACCTATATCTAAGATGATATAGTCCATCTCATAATCACATATCTGCGTATTCATTCTGAGTTCACAACCAGTTTTACATTTCCTTTGCACTTGGTTAACCTTATTCTCAATTTGTGGCTCTACAAGAATCTTGTCTATCATTGCTTGCAGCTCTAAAATAGCATCTTTATCTTGGATTAGCATCAAAAAACTTGATAGAAATGTTATTAGCTTATTAACCTTAGGTGAAGCCTTCTTTTGTAATAGGTGTTGGAACCGTTTAGGAATGCCCTTGAATTCTGCGGAAGTTGATGGTACATCTGGGCTTATGAAGTCTGATTGGACATCCCAAAATATTTCTTTCTGCTTCTAGTAGGTCAATGATTCCTTTTTTTGTGCCGCTGGCCTCACTTGTGGTTGCGGTTATTCTTGCAGGTTATCTTGGTCTGCTCTAGTCTTCTCACCTGCTCAAGTAACGACGGCAATGTTCATGTCTTGCGGTTTATCCACGATCATCTGAACATTAAAATTTGCATTTGGGTTCGAGTTTGGTAGAGGGTTGGGTGTGGTAATGGTCCTTTCTTTCCACTTTTCGATCAGCTGAGGACATTGTTCAACATTATGGTCCTGTCCCTTACAATATGATTAAGTTCTTGCATGCTCTAAATAATATCTATCAAAGTGACCTAGTTGTCCATAGTTATAGCATGTAACTGGACCTCTTCCCCTACCAAATCCACCTCCACCACCTCGTCCTCTAGGGTTTTTTCCATCCCTTCCCTAAGGGTGTAGTTGTTGTGGTGGATATTGGTTCTACTGGTAGTTTTGCTGATAGAGGTTTTGTTGTGCATATGGTTGTTGAAGCGTGTATGGTTGTTGGTACTGATTAACAGAGAACTGTGTAGGTTGATACGAGGATTGCGCCTGTTCAGCCTGAGCAAACCCATCATTTTTCATTAAGTATGTGTCGACTTCCTTTTCTTTTAGGAGTTGGTATGCTCTACAGTCTTTTTCCTCATGTCCTACTGATTTACAAAATTTACAGAATAGGTTTGCAGGGGTACTTACAATTTTTTTCAAATATAAAAATTCTTCGTCATGGTGGCCTCTTGACTGGCATATACAACACCATGGAATCCCCTGGTCATTTAATGGGTTAGGTGCACCTGACGCGCCATAGTTAGGGAAGGTTGGATAGTTATCCTTGGTGTGTCTGTCCATTGTACATTTTTTGCAGCACAAGTCCTCTTGTGCTTCTTTTCGCTTATTGATATCTTGAAGTTCTATCATGAGGTTGGCTAGCTATGACTGTATATGTACCATTCTAGCAGCACCATCACCAATGGGCGAGGCCTCTAGCTTCATCGCCAGCTCTAGTTCTTCTGTTTGTGATTCAATATTTTGTTGCATCAATGGTCCGTGGATGTGTGGTAGCAGAGCCGCAATAAACAACTCCTTAACATTAGACATTTGGAAGCTTACTTTGGCCATTAGCATTTTAAATCGTTGGTTAAAGTCCCATATTGTTTCTGCTAGAGCTTGTTTGATCTCTTGATTTCAGTAATACACTGTGACTCCAATTTCCGTTTCCTGAACTCTGAGATCATTACAGCTCGGATCTCCTCAAAG
Organism: Pseudotsuga menziesii; assembly: GCA_001517045.1. Classification (NCBI taxonomy): domain Eukaryota; kingdom Viridiplantae; phylum Streptophyta; class Pinopsida; order Pinales; family Pinaceae; genus Pseudotsuga; species Pseudotsuga menziesii. The sequence goes on from LPNX010517954.1 coordinate 33,094, forward strand.
TTATTCAGTGATGTTTTGGCTGGTGTGGTGCATAACTTCATGAACTAGTCTAGCGCGTGACCCCTTAAGGTCATGATCATCCGTGCCTTCTTTATGTCTGCACTATGTACTAAACGTACAATCCACACAGCTTCACAGAAGAAGCAATGTTGTTCGGGATCTTCCATTCCATTTCCATTAAATGTGGGTATCCAGACGTCTGTTGCAGCTATTGAGTCGGCATTAGGATTTTTTGGGACAATGTTCAATGGGGGTGCACCTTCTTGCGCACTAGTTCTAGGGCTAGTGCTATCCATATTAGAGGTCCTTTCAGGGGACGGGACTCTAGATCTTGTCTCAGGTGATATTGTTGATGTTATGTAGTTGTGCTCTGATCCTGATGTCTCTTTGGAGTCCTCTAGATCTTCAAGTCCTTCCGAGATTGGGATATAGTCCTCCTCTTCATAGCAAGACCCTTCGTCTTGTCACGACTAAAGTTCATGTTCACTTCATTCAAACAAACTAGGATTCCATCAAATCCTTTCAATTTTCCTTCTCTTTCATGATCTGAATCTTCTCCCACTCCTTAGGACTCCAACCTCAAGTTCAGGTTCTGTTCTTCCGGGGAAAATTTCCACGCACTCTTCCCCATGTTCTTACTTATTTGTTAGCGACATATCCCCCTCCTAGACACACATCTCAACTATCCAGGTGCAAAAGACCCTTCTCATAAGCAAGTAATTTTATCCATGTACTTATACTCAATAAGTATCTCCTTTGTGGTCCTTGGAAGAAATTTATTTCAGCTTCATTATCTGAGGTTATAGTATCTACTGCAAACTTAGTTATATACTCTTGCAATATACCATCAAAACAAAAATAAACAGCTCTGGAGACAAAGTTACTTACATTGGTTACCTCCTAAACCAGCTAGTTGTTCCACTCATCGATCTCCCTTCTCTGGAAATTGGTCTGCTTAGCTGCCAATGCTACTAACCATTCATGCAGTAAAATGGGGAACTCAACAAAGAAGATCTCAAGAATATCAGAGTATATATATTCATCTAACTATCTTTCTGCACTCAACCGTGTCCCTGCACTCTCTTCTTACATGAAAACTTGTGTTTTAGCATCCAACCAGTCTTCTATCTCCTCATTTGTTGGGTGCCACAACATATCCACCGATTTAATCAATAAGGTCCCGAAAACGAAATCATTTGTTGGCCACTTTTCCCAACTTGTGCGACCCAGGTTTTGTGCAGCCCGTCAATCCAACAACTACTCGAGATACCGGCCTGACAAAGCAAGCCCTGCTAGAAACACCTGCGAGGAAAGCACAATCTCACCCCAGATACCTCTTAGATGGGTAACCATTGGAACCATGTTTTTGCGATTGTTGAGGGAGTATAGTCCCTTGGCTCGCAGGAAAGGAGCTCAACAAAGGAAGCAGGATGGCTGGACAGGGGAGTTAGTTTTGTATGACCGAGCACAAATACATTTCATCACGTGTGACTTGACCTTCCTTTCCACCTCGCAACTGGTGCAAATTGTGCAACGCAGTTGATTCACATCAATCAGATCTACAACTTACGTTGGGATTCAAAACAATAATCATACAGACCGATATCTATATAGGTTCATTTCAGTAATGAGTTTCGATCATTCATCTCCTAATTGCAGGATAATAACAGAGATTCAAGCAACATTCAACATTATACTGAAATCAAATAGTAATCAATTACATAAACATTCACCACATCAACCATTCATTTAAACACAAGAGATAATGTGGAAACACATCTGCGAAAAACCACCAAGGTGCTCTTCATCTGGCATGAGAAAGGATATAGAACCTTGAAGTCTGCGGGATGCAGACTGATCTTGAGATCCGTCTTTGAGTTCATACTTATGGTTCCCATGCTCTCTAGTTCGCTCTTCTACTCTACTTCTACTCCTAGCGGTCTGCTCACATAGCAGCCAGATCTATGGCTCAACAACCCCTCTATCGCTACTATACACTTCCTGAGTCTATTTCTCTCTGATTGCTATGAAATTATAGCAAAAATGGCATCCCTCACCATGGATTACCACTGAATAGAAAACTACGACTACATAACCGACCTAAAACAAATTCTATATTAAAAGCTCTAAATATGAACAACACCTAACAGGGATCAACAAAATCTACACAGACCAACCTTCTAACTATTGCATCCCTCCTATTTATACTATTTTACATGACTACGCAGGGCCAACTGCATAACGATAGTCTATTAGCCGTCACCATTAGCCACCCCTATAGCTACAATTGTGGTTATCATGAGTTGACACAAGGCACTATCAGCGTGACTTACAAATATCTTCTGATACATGCGTTGTTGTTGATGTTGCTGTCGGAGAAACCACAGTATCAAAATGACTGAGTCAACGTTTCGGATCCATATCAGGATCCATCTTCAGGACAATGTCGAATGTGAAGAGAGTGAGAATCAATGACAAATACCGGAACTAGGTAGAAGAGGTCTAAGGTCTGTTGCGGAGGTTAGGGTTTGCTAGGTTAAAATTTTTAATTTTATTTTAAAATCAAGAATGTACGGAAAAAAGAAAACATTTATATTGTTAAATTTTTTCTATAACGGCTAAATTAAGACAATAGAAACTTGATCAGATAATCTAATAATTATTATTAATCAATTTTTAATAATCATATTAAAATTGATTAATAATAATTATTAGATTATCTGATCAAGTTTTTATTGTCTTAATTTAGCCGTTATAGAAAAATTTTAACAATATAAACGTTTTCTTTTTTCCGTACTTTCTTGATTTTAAAATAAAATTAAAAATTTTAACCTAGCAAACCCTAACCTCCGCAACAGACCTTAGACCTCTTCTACCTAGTTCCGGTATTTGTCATTGACTCTCACTCTCTTCACATTCGACATTGTCCTGAAGATGGATCCTGATATGGATCCGAAACGTTGACTCGGTCATTTCGATACTATGGTTTCTCTGACAGCAACATCAATAACTAACCACCACAGAAATTTGGCAACAGAAACTTGCGTAGTTGCAGGATTATGCCACCATAAACAGCCATGATCCGGATTCTGCATCCATTGTTTTCTGGCCATTATCCGCTGTGCGCTTTTGCGCTTGCCTTTCCTTCATCGCACACCTCTCTGTTCTGCCTTTGCGAGCCCTTTACATCCTTCGTGATATTCCTTTGCTTCTATCATGTACATGGTGCATTTTTCTTGGTTGCACACATGAACTTCGTCTTTATGGCCCTTTCCTAGGCCAACAAAGATGGAAGTAGAAACACATGTACATGTACAAATTGAAAACCAACTAGGGTTTTGTGAACTACAATTTGCATGCTATAACTATTGTTGAGAAGTTATGAGATGGAACTAGGGTTTTTTGACCTCTTTAAAAGCTATGAGATGGAAGTAGAAACACATGTACATGTACAAATCCTAAACCAACTAGGGTTTCATGAACTGCAAATTGCATGCTATAACTAGAATTGAGAAGTTATGAGATGGAAATATGGATTTATGAACTCTTTACAAGTTATGAAATGGAAAAGAGAAACACACCTACAGTTTAATGAACTACCATTGCATGCTAGGGTTTCATGAACTACAATCTCATTGATACTTCGATACTAGGGTTTCATGAACTACAATTGCATGCTATTTATAGGGTTGAGAAGTTATGAGATGGAAGTAGTGTTTTATGACCTCTTTACAAGTTATGAGATGGAACTATAATGGTATAATATGTTATATGTTAGTATGGTATGGTATGGTATGTTAGTACATGGTATGATGTTAGTATCATAGGGTATTGTAGGGTATGCACTATGATCTTAGTATTGAAGGGTATGGTATGGTATGCTAGTATGGTATGGTATGCTAGAATGGTATGATGTTAGTATGTTATGGTATGTTATAGTAGTTGGTAGGATTTCATGAACTCTTTAAAGTTTATGATATGGAATTAGAAACACATGTACATGTACAAATCCTAAACCAACTAGGGTTTCATGAACTACAATTGCATGCTATAACGTGGGTTGAAAATGGCCCTCTCCCTCATGTCTTCATGTCTAGAGATCACTAAGAAAACACATGTTGCAGCATTAAGAAAACACTATGTATCTAGATATCATAGGTTATATTATTCGTGTACTAAAATATAAGCCAACAACTTGCATAATAAAACTAGAGTTCACAAATTGAGACATGGAACTACAAACTAGGGTTTTATGAACTATTTAGGTTTGAAGATCAAATTAGATTGGTTAGTATCATTTAATTAGAAATAAAAAGGCCATATAGCCCTAGGCTACACTTAGAAATTGAAAACCAACTAGGGTTTCATGAACTACAAATTGCATATTATAACTAGGGTTCAGAAGTTATGAGATGGAACTAGGGTTTTATGACCTCTTTAGGTATATATCATTAGATTGGTTAGTATCATTTAAGTCCAAACCAAAAGGACCTATACCTAGGATATGCACATACATGAAATAATTTTATTGGGATTAATATGAACTACTTACTATTTCATATGTTCACAAATGCAAATACCAATGTGTGAAATTAGCCCCAAAACTCAGAATTTAAAGAGGGAAAAATGAGGATACTTATGTGAACAATTTAATCCCAATGTCAATTGAAATCATCATTATAGAGTTCACATTTTTACGTGTTTCGTAGCGAGTTTCAAGCACCAATGTATGATATACCCTTTATGTCCAATCAATGCACCCTCATAATAAGAAATAAGCATTTTAACAAAATTCAGATTTTGTTTAAAATGAAGCAGCAAATAAATGATTTAAACTCAAAATTTGTAGTTTGAGGTAAATATGGTAGGGTAAGGTTCTAGTGTTGTCTAGGATGGTTTAGGACGTGAGATGAGAAAGTAATGATGAGGTTTAGGTAGCTGATTTATGACGTATTATTTTCAAGCAATAAGAATTTTGGCAGTGTATGGTTAGGGTAGTTTAAGGTATATATAAGAATTGTAAAGAGGATAGCTAGGATGATTTTTATAGAATTTTAGGAGGTGAATCAACAATACTCAAATTGTTACAATTGAATTAAACCATGGGTTATGAATTGAATTTCTTTGTTATCCTAAACCCTAGCCAACACTATTGTAATTGATTAATAGTTACATGCTAGACTTTCCTGAAATTCTAACCCTAGCTAGACTTGCTTGAAATGCCGTGTGCTTCTATAATGAAAGATGATTAGGGTTTATAAACCCTAATGAGGAAAACAATTATAGTGTGGATTTTTTAATTTTAGCTTATAATATCTTTATGATTGGGTAGCTTCTAGCATTTTTTATGCATGGAAAACAAAGAGAACATGTCGCTACCAAAGGAAGGATCAATAGGGATGACAAGATAGGAAGTGAGTGGGTAATATAAGAAGGCAAGGAAGTGATCTTAGGCTATGATAGGTGGGTAAGAAGGCTATTAGGGCTTCCCTAGATAGGATATTACCTGTTAGGATTTCCTCCTTGATTATAAATACTAGGTTATGCATGCTAACCTTTAAAATTGAGTTAGGGTTAGGGTTTCCAAGCCAATGGGACTCTTAAACCAAATCAAGTTTCCAGTCAAGTAAAATGTCTTATGACAATCCAAGATGTAATTTCCATTCAAGTAAAATGTCTTATGACAGTCCAAGATGTAATTTCCAGTCAAGTAGGAATGATAAGAAGTATATTCACTTGGATTTTGATGAGACAATGACTTTCAAGCAATTCAAGGCCTTTTCTAGTATTTTTCCAAGTTATTGAGGTGAGGCGTTGGTGAGTGGGTAAGATAGGAAGGCAAGGAAGTGAGTTAGTGGTGTTCTAGGGCTGTCCAAAATGGATATTATAGTCATAGATATAGGGAGAGACATGGGGGTCTAAGTAGTGTGGAAATGAAAGGAATAAGCCTTGCTTTAGAGAGAGGGAAAGGTAGGAGTCTATGGCAAGGGTTTTAGCAAGGGTTAGCCTAGAATAGAATGGTTTAGGTGTGTCTTAGCTTCCTAATAGGTAGTATTACAGTCTAGTTTGATAGACAGTCCTAGGGTTAGTCAAGGTTAGAAATTGGAGTGGAAGGCCAAATGAGAAAATAATTACAATGTAAATACCAAAGGCAAACAAGTGCTTTCTATTGCAATTTGGATAATGAATAAGACTGTAGGTTTTAGTATGTTGGTTCAATATGAGTTAGGGTTCTATAGGAGATAGAGTTCAATTATCATTTTTAGTTTACACATTTATGCATTTGTGTATTTTTGTTAACTAACCAACAATGTTAATTTTTTTATGCATTTTATTGTGAACATACAGACTTTATTGCTTCGTCAACAATAAGTATTGCAAACGCATCAATTGTAAAATGCGACTACATTCGATGTAATGTATGAAAATATATAATAAAAGGAAAAGTAATATAAAGAAGTACAAATGATATATTAATATACAAAAATTTCCAATCATATACAATAGTAATGAAAAATGGAACATCGTTCTGAGTGACTATACAATGGAAACTCGTGCTGCATACAAAATATTGAAACTCGTGCCTTATACAAAATATGGAAACTCATGCCCTATACAAAATATGGCAATTCGTGCCCTATACAAAATATGGCAACTCGTGACAAAATGACACATCATGGCTAGTTTACATAGGAGGGTCTCTCAATCCTCCTGCCCACCCTCGGAGCTCCCAAGTGCAACTCCAAAATCAATCTTCCTCTTCTTCGAGCTAGAGGAAGCTCGGTTCTTTTGGCTACTTCAACCACCTCTCCTTGGGCTCTGGAACAACAACAATAAAATGTCAAGTCCTAAAAGAAATTATACATATATAAAAAAAAATTTAAAATTTACAATTACGTTTTCAAATTTTAAATAGCTCACCTGAAATGAGACCGTAAGTGGTGAGAGGGATATCCTCCTTCCTGATCCAAGTCTCTCGACAATTCCACTTTGAAACATTTAAACAGTAAGATAACTCATACAATTTACTGCCTATGTTAATTTTTGTTAATATTGCACGATATTTTCATAAACTAATCAATCTCACTGTGAACACAATAGGCTTGTCCTGGGGGCTAGCACATGGATCAATCGGCTGGTCCTCAGGGGTGGTAGGTGGAGCAGTGGGTTGTATAACATGATCTGACACTGGGGAGGATGGAATAGCAAAGGATGTAGCCACATCGACATTGGATACAACACTAGAGGGCAGGGCGGGAGAGGGCATGGGATGGAGTGGGCGAAGTGGTGATGTACGATGATAAATGCCAAATGGTTGTAGAATGGAATGGGCCACCCTGAAAGAGAAAACAAAGGTGGTGGGGGAATATGGGGGAGGGGGATGAGGTGGAGGGATGGGTTAATGTGGATGGATGGTGTATTGTGGTCAGAGGTGGGAGGGTGGAAACACGAGAAAGTGCAAGGGAGGGGGTGGATGGGTGGGGCAGGGGGAAGGCGAGCTGGATGGAAGTGTGGTGGTGTGTGGGAGGAAAGGGATGGATGGAATGGGGTGGGGAGGGATGCAAGGAAAGGGACATGTATTCTAGGGGATAAACCTGTCATATATGGTGGGAAAAAGGGAGCCAGTGGAGAGATAGTGACATCGACGTGCCTTCGGACCTGCATACATACATATTCATGGAATCATCTATTCGTACATAAAAAATATAACTATACAAATATAAGACATCAAAACTGAAATTAAATTCATACTTTATTACAAGATATTTTCTCACGAGGGTATATGATGATCCCTGGTGGAGATGGCAGGTAACTAAATCCTGCGGACACCTATTCATTTGCACAAAAATATTTAGATTCAATTACTAAATACTAACTACATTGGATGACAAGATTAACTAAATATGGGCCGTCAATTTAAATAAATATGTGACTATTGACAAGAACTAATTTACTGATACAATAGAAGTCACAAATCAATCAAGCGACATAACATCAATGATATGATAGTGATAATAACAGTCCCAAACTTGCATAATAATTCTTCTTTTAATTTATGATGTTTGTCATATTTTCCCTAACTATATCTTTGAAAATTGTATCCATTATTGATGATAAACTTTCCTTATATACGAATTAGTTGACTAGTTATCCCTAGTAAACCTTGCTTATGCTTCATTCCTTTCTGTTCTAGAGAGTTGACATGGCTATGAGTTCTCTTTTCCTCCTATTTCAAACCTAATTTTTAAAGGGATCCTAATTGAGAATACCCTTCTTAGTACATTTTATTCTAAGTTTTCATTAGAGGTAGCATATTGAGAAGATAATGGTTATTTTCACATATTCAATTCTTGACGATACAACTAAGACCCAATTCATTAATTACCAATTTAATTATCTAACCCATCATCTTGGTGCATCTCCATGTAAATGTTTTCCACATAAGTTTTTTCTGGGTCCCTCATTTTTTCACCAATGTCAAACATACTTCCTAGCTTGTTACCAATTAAGGTTAGAGAACATTTCATCCATGTTTGAAGGAATTGAATGAATTTTAAGATAGTGTGGTAGAATATTTTTTTCCCTCATGACCTTGTTAGAAAAATAGGATCACGGAGCAATAAAAATAAACAATAAACACAATGAAGATATTAAAACAAATTACAAGAGAGACAGATATCTTGGGCGATAAGATTAACTACTAACATTAAATTTAATAACTAAAATAAAACTACCTGTGTGTATGGTGTCGTGATGTCCTCTACAGTTTCCATGGATCTATCTAGGTTAAAGGAACCAACATCCTCCCACCCGTGTGTTGGAGACTCGGCACCGAATAGTTGTACATTAAAAAAATAAAGTCATCAACATTTGATTCTAAGTTAAATTTATTATAAATTATGAGATTGCATAACATATAATCAATACTTGAACATTAAATAAAACAATAACTAACCTAGTGTAGGTAGATCTTTGTGACATGCTCCTGCATGGGAACCTGGCATGGATGCCCACAATGAGAACAATGATGTAGCACTTGTCTCGTTGAGCTAGATGGATCCACCTGGATACCACTTGTCTCTACTCTCCCTCACCCACCACTAGTAGACCATGCAGAAGTGTGTCTCTTGGGGGGGTCCTGCTTGCTCTGTGAGGACATAGCCACAAATGTAGTATACCCGAGAAGGTGTCATGTGGCATGTCTAACAAACTCATGGATCTCATCTAGCCCGCTACCTAACCTAGGGGGTTGAGGAGGCGGGTTTGACTCTCGCCTAGGTACAGGAGGTCCTCTAAGTGGGTTCCGGTGGGTGTGAGTCCAATATTGCGATGAGACAAAATCGACGCCCTGGAAATTGGTGATGTCGAAGTAGTTCACATGGAACCCTAACACAAACTCAGCCCACATTTTCCTATGAAAATACTATGGGACCTCGACATTGTTGCATGGAGGCTTCTCGAAAACCATGAACCGTATCTTCCTCCATTTTTCTCTCCATGGCTGGTAATTACACCAGTCCATGTAAACTCACCTCTTCCTCATATCTGGAGGATGTCTTATTCTAGGATATGTAAATTTTCTCCACAGTTGGGATTTTTTGATATTGAGGTTTTTTGTATCCTCTTTGGGCATACCAGTGCCATAATGCTCTCTCATTCGATCCCTATATTCACTCAAACTAGTAATCTCACTGTGGGAAATGTTGATAGATTCTATTATGTTTTGTAGTGATGTGGTGAGGGAAACCCGAGAGGGCTCCCTCGTGTTCTTCAGTTCATCACTCAAAATTCTTAATAGGTTTAAATCTTCGTGTAATTCATCTTCAGGGTTTTCTTCATTTAATTTGGGGTTTGGGTCCTCTGTTTGGTTTGTTTCATTCCTTTCTTGGGATGGTTCATTATTTTTGTCATTGTGGTTAGGTAATTTGTACCTGCAGTATCAAATTTTGCCCATTTCAACTGATTTTCAATTTTTTTTAATTTTGTATTTTATTTTAAAAACAATAAAAACAATGAAATAAACAAGAAAAGTTGTATTCCTACTCTACTTACCTTCAACGTCATTTTAGGCGATTTGCACAAGTCCTTTGGGATCCTTTGGGTCATTGTCTCATCCTTGCGTGTTGATGTATTTGTAACTTCAGAATGTATTCATTTGAATATGTTATGTATTTTAATTCGATGATCCTATCGGAAGTATCAACAATGTTATCAAGTCATGACATACCCCGATGTTCCTATCAGGAGGTTCAATAATGTAAACAATTCATGTAAAGTCATAGAGGGTAACTCTCCTTATTGTTCAAGGGTTAAAGTCCCCGCAGTTGTGGGGAACTAGGGTTATTAGAATCTCCTAGAGAATTAAGCCTTGCTGAGTTAATGTCAAGTTGGGAATTAGTATAAACAGAGAGTGAGCCTCTCTATTTATCACACAGTCACTCACACTGAGTTGTAGTGCATGAGTGAGAGAGAAGAAGCTAGGATCATATAGAGAGAGAGGCTATTGTTGTTGAGAGATCATCTTTGTATGTTTGGGTCTTACTTTTGGTGCTGATTCTATCTCTAATGAAGATACGGGGTTTTCTCCTTTATGGTTTCCCCAAGGAAAATCTTTGTTTCCATTGTCTCTTGTGATTGATTGGTGTGCTTGTTATTCTCTCAGTTAATATCTTAAGTTTATATTGCTCAAATGATAAAAATCTAGCATGGTATCAGAGCTAACTTGAGAAGAAGACACTGTACAGCTGTTGAAGCTAGGGATTCCTACTTTTTGGGTCTCTCTCCATATATCATCAGCAAAAGGAGGCTAGGTTGACTCTCCTCCCTAGTGCACATCTTTCTGTCGAAGCAGAATCTGATTCTGAGCATTTTTAGTTTTTGACCCGACACTGCTGTGGGAGATTAGGGATTTCCACAGAAGTGGAATTTTTGAGTGAGCCTAGGCTTGGATTGATCTCCTCCCCAAAATTTAAATTTATAGATCAATATCAAAGTTTTTGGTTGGGTAGAACTCTAGGAAAGTCAAACCCTAAATCTTCTCTTGAACCAGAAAACCAGCTCTGCAGAAATTCAGCTCTAGATCCAACTCCGACATCTTAACCTGGTAAGATCTAAATATTTTTTGCATTTCCACTTGAGTTTCTCTGTTAAAATGTCTCATCACACCAAGCTTGATGAAAAGCTTGAGGGAGGTGAAAACTTCTGAGCTTGGAAGTATAGAATCTCCTTGGTCCTGGAAGAAAATGAATTGGACTCCTACATAAGTGAAGAGGTTCTAGTTCCAGAGGGAGATGAGGCTAAGGATTTACAAAAAAATAAATTGGTCATGGCTAAGAGGATTATTTCTAATTTAATCAAGGATCACCTCATACCTCAAGTGTCCTCCCTAAAGACACCTAAAGAGATGTTTGATGCCCTGACTAAGCTATTTGAAGGGAAGAACATCAATCGAAAGATGACTCTGAGAAATCAATTGAATAATTTAAAGATCCAGTATGCAGATACCATACAGTCTTACTTTACAAGGGTCTCTCAGATCAAAGAACAACTTAAAGCAGTAGAAGAAGATGTAGAGAATGCATAAATTGTGATGACCACCCTAAATGGTCTTCCTAGGGCATGGGACTCTTTCATTCAAAGAATCTGTGTCAAGAAGAAGCTAATCAAGTTTACCAGACTGTGGGAGGAATTCTCACAAGAAGAAGATCGAATAGTATATCGAGAAGAAAAGATGGGAAATGAAGGTCAAGCTCTCACAATCCACACCAAGAAAACCAGAAGGGAACATCATCACTCCAAAGGTAAGCATTCACACCCTAGAAGAGATATATCTACTATTATATGTTACACATGTGATGAGAAAGGACACATATCTAGATATTTTCCTAAAACAAAGGTGTCTCTCACATGAAGAAGGGAAACAAGAAGAGACATCATGCTCACACTGCAGAAGATGATTAACCTTCCAAGAAGAGAGCCAAACAAGAAAGTGATGATTCTTCAAGTGAGGAAGAATATGTTTTGATCTCTACCGTCACGAGAACTGTCTCAAATGGAAGCAATGATTGGCTTATAGATAATGGTGCTTCCAAACACATGACAAGATTTAAGGAATCTTTTGTGAAACTATCAGAACATGAAACACCCCACAAGGTGAAACTTGGGGATGACTATCAATATCCAATAAAAGGTAGTGGTGAATCCTCCTACAAGCTAGACTCTAGGAAGTCTATGAAAATGAAGGATGTCCTATTTGTAACAGGACTAAAGAAGAACCTTCTCTCCATATCGGAATTATATGCAAAAGGCATGAGAGTTGCACTTATACATGGCCAAGTCCTCGTGTGGCCAAAATGAAAGACTATTGATGATGCCATAGTAATTGGAGAGCAAGAAGGGGGACTATACAAATTGAAGGGCCAACCAGAACAAGTTTTGGTTCATGACTCAGTAGAACCAATTGAACTTTGGCATAGAAGGCTTGCACACGTGCACTACAGGGCACTACCATTTACTAGCAAAGTTGTTGAAGGTCTTCCAGAAATGCAGGAAAAACATGAAGGTGTATGCAAAGGATGTGTGAAAGGAAAGAATATGAAGACGACATTTCCAAGTAGTGAGAGAAAGGGAAAAGGAATCTTGGAAATCATCCACTCCGATGTATTCGGTCCAATGTCATCTAGTTCTCTAAGCGGGTATTTATATTATGTTTCTTTCATTGATGATTTTTCTAGAATGACATGGATATACATCATGAAGAATGAGGGTGAAATATTCAGCAAGTTCAAAGAATTCAAAGCCTTGATCGAGAACCATACAGAGAAGAAGATCAAGATCTTTTGATCAGACAATGATGGAAGAATTCACATCAAATGAATTCAAAGAATTATGTAGAGATTCAGGGATTAAGAGGGATTTGACCACTCCATATAATCCACAACAGAATGGGGTTGCAAAAAGAAAGAACAAAACAATCATGGAAGCAACAAGGGAAATTCTTCATGATCAAGACCTTCCTATGCATCTATGGGGAGAAGCTGCCAAGACAACTGTGTATGTACAGAACTGTACTCCACATACAGTACTTGAAAGCAAGACACCTAAAGAAGTATTTTTCGACAAGAAACTAGAAGTCAGTCATCTTAGAATATTTGGTTATTCAGTATACATACACATTCCAAAAGAAAAGAGGACAAAATTAGATCCTTCAGGAAAGAAGGGTATATTTGTGGGATACTCTAAAAACACGAAGGCTTATAGAATATACTTCCCATGATTCAAGAAGATTGCGATCAGCATAAATGTAACATTTGGTGAAGACTCAGCTTACATCAAATCCATAAAAATAATTGTTGAAGACTCTGAAGAATCGAAAGTACCCAGAATCCCTAATACAACAATGAATGAAGTGACTCCAGAATAATATTGAGAAATGGAAGAACCTCAAGAACTAGTAGAGGCACCTCAAGAAAATAATTCTCACAGGATGAAAACTGCATGGGTATGAGAGGCTATCCAAGGTGCAGAAAGATATGGGGCACCAGAAGAAATGCACAGAGAAAGAAAGAGAACTAGGTCCTACTCCGGATATGTAGCCCTGTTATGTGACATTATTGATAAAGAACCTTCCAACTATGAAGAAGCGATAGAGAAGAAAGAATGGAAGGATGCTATGATCAAGGAGTACCTGTCAATCATGAAGAATAATGTTTGGGATGTTGTTCCAAGACTAGAGGTAAAGTCTATTGTGACTTATAAGTGGATCTACAAGATCAAGCATGCTACAGATGGTAGCATAGAAAAATATAAAGCAATATTTGTGGCTCATGGCTTCTCCTAGAAAGAAGGAATAGATTATGAAGAGCCCTTTGCACCTGTAGCCAGATACACTTCCATCAGCTCAATACTTTCTCTGGCTGTAGTTGTGAAATGGAAAGTACACCAGCTGGATGTCAAGACTTTTTTCTTGAATGGTGGAGTAGTAGAAGAAGTGTAATTGGAGCAGTCACTCGGTTTTGAGACACATGAAAAGGATACTCATGTGTGTAAACTGAAGAAATCCCTATATGGTTTGAAACAGGCACCCAGGACATGGTACGATAGAATTGAAAGCTTCCTGACTAGTTTGGGCTTTACAAGGAGTAAAGAAAATCCCAACATTTACTACAAGCTTGAAGAAGGGAACCCAATGATGCTCCTACTGTAAGTAGATGACCTGTTCTTAACAAGTGCAGATGGATTGATTGCTGACACGAAGAGGAAGCTTGCTGCTAAGTTCAAGATGAAGGACTTGGGTATGATGCATTAATTTATAGGCATGGAGGTGTGGCAGAATGTAGATGGAATATCCCTAGGACAAGGGAAGTATGCAGTAGAGATTCTAAAGAGGTTCAGTATGATGGAATACAAGGCCATGACCACACCTATGGCATCGAACCTGAAGCTGTTGAGTGATGCTTCATCCGAGTCAGTTGATGCTACGATGTATCGTCAGATGATTATGTCCTTGATGTACCTGATGAAGACAACACCAAATATTTATTTTGCTGTGAACACATTGAGCCAGTTCCTGAAAGATCTGAGACATGTTCACCTGATTGCTGAAAAGCATATTCTATGGTACCTAAAGGGTACAGTTGATTATGGGCTCAAGTTTGAGGAAAATCAGAATATTAACCTGGAGGGTTATGTATATTTGGATTGGGTAGCAAGTGACATTTATAGGAAGAGCACCTCGGGTTGTTACTTCAGTATGGGATTAGGTGTGATCTCTTGGTTTAGTAGGAAGAAATATTGTGTGGCACTGAGTATAGGAAAAGCAGAGTATGTTGTAGCTTGTACGGCTAGTTGTGAGGAAGTATGGCTAAGAAATATACTGTATGATTTGTTTGATCTCCAATTATATGCTACTTGTATTTATTGTGACAACCATAGTTGTGTGAAGTTGTCGGAGAACCCGGTGTTCCATGACAAGTTGAAGAATACTACTTTATCAGGGATATGGTGGTGAGAGGAGTAGTGAATCTCCAATATGTTTCCACAGATGAAAATATAGCTAATGTGTTGACCAAGCCATTAGCTAGAGTGAAGTTTGAGTACTTCAGGGAGAATCTTGGTGTTCTCCATATCGAGGTTCCTTCCAAGGGAAGTGATGAGTCCGTGAGCCCTTATGAAATGGTGAGAGGATTGGTTCCATCCATGGTCAGATGTAAGTGATGTGCCATTCTGACATGGTGAGAGGATCGGTTCCTTCCATGGTCAGATGTAAGAGCTGTGTCTTTCTGACATGATGACAGGATTGGTTCCTTCCATGGTCAGATATATCTGATGATACCACATCTAGTATGAAAAAATACTAACTCTGTGATGAAACATCCAGTATGAAAAAGGACTGGCTCTATGATGATACATCCAGCATGAAAAAGGGTTGGCTCTGTAGATGCCACATCTAGTATGAAAAAGGACTAGCTCTGTGATGACACATCCAACATGAAAAACAACTGGCTCTATGTATATTCCACATCTAGTATCAAAAAGGACTAGCTCTGTGATGACACATCCAGTATGAAAAAGGACTGATTCTGTGTTGGTACCACATCCAACATGAAAAAGGGTTGGCTCTATGATGATACATCCAACATGAAAAATGGTTGGCTCTATAGAGGACTACATGCAGTATGAAAAAGGACTAGCTCTATAGATGTGCATCCAACATGAAAAAGAGTTGGCTCTATCGATCAAGACCTACATGGAAGCTAGGACTACACCCAGTATGAAAAAGGGTTAGCTCTGTAGAACTTCCTGTGATGAGTAGAATTGAGAGATAACTCCATTTGTTTGAGATAGAGGAAGAAGTAATGATGATGATGATCTAGACTTGATGATGATCCAACCTTGATGATCCATACTTGAAAGTGACTTGAAGATGATGATGACTTGATGATGATCCAGACTTGATCCAGTGAAGAAGACTTGTGTTGATGAATTGTGTCGAGAGAATACCTTCCTAGTTAAGAGGAGGTGTTGGTGTATTTGTAACTTTGGAATCTATTCATTTGAATATCTTATGTATTGTACTCTGATTATCCTATCGGAAGTATAAACAATGTTATCAAGTCATGTCATACCCTGATGTTGCTATCGAGAGATTCGATAATGTAAAAAATTCATGTAAAGTCATAGAGGGTAAGCCTCCTAATTGTTCAAGGGTTAAAGTACCCACAGTTGAGGGGCACTAGGGTTATTAGAATCTCCTAGAGAAGTCAGCCCCGGTGAGTTAATGTCAAGATGGAATTAGTAAAAATAGAGAGTGAGCCTCTCTATTTATCACACAGTCACTCACACTTACTTGTAGCGCATGAGTGAGAGAGAAGAAGTTGGGATCAGAGTGAGAGAGAGACTACTACTATTGGGAGATCATATTTGTATATTTAGGTTTTACTTTTGGTGTTGATTCTATCTCTGAGGAAGTTGTGGGGTTTTCTCCTTTATGATTTCCCCGAGGAAAATCTTTGTGTCCATTGTCTCTTGTGATTGATTGTTGTGCTTGTTATTCTCCCAGTTAATATCTTAATTTTATATTGTTCAAATCATAAAATTATAACATTGCACGCTTGTGGGTGGCAATAAAACAATATACAATTCCCACTGTTTTGTTTTGTTTTTTTTAAAACACAAGGATCTGTGTGCGTCCCTGTTTGCGATCGTGCCCAACACGTGCATGTGTCCACATGCACGTGCATGCATAGGCACACGAGCAAATCCACATGCGCGTGCATGCTACTATTTCCCACGTTGACAATCCAGTGTGGAGGTTCGCCACTGCCGAAGTAGGAGTGCATGTGCGCATCTACTAGGTGTGTGCACGTTGTCAATTTGACCCACTTGCGCGCTCCCATTGCATTATATTTGGGTAGCAGGTTCTTGCGCTCTCCCATAGGTGTAAGCAAAGATATGATACCATTGAAGAAGTATACTATATCTTTGACAAATATTTGGATGATGATTACTAGACATATTTGGAAAATCCCATTTTTTATATATCCAAAGAATGAAGTGTTCATTTTGAGACCTTTGGACACCTTAATATGGATGAGGCACATTCAAACTATTCATATGATCATTCTCAAGCATACACAAGTATTAGTGATAGAGACTTGGGCTAGTGGTTTAGTGAGAAGATAGATTTGATGAAATTCATGGAAGGTCAGTTTTAGACTTTATATTCACATGTAGAAGTTTCTCATGATTCGGAGTAGCCTCTGGCTTATGCTATTACATATATTTTTCATCCAAGGATCCTTATCTGTTTTTTTGAGTGTGAACAACTTTTCGTGTTGCCTCATACTACAGATATGACTGTAATTCTTGTCTAAAGTTGAATAGAAGAAGATTGTGGGGATACTTGCCATTCTAGGAAAATGGATTCATGATATTATACATGCTTATGACATCTTGTGCACCCCTTGAATCCTGAATATGCCAATAGGGTTGCAGATGGTAATTAATGTATATTTGTTTTGGATAGTAACCAAACACAAGGGAAAAAACTTTAACATTGATAAAATGATAAGGTCGCTACATTGGATTTTTTATTTCACCTAAATTATGCTTCATTTCATGCTTAGAGTAGGATAAATAAGCTCCCTAAAATGAGAATTTACTTTCTACATTTACTTACAAGATTTCTTTTGAGTTATTTCATTTCATTACTTAGGAACGATGGTTTCATTTGTAATCATTTTTTAATAATGCACTTGATATTTCATTTAGGTGAATTTTATATGACCATGTGCTTCTTAAGGTTTTCCTCTCAAGGTTGAAATGTTTTTATGGGTTACACATTGGAGATTCTAGATTCTTGTCTGGTTTCCATAGATCAAGTGTGCATCCCTTATTAGGAGGCAGGTATTACCACCTAGTATGCACAAGGTGCTCACTTGAAAAAATACATCCTCAACCAATTAAGGACCTTCTAGTCCCCCAATTGATCAAGCATTCTCTGACTCAGTTGTTCTACTTTGCACCTCCTTTATCATGGTCAAAGTGTGTTGTTTGTAAACATTGACATCCTTTACATGTGTAAAAATGCTAGCTCGAATGAGTCACTCATGTTATGATACCTTTGGAGTGTATTTTTTTCCTAGTGGTCAGAGTTCAAGATGGTTTTTTCACTCACACCTCCAAATCCAAAGGGTGTTATAACATAGATGCCTCAAGTTGGTGTCTAATTCCTTAGGGTCCGATGTAAATGTTAGTTAGTCTACCATGGTCCTAGAATCATGCATGGCATATTTGTACCTTGGAGAAGAAAATTTGGAAAAACATTATGTAAAAATTTCCTGAGTGGATCAAACATCAGAAAGAGAATATTCCCAGCACATTCCCCCTCAATCCTGAGCAAGAATGGATGTCCCTTCATCCAAGGAAGAAAATTGGCACCCTTTCCTACCTCATGAGTCATATCCAAGTCAAAATTTGTCTCCCTTTGTTAAAATTGGAATCTCAAGATCAAATCCCTAAATTTGTGCATGAATTGGAGTCTTCTCCTACAATTTATGGTTCTCTTGATTTTCTCATGTCAATTTCTTACAAAGAGGGGCGCCCTCCCTTGATGGTGGAGTTAAATCAAGTGATCAAATATCTCCAATATTGTTCGAGATATCTTCTTGACAGGTGGAACATATGAGGCTTAGTTAGGCCCAGACAAACTTCCAAAATTTCTCTAGTTGTCACAGAGGTGGTGCATTAGTGCATTGGAGGGCTAGTTAAGTATGGTAACTCATATTTTTTCTTAAGTTGTCCAAGAGGTGGTACGTTAGTACATTGGAGGGATAGTTAACTATGGAAACTCTAAAATTTTCTCAAGTCGTCATGGAGTGGTGGCGCATTTATCCTCATGTGAATGCATGCATGTAGATTTGAATGGATCTTCTTGATATCATACCAAAGGTGGCACATTTAATGCCTAGTTAAGCCTAGTCCACTCTTAATTTTTCCCTAGTTCTCATGGATATGTGGAACATTGAAGGATTGAAGAACTACATAGGTTTTTGGAGTGGTTCATATGTGTTATTCTCTCATGAAGTGTGCATGATTCACTAAAGGAGGGTGCATTATTTTCCTCTCTTACTATTTAAAGGGGACTCTCCTCTTTATTTAGGATTTGTTTGTGCCTTGAGCAAGTTCTGTTGTTGTAATATCATTGCTGGAATAATAAAAAAACTTTGGAGTGAATATCAGTGCTATGTGTAAATGTGTGGATGGTAATTGTTGGATCTTTATATATGAGGTGAATGTTTGCTAGGTGTTTGAATTAAGTCTTGTTAATTTGGCTTTTGAAAGGGTGATACCACCCACTAAAATGCAAAGTTGCTATACAATTTTTTGAGAATCAGTCACACTGAAAAATTCATGATCATCACAATGAAAAAACAAAAAATATAAAAACTCGCAGGGATATTCCTTGCACATTCCTCTTCAAAAGGGTAATTTTTGTTTGTACGATAAAATTTGTATTTGAAAGGAGGACACCAACGTGTGTCAATAAGGCATTGTTTTTTAAACATATGTTATTTTGAAAAATAATAAAAAATAGTACGGTTTAGGTCTAAAAATTCTCAACATATAGTCCCTTGCAAAGTACAATCTATGTAGATTATGAACGTACATTTGGTTTCTGTAAAATGAACAACCATCTCTAAAAAAATGAAGGACACATAGGTTGCTCATTATCCAAACCTAAAAATTTAAAGTAAATTCATTGGTGCCCGTCAAATTTGTCCCACTATATGTGCATACAAAAATTCAAAAAAATATGAGTACGAAGCTAATATAATTCTCTAAACCTCTTGTGTTTACGTCAAGGTGAAATTCCTAAGAGGCGCATAAGTTTAAAAGGGTTTAAGTTGAAAACCTAAATTTTACAGTTTTTTGTCCAAAAAAAGGCAAAAAGTGTATACCACTTATTTAACTTCTAATATTATATTTTTTTTCTTGCATTAACGATTAAAATTTGCATGCTCTTTTAGTTGAACTAGCATGCTATTTGCATCTCTTTTATAGCGATCATCAGTTTTTTAATAGAACGAGGGATTAAAAATCTTGTTTTTCAAGTATTTTAGCTTTTGCATGTACCTCATCTTTTAAGAAGAAATTAGGTCATCCTTGAGAAACCTTCTACAAAATCATAAGCTTTAAGGAACATAGCCCTTTAGCATAATACCAAAGGGCCCCATAGCAAGTACTTTCATGTTCTCAAACTCACTTTATCTCTTCCTTTTATATCAAATTCTCTCTTGTTACTTGTTGCACTTAATCTCTTCCTTTTATATCAAAATCTCTCTTGTTACTTGTTGCATGCTAGACTTAGATCTATAAATTTCGTTTAAATCATAAGAATATCTATTTCATGCATACTTAGTTTAGACACACATTATACTTTCAATGTTAAATCGTTAAAGTAGATTTAATTGGAAAAATTGTTTTTAGTATGATTTGTTTATTGTTCTCCAAAAATTAAGTGTCCAATGTTAAGTGTTTGGAACACAATGAAAGAAATTCCTAAAAGAAATTAGTTTATTTCAATTTTTAGTGAAGTCTTTACTAACCATTTACTTGCTTTTTCTCTTATAATATTTTTTGCTAGCTTGACATTTGATTTTCAGGGTTTCTAATGGTTATTTGATTTTCAGGGTTTCTTAGTATTCTCATTTAGAATTCATACAAAATCAGTTGGTAATCATAGTTTCTTCTTTTCTTTCTAGTCTATTAACTCGATATTCTATGGGTTGCTTGAAGAGTGCTTCATATGCACAAGCATGCAAGAATCCTTGGCATCATTTCCCAAGGTATCATATTACTACACCATTTAGATTCTAATTGCCATAAAATATATTGATTATCCTGCTAACATCATTATTTTTTTGGTCACAGATCAAAGTATTTTCAAACATGAATACATTGCAAGAAATGAAAAACTCATTTTCAATTTATTTTAATAATATTTTTGGGCTTTGCAAGTATTGCAAATGGTGGCAAAAAAAATCCTTAAGAAACCTATGGAGCATAGCTCAATTTATAAGTGCATCCCAAAGTGAAGAGAGTCGGAGGATGGGGAAACAGGTCCAAGGTAGGCCTACTTCTACCATGTAGTTAGATTTGAATAATTCTCAAGTATTGGATCCATGAACAATTGGAGAAGTATTATAAGACTAGATACTATATGTTTCTATAAATTGTTCATCTAGGTATGGGATATTATGTTTGGTTTGTTGTAGCATTCAATATTTAAAAAGGACCATAAAACAAAACTAGATCTAATAGCATAATGGGGATTAGGTACTATTAAATCAGTTTTAAGAGCATCAACACATACATTAAAATTGAGGCATAAAAAATTGAGTTGGCTTTTATTTTGCTAGGAATTGAGCATTGGAAGATGTAGGAAAATGAGCCAAGGAAGAAGTCTACCATGCAACGAGTTAATTATAATATGGAAGGTACATAGTCATGAAGCAACTAAAGAGGTGAAAAATATATCGAGTAATAACAATACTAATTATTTGAGTGTTATTTGATGAGAAAAAGCATAAGTGCAACATCTGATCAAACAGATAATGAGACGATAGTGATTGGAAGAACATCCAACATGGGATAAAAAAATATGGAGTGGCCATGATATTCCTAAGAGAATATTAAGTGGACAATTCTGAATCTAAGAATAATTGAGTAATGCATATTTTGAGGAGACAACATTGGGTAGAGATTCTAGTATTACTAGTATCGGCCTTTCCTTCCCCATTGTTGGTCCTATCATCACTCCAGAATATGGGGACCCTGGTCTCATCAATGACTATAAGTAAATATATATTTCCTATTATAATGAGAACATAATAGAGTTTATTTCTATATTTGGATATTATGTTTTCCTATTGTGATAGAATCTCTTGAAAAGAGTGTTCTAATTCTCAGAATAATAACGTTCTATGTGATTAATTTAATAAAGAACTGACCTGTGGATGTTCTAATGTCATAATAGATACATATGCCACATCGATGCAACTGTAATTATAGGGAATGTGATCTCCATCTGCGCACTTTCAATGTAGAACAAGGTAAGATCCTGAATTATTTTTAGTTTCTCAGGGCCACTACACTAATAGTTTCAGTATGATTTTGATTTGCTTCAACCGTTGATTGATTTCTAGAAATATTCCAATACTTTTGTTTCAGTGTGATTCTGATTTGCTTCAACTATTGACTAATTTATGGAAATAGCCCAAGGCTTCTGTGTTTTGATTGAAGGAAAACAATATAATCACCTCTCTTTGTCAAAGGAAGTGGATTTGATAATCTGCACCAATTTGATTGAAAGGCTGTGTGGTGCAGGTTAATTCAATCTACAATCTTCATTATAACAGTTGTATAGAAAATCAGTGCATCAATTTGAGTGAAAGGTGTTGTGATGCGGATTAATTCAATATACAATACGTTCAAAGTTCAATATTAAATATCTCCTCAAACCCAAGAAGAAACTACCATGAACTGAGCAAAAATATCCAATAGTATGTCCAAGTAATTATCCAATAGTATGTAAAATAAATGAATTAAAATATCTAAGAAAAATAATTAAATTGAATTTCTAATATAAGAATGAAAAAAATGCGATAATTTTTTTATTCAAAACACTAAGCAATGTTTGACCAAAAACAATATACAATGGCTCTTAGCACTCGACCGGTATAATAATAATCACTATGATATGAAAGATCACTTAAATTTGACAAGTCTTAATTTAATATTTTGTGGAACTTTCTTTGTTAAAGTTTTCACATAAAAAGAACCTTGATTCTTCCACTATAAAGAATTTAGATATAGACTTCAACTAATAAATACCATCATAGATTCATCTTAAACATGGCTCTACCAAGGGTTAAGAGGGATCAAATCTCTCAAGGTGCAAACCTTTTTCCCTCTATGGAATCCCATATTCACCTATTTTGTAGTTAAAATCACGTCTTCGACATAATATATGTAGTTGAAAGATAGGTTTCCATGGATTATCATGTTAGGGGGTATCCCTGCACATTATTGGACACTGCCATGGATGATACGTGAAGGGGTATCGCTTCATATATTTTATTGTGCAGGTGATATGTGTGGTAATTAATATCATATTGTTAAGGAACTCTATTAATACTCTTATTACCTATGCGGATAAATTTTTTACCTGCGCAAATTTGTTCCATATCCCCACAAATTAATTGTTGCAGTGGATGGCGCATGTATTTATGCATATTCTTGTAGTATTTGGAAGCATCATAAATGATAATATTGTTGCAATGATCGGTAGGGAAGGTAATGTTTGTTAAGGATTACAAAAGACTAAAAGAGAAGCAGAAAATGGCTGAACACACAATGGGCAGATTGATTGCCTAGGAAATGAAATTGCCTTCTCAATATTAAGCAGCATTATTTATAAGAACAACTAATATATTATTTGCACGTTTACATTACATAGTTGGTTGCTATATTTTTCACTGTAACAAATGGAGAACTGATTTATTATTTGCACTTTTTATGTTTAAACCATTTTAAATATCCCTAACTTGTTTCAACATGATAGTAATGTTTGAATATGGTTATAATATTTGAATGCTTTAATATTTATGGTTTTAAATATTAAGCATTTATTACAAGGGATTTAAGAGAAAGGATTTAGACCAGATTTAAGTATTTTTGTATATGATGGTAATAAGTGAAAATGTTGAGTAGTTAGTGTGATAGAGTGCCTTGAAATGTGAAATTTGAGAACTCTAGGGTGAAGCATATTAATTATTGTGCATGATTTACAATAAAAATCAATACTTTAAAATCAAAAAATATTTTAAAAAGTTTGAAAAATCACCACAATACTACTACCTCTTAAATATATTTTGAAAAGTTTGAAAAGATTCAAAACAATGATTAATATGGTTTAGTTAGAATCTGGTTATCAAATTTAACCTAAAGCAATTGATTTTTTTTAATTTAGCTTTAAAATAATATTTTTAATGCCATGTTAGTTTTTAAAATGCTATAAGGTGAAAATGACAATCTCTAGAAATTTTACCCATACATATAAGAGCGTAACCTTATTAATGATATATAATGATGAGAAAGATCATAACTTTATTAATTGTATATAATTATGAGAAAAAAAAGTGGTAACATAACAACTATGTGAATAAAAACAACATTCTCTTAAAACAACATCAATTTTTTCCAAAGCAAAGAAATTTATGCATGAAACATAAGTTTAATAGCGTGAAATTTCTTTATAAGAAAGAAAGTTATGCAATTTTTTAAAGAAATTTTTTATGTGATTTAGTTAGTTTTAAAATGAAAGCTTAAGCATGCTGAGAAATATGAACCTCAATTGGCTTTATATATGGATTTATAATTGACTCTATTTTTTATTATGTTTTGATATTTATTTGATTTTTATCAATCCCACCAATTTTTTGCTATATTCAAATTATTTTCTTTTATTTTTTTTTTATTTGAGCGAACCAAGAAGGAGTTACACATTTTTAATTTGGGTTAACCGAAATTATCACATTAATCATAAAGGGAAAAAAATGATCAAAAAGAAAGTGTATGCAGTTTTTTTAAAGAAAATATTTATGTGATTTAGTTAGTTTAAAATGAAAGCTTAAGCCTCTTGAGGAAATGTGAACCTCGAGAGGCTTCGTATATGAATTTATAATTGGCTCTATTTTTTATTATGTTTTGATATTTATTTATTTTTATCAAGTTGGCCAATTTTTTTTTTTTGAGTAAATTATAAGCATGGAAGGAGTTACACATCCTCCTACTAGGTTGTAGAATGCTCGCAAAAATATGATATGATATTATATAAGATAACAAATATATTATTTTTTTGAAATGGTACTTGAAATGAATGTAAGTACATTTGAGGATTAGGTGATGGAGTCACTAAATTAAAAAAAAAAACACAAACACAAACAAATTTTAAATTTTATTATAAAAGATATATTTGAAAACAAAAATTTAATTTTGAATAAGTTGTTTTTCTTACATAAATACGTGTTTATATCTTAGAATTTGGGATGGACTAGCTTTTATGCTTTTCTTAGATTGCACAAGGATGAGATAAGTGTATTATCCACTATAATTATATGGTAGTCGTTCTAAATTTGAAAAAGACAATTATATAAAAAATTAAATAACTGGTAGTTTGGTAGCTATGCATGAATAAACGATTTCTTAATAAATAACTCATTTAAATAAAAGAAAAAGAGAACAAGTAACATATTTAACTTATTCAAAGAACTTAAGTTGTGATTTATAGATATTCACCAACTACAAGTTAAATAATTGTGCTAGTACACATTAACAAAAAAAATAACTAAGTATATCAACTTTTAAAATAATCTTTTTATTCTATTATAAAAATATTAGAATTCTATTATAAAAATATTAGAAGAATATATAGATAATATCCTTTCGGAAGTTCTTTCAAGGTTTATTTGTTGATATTTATTTTTTGTGGCTTTCAAAGTATACTTAATGCTGTTAAAGTCAATATGTAGGTTGTATTGGGATTGAAATTTATTTTTTGACTTTTTATATATATAAGTCAATATGTAGGTTGTATTTTGATGGATAAGAATTTAATTTGAATTTTAAAAATAAATAAATGTATATATCTTAAATTTAAAATAGATATTTTTTAATAGATTAAATGAAGACTAAATAAATATGTGCTTTATTATATATATATATATATATATATATATATATATATATATATAAAAGTCATTGTTAATGTTGTTAAAGTCAATATGTAGGTTGTGTTTTGATGGATAAGAATTTGATTTGGATTTCAAAATAAATAAATGTATATATCTTAAATTTAAAATATATATTTTTTAATAGATTAAATGAAGACTAAATAAATATCTATTTATTTTACAGATGAGGAAACATATCAACGCACATATCAGACTTCGTAGCTGAGCCCATCTCTAGGAGAAAAAATAAACTAAGGCTATTTTCTTTTATAAATAGTAAACTCGGGAAAAAAATATTTAATATTCATGAGGTTGGCTCATATTTTTTCTTAGTTTGTTTTAATTATTGTTTTGTGTATCACAAGTTTCCACGTTTCGCTCAATATAAGTTCATCATCTCTATTGAAATTTTTCTAATGTTTCTCTATTTCTATTGCTTCTCAAGTGCGTCTTTTATTGTAATTTTATTCAATTGCAATGAATTTTGCATCCTCTATGCAGATGTAATGATTCGTTTTCTAAGAAGTTTTGACAATTGCTGACATTTCTATTCTTTCATGCCTTATGTCAGCACAATGCTATTTAATTTTGATTTTTATTGCAGGTTCGGTTTCCCCAATGTATATTTCACCACACGAGCAAGGAATCGAGTAGATGCCCTTTTTTAACCTGGGATCAATGGGATCCTTCGATTTATCAAGAAATTTCTCAAGGAATTCGGAGGGGAGAAGGCAGTTTTGATTTGATTTTGTTTGAGGATTTTTGCTAATTTATCAATTGTCCCTTGAATGTAAGGGAGAAATTCCTTTCTTGTGTGATCCCTTTGGTTCTTAACCATCAGTTTTTGTGCTTTTAAGAAATATCTCTTTATGTATTTTTGTTCATAATCATTCTCTTGTAATACCCTCGAGAGACGTGACAACTCTTCTTTGAGATGCTCTGCATTAGAAATTCTTAGTGATCTTGTAGAAAGAGTTTTAAGGATGCCAATATTTTGTGACGGGTGACGATGAGATTTAGCATGCAAGTATCTATCAGTATTGGTTTTCTTTTGGTATACCTAGTGTGATAGAGAGCCATCTTCCTTTTTTGTTATCAAGACATCGAGGAAGGGAATTATATTGTTCTCTTGGATCTCCATAGTGAATTTAATGTGATCTGACTGATTATTTAAGTTTTCCACGAACTTGTCTAGAATTTCTCTTCCATGTGGCCATATGATATTGGTATCTTCCATGAATCTCTTCGAGTCTCTAGGTTTTAGGGGGAGGAGTCAATATCCTTTTTCTCAAGGTATTCCATGTATAGATTGGCCACTATTGAGAGAGTGGGGATCCCATGGCAACACCATCAATTTTCTCATATATCTCCCCTTGAAAAGAGAAATAAGTTAATTTTAAGCAAATCACAACAAGTTTAGTTATTTCCTTACTTGTATTTTCTCTTATAACCCTAATCACATCTTTGAATGGAACTTTGGTATAAAGAGAGATGACATCAAATATTACCAATATGTCGTTTTCATCCAATTTTAGGTTTTTAATACCATTGACGAAGTGTGATGAATGAGATGGCATGGCCGACTAATGGCGAGTGAGGGTTTTTCGCTAGGAATTTTTCTAATTGGTATGTTGTTGATCCAATGGTGTTTGTGATATGCCTCAAAGGAATCCCATCCTTATGTATTTTAGGTAGGTCGTATATCCTTGGGATGATTGGATTATTTGTGGTTATCTTTCTTTTTTGTTCTTCATTTAACGTTTAGTCATCGATGGCTTTTTTAACCTCCTTTATAATCCTTGTGCTTGGATCTTTGTTCAAATTTTTGTAGCTGCCCCCAACGTCAAATGTTCTTCCATTTTGGCAAGGTAATCACAAGTATCCATTACTATTGTTGTGCTTCCCTTATCTTCCATCATTATTAGGTAATCACAAGTATCCATTACTATTGTGGTGTTTCCCTTATCTTCCTTAATTATCATTATTTTATTGTCTGTTTTTAGATTTTCCAAATCCATGGTCTCATTTTTACTGACGTTCTGTTTTGGAGGTGTTTCCCTTCTTAATACGACTATGAAGTCTTGTCTTACCTCGTTGGCTTTATTTTCTGGCAATGTTGTAACTGCGTCCTCAACTACACAAATGATTTCTTCTATTGGAATTCTTCTGTGCACTACAACGAGGTTTGTACCCTTTTCTAAGATGTCGCTTTCATCATCATTTAGCTTAATGCTTGATAAGTTTACCACGCTTTTCTTTGGATCACGATTACCCTTAATTTGCACTTGTTTCTTTGTTAGATCACCATACTTCTTATCATGTTTTGATTTCATCTCTTCGCATATTTTATCAACCCTTGCTGATGGACTTGCTGTAAATCTCATCCATAGGTCATGGCATATGTTTCCAGTGAGATTTAAATAGAGATCGCATTCTCTCGACAGGATATTGAGCTGCGTTCTTACATGTGTTATTTATTTTCTAACCAATTCAATGCTGGAGCGCCAGAAAATATCAACGTGCTTGTTTCTGAGATCGTGTTTGATTTGAGTGAATGTCGGTATGATGCCACCTGTTCTACATCTTTTTAGGAATGATAGCCTCTCTATTGCACGAGTTAGTGTGATGTGTCCACAAGTTAGTGTGATGTGTTTCCTTTCTAGAAAACTGATTTCTTGCAGGGAGTCCCCTCCATGTAGGGAACGAATGCACCTGGTTAGAAAAATTTAATATATATTTTTCATTAAAAATATATATAATTTAAATTTTTTTTTAAATATTTATTAAAAATAAGTTCAAACTATATTAAATATTCTTATAAAATATATAACATATTCATATTCATTTTTTAATTAAAATTAATAGTATTTTTTAAATATTTATTTATTTAAAATTAAAAAATAAATAAAATTTGAAAAATGCAATACTTATATTATATTGATGATGATGATAATTAAGGTTTACTAAGATTAACTTTGGTTTATCAAATTTTAAGAAAGATAATATTTGATTTACTTTAAAAATACCTCATTCTAACTTTTTTCTATTATAATAGTAAAAATTTAATTTATATAAGTACTTAATTGTAACAAGTAATGTGCTTTACCTTTTGTATACATAATTATTTTTAGGTCATTAGAAGAAATTGTTAATATATTTAAGACCAAAAAATGTTATGATTTTATACCTGCCGCCGCAGGTATATAGTAATCGGTTGCTAGTCAACCGAACCTTTGACCTTGTATTAGTTGCTGCCACCAAAAAATTAAATCTGTTTTCTAAAGTTAAACTTTAGAGTTTGCAAAAAAATATTTTAAATTTTAATAAAAATATTTGTATTTGCTATTTTGTAAACTTCTAATTGGCCAATCATAAATGATGTCATTCTTGGAGTTTGGTATCTGGTTTTCACTTGACACATGGCAGTGTCAATGATGACATCATTCTTGGAGTTTGAGTTTGGTATTTCATTAAATCATTAAATCAAGAAATTACAATATCTCAATGAAGTCAATGACGGAGAACATAAATTCAAAGTGTGTAGATCAGCCATAGAATATATCTCGAGCTGCAGGCACTTGCTCCTGTCGTCTCGCGATCTCTGCAGGCGATGAAGCTGCAACCACATTTGGATCGTAGGACGGCCATTGCAGTCCAGTTTTTGGGGCTTCTGGGTCCCTGGCGAGCTCAGTATCATCTAACAAAGTTTGAGCAGAAACTACATCCAGACCCGACGATATAGCCGATGTATGGGGTGCCACTGCAAGAAAAGAACACGGTGAGCAACATCAATCCTATTAAAGAACTAAACTCTTCAAATCTGCTATGGATTAAATCGAGCGAATTCAAATCATTTGAAAGTTCTGTAAGAACTCTTAAAGAATTTTAACATGGGAGAATTAGAAAATTCTTACAAGGTCTGCTATGGATTAAATTGAGCGGATTGAAATCCCTTGCGTTTCTTTCCTCCTCCTCCTCTTCACTGTCATCGTCGTCTTCTTATTCTCCTTCTTGTTCTTCAAAGTGATGGTGATCTTCTTGTTCTCTGAGCTCATCTCCATGGCCATGATCGGGCTTCTTCTTCTTCTTCTTGATTAATTTTTTAGCTTTGTCTTTCACCTTCTGCAGCACCGATTTCTTCTGGTGATGATCACCGTCATCTTCACCATGGTGCTGATGATCGCTTATTTGTGTTGCTGTCGTATGAATCTCCAGAGGCGGCGATGGCCTTGGCCATGGCTGTTGTTGTTGCCATTCATCAAATTCATCTACCCCAAAACAATTAAACAAATATAGTGAAACCCTTATGACAACAGTTCTAATCAAGAAAGTGAGGGATTTGAAAGAAAACATGGAAACAGTACAGAAACATGATCATGAGCATACAATCTACAAAGAAAGAGATGATATTTAGAGGAATATGTGTAGGTACCGTGCTTGTTTTTCTCTGGCTTCAATGACTTTTCAGATACTCTCATATCTGTGTATTGCGCCATTCCAATTCTAACTATTGTGAAGTATTGGCAGCTTAAAGTTTCTGATTCTTCTAATGTTTTCCCTCGAAAATAAATTACACAAACAAAAAAGAGAACAGATTTCTCAACAATTACTTCTTCTTCTTCTGATGGTTAGTTACAGAGATTATCCAAACAAGTTGCTTTCGTGGTAGAGAAATTGCATTTGGGATTTATATAGATGAAGGCGTTGAGAGCTGGCTCGAACAGAATGTATATGCGATCTCATCTCACTGCGTTTTTTCACCGATAAGTGAACGTGTGTAGACTTCCCGTAAAACTTGTAAATTGATAGTAGCGACAAGCGTTTCACAAGTGTACACGTAGGGAGGCCAGCTCTCAGAATGTTTTATAATCAATAATTTCAGAAGTTTAAAAAATATAGATATTAATCAACAGTCAACACAAAACGTGGTGGAATGGTTATTACTCAAGAATCTGTACATTTATTTTGGACCTGAGGCAGGAGGAAGGTTTTTCTGGTAAATCGATGGAAGAATCAAAGTTGCTCGTCCATTTTTTAGGTGCAATGGTCATTTTATTTGGAAGTTCAAAATTTCTAAATAATATAGGTACTGAAAAAATCAGTTGGGCAAATTCATTTGGATGTTATACAGTTTATATAATTTAGGTAAAAGTGTTATATAAAAGAAATAAATATATTATATATATATA
>LPNX010518006.1:0-54190 GCA_001517045.1 Pseudotsuga menziesii
TAAGTAACTTCGATACTGAAACTACCTGTACTCTTAATTTCTCATATCATGCTCGACGACACTATAATAGCGTTATCCCTTTGCATAGTCATATTGATGGCGATCGTTGATGGCTATCGTTCTCGCTATTATCTTCTATAATATGGTTGGCATTTTACTTATGCGGTTTCTGTTTAGTCAGATTTAGATAACTATTATTCCAAACCACTTCTGCCATATTGATCCTTTGTGAAAGGACAATGTTTTAATCATTTTATACTTATTATTGTTATGTTATAATAAGTAATTATTATGTGAGGATACAAGTAAATAAATATATGGTTACAAGATGAAAGAGACTGAATAAATAATTGGTCTTGAAACAAATTCTAAATAAATAATTGATTTTGAAACAAATTCCATGTTTGTTTTTGTTTACTCAAGGACTTGCTATTTGCTATTAAAGCCTTTTTTTTTATATCAATTTCTCATTTCAAACTTAGTTCTTGGTCGTCCTCTCGTCTATCCCTTTTTAGAGTTTTTTCTGTTCTTTTTTGGTCAGTGGCTATCTAGAGTTCTTTCGTTTCCTTTTCAGTTTTGAGTTATTTTGAGGTTTAGTCCTACATTAGAGGTTTCTGTTTAGTCAGATTTAGATAACTATTATTCCAAACCACTTATGCCATATTGATCCGTTGTGAAAGGACAATGTTTTAATCATTTTATACTTATTATTGCTATGTTATAATAAGTAATTTTTATGTGAGGATACAAGTAAATAAAGATATGGTTACAAGATGAAAGAGACTGAATAAATAATTGGTCTTTAAACAAATTCTAAATAAATAATTGATTTTGAAACAAATTCCATGTTTGTTTTTGTTTACTCAAGGACTTGCTATTTGCTATTAAAGCCTTTTTTTTTTATCAATTTCTCATTTCAAACTTAGTTCTTGGTCGTCCTCTAGTCTATCCCTTTTTAGAGTTTTTTCTGTTCTTTTTTCGTGTGTGGCTTTCTAGAGTTCTTTCGAAACCTTTTCAGTTTTGAGTTATTTTGAGGTTTAGTCGTTGTTTTTTTTTCTTCAGTATTTTCACATTCACCACTTTCTTTCTTTTTTAAATTGTTAAGTTATTTATTTTAATTTTTTGTTTTTTAATAAGTGGTTTTTTTAATTGTTGTTTCATTCATTTTTGTGATGTCACATTGACTTTGCTAATGTTTAATACTCTTTTTTAGGGAGGAATCAATTATTTCGTAAGGTCCATCTTTTTTTAAATTGATATCAACTAGGTAGCAGATTTGAAAGGGGTGAAATCATGAACCTCTGTGTCTATTTGTTGAGAATCCATTTTCGGAATCCATATTCGACAACCTCTCGGCTGAAATATTTTATGTTTTCGGTCGAACCAATTTATTTTTTTCGGTTGAAAACATGCAACTAACTTCTCAACGAAAAAAAGGTTTGGCTGGAAGTTAAAGTTAATGGATAGCCAGGAAAATAATGTCCGGAAAATAGTGTTTCTGTCGAACACCTATCCGCCACTATTGTTTTATCTTTGCTGCTTTGGTGGGCCCCCTCTGGTGCTTTGTTGCGTACTCTCTCGTGGTCTTGTGTGCTGTGAGTGTTCTTTGCTCCTCATCCTCTCTCGTGCTTTGTTGTGTCCTCTCTGGCGCTATGTTACATCCTCTCTAATGCTTTGTTGCATCCTCTCTAGTGTTCTGCGTGGTGGTGGAGCTTCTCGGATCCTCCTCTGTGCGGTGGTCATCAACGTCACTCTTAAATTTCCAAATTTTTTATGCTCACACACAAAAATCTTGCACGATTATTTTCATTATATTGACCAACATTTTGTTCCTCGAGATTTACCGAAATCACCCATATCTAAGGCATAATAAGTTTGAGTGAGCTTATCTTATCAAACTCTTTCATTTTTCTGAGATTCCAATTTTTAGTATATGAGTATTTTTTATTTAATTTTTACATCAAACTCTTTCATTTCTCTCTTAGTCAATTTTTTAATTTAACATGTGATTACATATACTTTTCCATGACCTCGAGAATTAAAATCTATTAGATGCTTCATAGAGAAAAAAAAAAACCTATAAATTAGTTACTAAATATAACACATATATAAATTTTCTAAAAAATAATATTCCATCTAATATTGTTTTATAACAAAGTAGCCGAGCATAGAGTTAAAAACAAGTTTAGATTAAGAAACATATTTGCTACAAGTTCTATGGGCTCACAACTCTGATTCAAAATTGATAGTTCGAATAGAGTAATTTATAATCTTTCTTTTTGTGAAATTTATTTTTGAACCTATTCAATTGAAATAATATATAAACAATACATACTCTGAACTTCAATGTAAAATGATGCATCCATCATTGCAGCAGCTTCAACCCATACCTCAAGCTCATGCAATTTGTCCAACAATCTAAGGATCATTTTCCTCTTCAACCAACATCACAATTGATGAAACAACCTGAACCAGTATTGATTTTTTCCACAAACCAGCTCAAGCTTGTATAAGTGGTATTCATGTGACTGTCAAAAGATTAACAATTATTCTTGTCACAAGACATAAAAAATATGGATAGTAATTGAAAATAAGGAACAAAAAGGTTGCAAAGAGATAATGGTTTTCAATATTACCTCCGTGAAAAGAAAAAATTGCGTAATACACCTATACTATCTTGGCACCCACAAGGATGAAAAACAACACTACAACACTAGTTTGTAAAGTTAGTATGCTTTTATTTTCATGCTAAATATACTCATAGTAGGTAAACTTTGAAAGCATGAGGCATTCTTCCCAAACGTGAAAATACTGCATCAGTCTTTTCTTTATATTGAGAAAATCTTTAAATAATGGAGTGTTTTTTCCAAATGCTAAGACCCTGACCTTGCGTTCATTACTTGAATATCATGAATAGTAATGATCTAGTATTGTACATATATAATATGTAGTAAATTCCAAGTGTTACCATTCCACGTTATTGATATCAATGGCATTCATTTTTATTTTTCTTAATATACAACTTTGAACATGTAGTATGAAGTTAATATTATGACTTCGATGATGTTCAATATGATGATTAGAGAGATAAAGTAAACACTAACATGTAACTAGCTTATTCATAATTACTATCAACATAATAAAAATTCCATGCATTCATCTCATAATACCAGTATAAGGAAACACACTCTTGTACTAATAATATGGGTTCTGCTCAATCATATTAGTATCACAAAACAAGTGAATACAATTAAGTTCTACTCAAACATGATATACGGGCTTATTGAGAGATTTTACTTGCATATATTATACACATAACATGAAATGACCGATTATGGTAATTCAACCCTGTATGAGTATTTTCTTTATATGGACCAAATTTTTTATATAGTGAAGCGTTTTGCTCAGGATAAATCTTGCAATTTGGATGAGGTATATTTGCACAGACATATAATAAACTATAACACTTTTAAATTTTACTCTGCATTTTCCTTTAAAAAAAATCAAAGAATAGAGGTAATATAATGTCCATGCTTCAAAATCATACAAAAAATATTATTGAAGCATGTTGAGGAAGAAAATATAGACTCATGTTTCTTTAATACCTTTAGTTAGTTCTTTCTTTGCTTTCTAGCTTCCTACATAAACAAGGAAGGAAAATTTCGTCAAAGTAGGAATTAATGACTCGAGGTAAGGGGCCTTCATTGCAACACATACATCATTTCGGGATATCTAGTTGGGTGGGAAAAGATAAATATATCTGTTGAAATATTGTAACTTCAAAGAATATTCTATATGTATCGTTTGTGGTTTCCAATGGTCCTACCAGGAGAACCACTTGTATTACTTTGTACCCCAATGCTTCTAATCAGAAGAACTAATAAGAGTCATGAGGTAGTCCCCTCTAATTGTAAAGGTGGGTCATTAGCACCTGAGCGTGGTTACTTAAGCCTACATGTGTAACTCGAGCCTACATGATTTAACTCGAGCCTACATGTCGAATGAGTTAATTCAAGTGAACAGATGAATATAAATAGAGGTGTGGTGCTCCTCATTTGAAGCACACACTCTCATTTGTGTAGTGCATTAGTGGAGAAGAGAAGAGTAGCTGGAGAAGGAGGAGGACCATGCTTTGATCTCCTTGTTGGTTTTACCTTTTTGGGGCATCTATATTGAGGAATCTTTTGCTGGGTTTTTCCCTTTAGGGTTCTCCTAGGATAAATCTGTGTGTTCCTTTTGTATGGTTGTGCTTGTCTATCTTTCAGTGATCCTGTTTATATGTTTTTGTTATGAATTCGAAATTAAATACTAATGATCTAGCTTAGCATATGAAAATTTAACATGGTATGAGAGCCACCCTGAAAGAAGACATTGTGCAGCTACAGAAGCTATGGATTCTTAATTTTTGGGTCTCTATCCACAATCGATCAGCAAAAGAAGGCTAGACTGACTCTCCATTGAAGGGCGCATCTTTCTATCGATGGAGAATTCGATTCCAAGCTTTTTTCAGTTTTGGTGCAGAAAATTAGGGCTTTCTACAGAAGAGGAATTTTGTAATGATCCGAGCATAGGATTTGTATCCTCATCAAAATCGAAGTTTAGAGACCTGGATCAAGAAATTTGGTTGGGTGAAACTCCAGGAAAATCAAACCCTAGTTTGACCCTGAGCTAGAAAAACCCTAAATACTAAAACGGCTAAGTTTGGGTACATTAGCTATATATTGATATTAGAGAAGGATCAGGTGCTGAAAATTGCAGAGGACAAAGATAAAATCTTGATGTACATTCTGTCCAAACTTCAGCCTCATATTTCCTATATTTGTGGAGATATGATCCCTCCAAGTTAGGGTTTTAGCCTCTTCCAGAATTCATCCCTGGATAGGACACCTGGGGAGAATTGTTGTATCTTGGGATACAGAGGTCCAAATGGAATTCCTGGAGATGTTCCAAAATAATCATAGACTATAACTTTTGTGGTATGAATTTCAGAACCAGAATATGAAACAGTGACATGTGGCAGGCCATACAACTTTGCTGTTCTGAACAGTCCTGTAACAGGTTACCTTGGGAAAAGGATCCTAATTCCAAATAGGTGAAACCAATTCTGACTAAACCTATGGTTTTGGATCAGGGACGTAAGAGGTTACCACATTGCAAAATTTCATACATAGGGGAGTAGTAATTTCAGATATATCACAGAAATAGTGACAGGCATTTTCTGCAGAAGAAATTGGAAAACTAGGGCTTCCTTTTCCAGGAGCTTCCCTCTACTATTTTCAGAAAAGGAGTACATTGGACAGATCCATTTGAAGAGATATACATTTCTATCCAATTATATCTGAAATATTCCAAGTTTTGAAAATTAGGGTTTCTCTGACAAACCCTAGATCAGCCAGCTCCGGAAGCAGGACATACACCTCAAATCGGTAAGATCTAATTTTTTGTTATTTGCATTTGAGGTTCTCATTTCAAAGTGATCTATCACATTAGATTGATGATAATATTGATGAAGTTGAAAACTTCCAAGCCTGGAAGTATTTGACCTCTTTGAAGAAAATGAATTGGACACCTACATGAGTAGAGAGGTTCCAGAGGGAGATGAGGCTCAAAGCCTTACACCAGAAGAACTTGGTCAAGGCCAAGAAGATCATTGTTGATTCAGTCATGGATGAACTTGTACCACAAGTGTCTTCCCTAAAGACACCGAAAGAGATGTTTGATTCGTTAACCAAGATATTTGAAGGAAAGAACATACATCAGAAGATGACCTTAAGAAACAAATTGAAGAGGTAAAAGAAGAAGTGAAGAATGCAGAAGTGGTGATAGCCACCTTGAATGGCCTCCCAGGATCGAGGAATTCATTCATGCGAAGAATGTATTCCATAA
Organism: Pseudotsuga menziesii; assembly: GCA_001517045.1. Classification (NCBI taxonomy): domain Eukaryota; kingdom Viridiplantae; phylum Streptophyta; class Pinopsida; order Pinales; family Pinaceae; genus Pseudotsuga; species Pseudotsuga menziesii. Next base: position 5,887 of record LPNX010518006.1, read on the forward strand.
GGAAGTGATTAATTTTAGCTCGACTCATAAGAAGAGAAGAAGAAGGTGGGAGCAATTGAATATCAAGCTCTCACCATTCAAAGAAGATCCCTCATGTGATGAGGAATATGAAGAACTCAATTCTTGAAGAACCTCTTATTCATCTTATCATTTGGATAAGAAATGATGATTTGATGAATGAAGAATATGATAAAGCAGAATGATCAAGATGGAGTCTACCCATGAAAGAAATAAAAGATAAGTATTCAATTGTCATTTCATGATATTTTTTTTTATGCATTTGATTATATTTAGTTGATGTGTAATGCATGATAGATTGTTTGCATTAATGACTGTATACTACTAATATACATGTGATGGGAAAGTTCCTATACAACCTCCTACAAGAAGGATGAGACTTGTTTTGAAGAACAAGTGATGTCAATTCAAGATTCACTGCAATAAAATCTAAAGCTCCCAAGGTCAGAGACAGCATGACGGAAGAAAGAGCTTTAGAGAGCGGTAGATCCACCTTGAAGGATGAAGACCACCATGGGTATGAGAGATAACTCAAGATGAAGAAAATAATGCTATGAAAGAAGCTATGATCAAAGAATAATAGTTGATCATGGGTAATGATGTATACGATATGATTTCAAGACATGAAGGGAAGTACGTAGCATATTCCATATGGATCTACAAGAACAAGTGTACAAAGCAAGGTTCATAATTTTCCTTAGAAAGAATAGACTATGACATGACATACTCTATTGACCAGTATATATCAAGAATAGAATCACCTATACAGAATGAAGAAGGAAAATAATACTCCACTTCAGGGGGCGTGACCACAGAATATATCTGAGTTCGACATGATACGACATGATGGACAACTTCCTAATGGATCGAGACTTTACCAAGAGTAAAGTGGGTTCCAACCTTCAAATTTGAATGTAGAAGACTAGGATATGTTGATGATCTGAGAAGATGAAATCATGGAAGATGTTATGATGAAAGAATACTAGAATGATGTTTGGGATATAGTACTCAAACCAGAAAGCAAGAATGTGGTATCTTACAAATGGATTTGCAAGATAAAATATGTTGCTGATAGAAGTAAGAAAAGAATTGTGGCTAGAGGTTTCTATAATAAAGAGGGAATTAATTCTAAAGAGACACTTACTCTAGGAAGCAAGGTACACTTCCTTTAGAACTATGATGGTAGTTGCTTCCATGATGAAGTAAATACAAGCCTTCCTTAATGGTATGATTGGGGAAGAGTTTTACATCGAATAGTCACAAGGATTTGAAGTTGAAGACAGATGGACTCATATATGTAAGTTGTGAAGGCCCTCTATGGCATGAACCAAGCTCCCATAGCTTGGTATGGAAGGATAGATAATTTCCTGTCAATTATGGGCTTTACCAAGAGTAAAGCTGACCCTAACCTTTATCTCAAGGTTGTAGAAGATGAACCTGTCATCCTATTATTATTTGTGGATGATTTATTCTTGACAAGGAATGAGAAACAGATCATGGAAAGAAAGAAGAAACTAACAGAAGAATTTGAGATGAAAGACCTTGGGTTAATGCATTATTTCCTAGGTCTAGAAGTATGGCAAAGTTCATAAGAAATATTTCTCAACCAGGGAAAGTATGTGGTAGAGATATTGAAGAGATTCAATATGTTGGAATGCAAAGCCATGGCCATACCCATGGACTCCAACCTGAAACTGTTAGCTGATAATTCATCAGAGTTAGTGGATGCAACTCATTATAGACAGATCATTGGGTCATTGATGTACTTAACAAATACCATATCAGACATTTGTTTTTCCATGAACACCTTAAGTCAATATCTTGTTCAACCAAGATGGGTTCACCTAGTAGTTGCAAAACATGAGATGAGATATCTGAAAGGGACTATAGACCTTGGTCTACACTATGATTGTAGCCATGAGTATAGATTGTATGGCTACACAGATGTAGATTGGGCTGGAAGTATCTCAGACAGAAAAAGTACATCAGGTGGATTTTATAGTTTTGGACATGCTATGATTTCATGGTTTAGCAGAAAGCAGTCTAGTGTTGCTTTAAGCACAGCCAAAGTAGAATATAGAGTAGCTTACTTTGCTAGTTTTGAAGCCATATTGCTTTAGAAGCTGATGTCAGAATTATTCAACCTAGAGTTGGACACTACCGCGATTCTATGTGATAACCAGAGTTGTGATGACAGAGAACCCTGTGTTCCATCATAACACATAGAAATCCAGTATTTCTACATATGAGATAAGATGCAGATGATGATGCTTCAGTATTCCCATACTGAAGATATAGATGATGTTTCAGTTTTTACATACTGAATATAGAAATGATGATGCTTTCAATATTTCTATACTGAAGATATAGATGATGATGCTTTCAGTATTTACATACTAGAGATACAGATGGTGATAGTTCGGTATTCACATACTGAAGATGTAGATGATGATGGTTTAGATGATGATGTGCTAATGAAACCTTTATCCTGTGTAAAGTTGGAACAATTTTGAGACAAGCTTGTTGTGGTTCAGAAAGACATTCCCCAAAAGGGGGAATAGCAATGTTTCAGTGGGATTGTATCATCCCTGGACACTTTCCCTAAAGTGATCCAAAGACCTCAGTCTTCAAGAATGAAGAGGGATTGTATCATTCTGGGACATATGTCTAGAAGTGATCTGGAGACCTCGGTCTTCGAGAATGAAGAGGGATTGTATCATCCTTGGACAAATGTACAGAAGTGATCCGGTGACCTCGGTCATGGAGAATATACCAGGATTGTATCATCCTTGAACTTCAATTCAGAATGGATCCGTTGAACTTCAGTCATCGAGAACGTTGCAGGGTTGTATCATCCTTGAACTTCAGTTCAGAATGGATCCGGTGAACTTCGGTCATCGAGAATGTGGCAGGATTGTATCATCCTTGTACTTCAGTTCAGAACGGATCTTATGAACTTTGGTCATCGAGAAGGTGGTAGGATTGTATCATCCTTGGACTTCAGTTCAGAATGGATCCAGTGAACTTCGGTCATTGAGAAGGTGGCAGGATTGTATCATCCTTGGAATTCGACTCAGAATGGATCCAGTGAACTTCGGTCATCGAGAAGGTGGCAGGATTGCAGCATCCTTGGACTTCGATTCAGAATAGATCTGGTGAACTTCGGTCATCGAGAAGGTGGCAGGATTATATCATCCTTGGACTTCGGTTCATAACGGATCCGATGAACTTCGATCATCGAGAAGGTGGCAGGATTGTATCATATTTGGACTTTGGTTTAGAACAGATCCGATGAACTACAGTCATCGAGAAGGTGGTAGGATTGTATCATCCTTGGAATTCGGTTTAGAACGGATCCAGTGAACTTTGGTCATCGAGGAGGTCATAGGATTGTATCAGCCTTGGAATTCGGTTCATAACGGATCCGGTGAACTTCGGTCATCGAGAAGGTGATAGGATTGCATAATCCCTGAACTTTAAGTAGAAAGGAGATCCAAATACTTCTTTATCTTTGTACTGTGGTTTGCAGGTTGTTGCTGATGATGATGATGCTTCTGATTGAAAGATTAGAGTGTGATGATGATATTTTGATGTTGATATTTTGATGATGATGATGTTGATATTTTGATGATGTTAATGTTTTGACCATAATGATGTTTTGATGATGATGTATCTGATCGAAAGATCATAGTTTTATGATGATGATGTTGTAACTGATCGAAATGTCAAAGTACTGAATATGTTGCTAATCGAAAAAGGTCAAAGTGTTGAAGATGTTGCTAAAGATGTTGTTCATCGAAAGATGTTGCTGATCGAAAGGTCAAAGTACTGAAAATATTGCTGAAGTTGTTGCTAATTGAAAGGCCAAAATACTGAAGATGTTGTTGATCGAAAGGTCGAAGTGCTGAAGATGTTGTTGATCAAAAGGTCAAAGTACTAAAGATGTTGCTGATGTTGTTATTGATCGAGAGGTCAAAGTATTGAAGATGTTGATGCTGATCGCAAGGTCAAAGTGCTAACATTGCCGTTGTTGCTGATCGTAATATCATAATATAATGATGATGATTATGTTTTTCAAAAATTCAAAATTATGAAGAAGTAGTTGTGGATCAAAACAGTCAGAGTGCTGCTGTGACCAAAGACTGAAGATTGAAGATGAATACTACATGATGTTGAAAAGCTTCCAATGATTTATAGATGTGTTACCCTGATGATGTTGATGATGTCCTCTATCCCTCTCCTACTATTGTTGTTGTTGATGTTGTTGTAGAATACCCTTCTCGTTAAGGGGGAGTGTTGAAATATTGTAACTTCGAAGAATATTCTATATGTATCCTTTGTGGTCCCCGATGGTCCTACCGGGAGAACCACTTGTATTACTTTGTACCCTGATGCTTCTAATCATAAGAACTAATAAGATTCATGAGGTAGGCCCCTCTAATTGTAAAGGTGGGTCATTAGAACCCTAGTGTGGTTACTTAAGCCTACATGTGTAACTTGAGCCTACATGATTTAACTCGAGCCTACATGTCAAATGAGTTAATTCAATTGAATGGATGAATATAAATAGAGGTGTGGTGCTCCTCATTTGAAGCAAAAACTCTCACTTGTGTAGAGCATTAGTGGAGAAGAGAAGAGTAGTTGGAGAAGGACGAGGATCAGGCTTTGATCTCCTTGTTGCTTTTACCTTTTTGGGGCATCTATATTGAGGAATCTTTTTGCTGGGTTTTTCCCTTTAGGGTTTTCCCAGGATAAATATTTGTGTTCCTTTTGTATGGTTGTGCTTGTCTATCTTTGAGTGATCATGTTTATATGCTTTTGTTATGAATTCGAAATGAAATACTAATGATCTATCTTAGCATATGAAATTTAACAATATCCTGAATAGTTAACCACCTGAATCACTATACATGTCTCCCTATACCACTTGGATTCATGAAGAACTTCAAATTTGTTAATTCTATGAGTCAACCATTTATGTCTATTAAAAATTCCATAATGAAAGTACTATAAAAAATAAAATTAAACTACAAAACCGTTGGTTGACTACATTCTTTGGAGCCACTTGATTTCCATCTTAGGTATATTGAAGTTACATCTTGAACTTTGACAAATTCCTCCACTTTTGCAGCCATGTAATCATTAGACTCCAATAGAGGAAATAATTCATTATTGTCCATTTCCAAGAGCATCCAAGTAATTTTACTTGCAATTTCCAACTGTAGAAAAATACTTCATTAGCTTAATCATCATGGTCTGGGTTCTACATGGGTTTGAAGGAAGCAAAAAACAATATCAAGTAGAAAACAACATAACTTTATAGTGCTTCCAAATGACTTGATGACATTAACAAGAGGAAACAAGAACCTCCCAACCATGTGCTTCTCTTGGTGTGGTGTTGCAGCACCCGCCAAACTACTCCATACCTCCTATATTTGATTTGTTTCTTCTAGAGAACTTGCTCTCAAAATCGAGGGATACCCATTCACTCTAGTTTGGGATGCAAAACCAACCTTGGGGACTGAATTATGTGTCATAATGTTCATTTGGCGAGGTATACTATTAGGTGTGTATCTTACAGCCCCATGATACCAATGATACCAAGGACCCTACTTCACGACAACATTCCATAAAACAAAATATCACCACCTAAGCAATGTACTTATTCCCCATGATCAAAACATGATCAGAAATAAAGAAAATAGATTGCAACATAAATGAAAAATATAAATTTTAAATAAAATACATTACACCATAAAGGAAAATATAAATTTTACCAACATGAGCTTTCTATATTGAAATCAGGGATAGAACATTGAGATTGCATTACCAACGAATTTCAAGACATATCTCGGTTTGTAGTTTCCCGCATGGTCTATTGTTGCATTGGTGTCACGTACGACTAAAACCTATTAACAAAAATACAGTAAAATAAAAATACCATGGATTACATTATAATATATTTGCTTAGGAAAATATATGTTTATTTGTTTTATGTATATTTTAAAGAAACTTGTTGGACTTCACAATATCAATAAAATATGCACACTTACTAGAACATTTAACAAAAAATGGCTTCTTACTAGAAAAGTTGAGAGTATAACCTTGGAACTAAATCCACTCCCATGTGAAGGAGGCATTTTGATCCTTCAACCCTACATAAAGGAGGATTTTAGTCCTTCATAGGGTTTCACATAATAATGATACAATATTTAATGAATCCCAAAATATTTTTTAATTTCCTTATTTCTCATGGTCATAATAGATTTTATTAACCATGACTATGTCAAATGTGACCACTGTAGAAATGAGCTTAATAAGAATGATACTTGTTCGGGATGAGGAATGGCTTGTTGGGGATAAATAAAGGGCGATAACTATGGGAAAAACACAAATTCACATAAGAAAGAGGGGCACACAATAAATATATTGATATTTTTTTTGTCCTCAAAAAATTTCTATGGGATAAACTACATAACAAACTTATCGTCATTCTCCATTGGCTAAACTACATTAGTTCATTGATGCTTGTTTTGATGTTTTTAGGAGATATACAATAGAGATGGATTGAGACAACAAATTCAGTAATTCTTTGAGTAAAATATGTACTCAGACAACTATTGAGACAAGGACGCCTAATACCATGCCTAGATCTACTAAAACACCTTCAAATGTTCACTCTCAAATATGGTCTGAAACAACTAGAGATTCTAGCATATTATATTAATACATGGTTGGTATGTGTTTAAAATTTATGCACGTGAAATTTTTTGTTTCTCCATGCATATTTTTATTTGTTTTAAGTATTTTTCATTTAATTTACTAATTTTGTTAGCATTTTTCTTGGTAGAGAGGTGACGTAATAGATTGTCTCATGAAAACATCTGTGTTTGGATGAATGTTTGATTCATCTTGTGACCATTTTCCCTCTCTTGGTCATCATTTTAGAGAATGACAAATAGACCAACCACATTTTGTTTGTAATCTATTACATATATATATATATATATATAATTTACTTAAATAAATTACTAATTTGCAAACATGTATATATATACTTGTCCCGTTATATACTAAATTATACATGATCACATGTGTAAATGTAGAGGATCATGTTTTTGCTGAGGGATATGGTGATGCAATTAGAGAGGATGAGGGTGATGATGCATTTGCAAAAAATAATGGTGCTGCATCATTTGGAAAACCTGAGGGTGATGATGCAAGGGGTGGAGATGTTGACGATGCTGCAAGGGACCAAGAGAAAGGTCACACAAATGCTCGACGAAAGGGTCAAGTTCGGCGAAGGGATACTTTCGAACAAGCACATGGTTTTAATATCCATGACCATTTATCCTTTATATATACCCAATGCTCTTCCTTGAAAAAATGATATTGTTGATGTCACCCTTGAAAAATGCTCATCCCATGATAACAAATGGAGGGATGATCTTTCTATCTTGGAACTTCCAACTCAGAGTCGACAAATTTTGAAAATAATTTTGGAATCTTTAGGCAAGTTTATTGGTTCCTATAGAAGTGTTGGGAAAACAACATATTGTTCTTTTCATTGAAGCAAATGAGGAAGGATCAAGTGATGGTTCCTGACAAGTGGGTTGATGTAGAGAAGAGGGTATCAAAAGGAGATGCAATTTCAATGTTGAATTTTAAGAGAGTGAAGAGGAATATGTTAAAGGTACAATATTTCAAGCACCATGAAATTTCACCATTTATATGATAGATTCTTGGCTGCCTATGGTAGATTAACATAGAATGATGAACTTCCACATTATTTTGCGAGATTTTTTTATGTAGAGTATTTTTTAAACATGAAGTTATATTACACAAATGCTTCATCAAAATTTAACGAGGTTGGAAAATGTAGGACGTATGAACGATAAGGATCCATTCACGATACAATGTTTCCTAAGGCTACACCTCATTTGGTGCCTCAACCACAAAGACTTGTTACATTATGATCAGATATGGAGGCGACCTCTTCGATTGGTCTAGAGGTGAGAACTGTCATAGGAGACAATTTATCATTTGCTCTAGTGGGGGTTGATGTGGCCATGAATCGACATAGAGAACATGCTTGTTCTCGTGCACATTTTTATTATAAAATAGACAGTGATGTAGATTCATTGAGCTTTGAAGAATCCATGCCCTATGCAAACCATTTTCGAGATGGGTTGTTTGATTTACTACAGCACGAGGTAGGGAGGGGGGAGGTATGTGAGAACTTTGATTTTTTCCTCATCATTGTTCAATCATGATTTTCTAGTTTATAACAATGGATATTTAGAATGAATTCATTTGAATTGTAGTTCACCCAAATGTTGGATGAACATGATTTATGGCCGACTCTAGTTTTAACCTAGGGCCATTGAAAGAGGTGCATTTGCATAAATATCTATAAATTTATACGTTTTCATTATTTTCTTAGGACCATGGGTATTGGGCCCCTCTCATCATGAATATTGGGAGACATTCCCAGTGTCTCTTAAGATTTTGAGGTAAATTGCATCTTTCAAATGTTTTAGTAATGATTAAAAACAATTGACATTTTGTTTAAATTTAACTTAAGTTGCTTAAATTACATGTTTCAAATGATTAAGTTTAATGATTCACATCTTAGATTTTAATTTATTTTATACATATGTATATGAAACGTTGAAGTAATTAAATTAAAATTGTAGTTGGGTAAACATATTGTACAACCTTCCATGGCTTTGTATGTGGCAATCTCTTTGGGTGTTGGGCTCATTGAGGTATATTTACTTATTTTTATTATTTTAAATTCCAATTGTATTTTTATCAAAGTTTATTTCCAGTATAAAATTTATATATTGATGCTTAATTATAATTTGCATGTGTTATAGATCAATCTCCATGATAATGTGGAGAGTTATATCCATACAATGGATACTACATAGTTATATATGTTTTTGTACTTGTGAACTTGTTATTTTGACATTTTCCATGTTAAAACTTTAAACTTATCATTTTAACTTATACGTTTTAAACATGTATATATATAATTTTGGACCGTTCATATATCTATAGTTTTTTTTATCAAGTTCAAATATAATTTAATTAAATGCTTAAATGATTTAATTTGGTCATGCAATACATATATAATGTCTTTGATGTTTATATACAATATGCCGCACTTGTGTTTAAACAATTTTCCTGAAGAGCCACTTTATGAATGTTAGGAGCATTCAATATGTTCAATATGTTAGTTGATGTTTATATACAATGTGCTGCACTTTTGTTTAACTGGTTTTCAATCATTAGGAATGTTCAATAAAATGCACTTTTTGAATGTTAGTCAGGAATATTTTCAATCATTTAGGTGGAATAATATATGAAATTTGTAGAATATTCAATAAAATGCACTTTAGGAATCTTAGTTAGGAATTTTTTCAATCGTTTAGGTCGAATAATATATGATATCTATCGAATATTCATTAAAATGCACTTTAGAATTTTTTTCAATCATTAGGAATGCTCAATAAATTACACTTTAGGAATGTTCAATCTGTAGAATATTCCGATACTTAAACTGTATACAAATTTTATAATAGAATAATTGGTTTGACTTAGATCATGTGCCAATAATTATGAATACATTGAAAACATATTTCCTTGTAAGATAAAGTCTCTAGGTGTATGACTATATAAATTTTTCTACGCCACTATGGGAATCATTAATTTATCATCTTCGTACTATGATTTTATCATTGGTATCATGATTATATTTGGTTAATAATATTAGTGTATATAATGCATTCTATAGAGTGCTTCAATTTGAATTAATGCAATTTATAGAGCCATTGAAAACGATAATTTTGGCTATTTACTTGATACATATCATAATGTTTCAAAGTTATGGCTACTCGATACAATTCATCAATCAATTTGATGTACATATGTTCAACAATCTAAGAACAATTTATCATATAATTTACATCAATTTGATATACATATGCTCAACAATATAAGAACGATATGAAATAAGTTTCATCAATTTGATGTACATAAGCCGAACAATGTAAGAACACTATCACATAAGTTTCCTCAATTTGATGGACATAAGCTCAACAATGTAAGAACTTGATATCATATTTAAGTAAACATTATCAATTTGACATGTACATAAGCTCAACAATCTAATCTAACAATATAACATATTTAAGTTTCAAACAGGCACAGGTCTCATGATTTGACAATTTCATAACACGTACTCAAGTGCATAACATTATAATTTCAAGAACAATTTACATTTTTGAGGAATGTGCTTAAAAATCATCAAAACAATCTAGCTAACTTATCAATAATGACTCTATTTGAGTGTCACAATTATAAAACCAATGAAGGTGTCCTTCATGTAAAAGGTATGTATAATGTTCAACATGATTCAAATCAGAAATAAGATCGTAAAGAAGTGTCGTTTTCAATTATTCTTTCATGATCAAATTTTGATATCTTCCATCTTCTAGCTTTAAATTTTTTATTTGAATTAACTTCTATCAACTTTATGTGAGCTGCGCATACCAAATGACTATATTGGCAGCATATGACATTAGGTTGATAGTCTTTAAAGTGAACGACACTTTCAGTTTTATGTGTTTCCTGAAAAAACTAAACTTTTAATAGAATTGACCCTCTTTCATATATAAAACCTTTGTCATCATATTCCTCCGATAATTTTGTCTTTCTCTCTCTGCATTACATCAAATAATATCTGACATTTTCATTGTTGTCTATGGGTGCAACCACATCAAATACATCTCTTGCACATAAATAAGAACATTCAATTTGTCAAATTCATCTTCATTAAATCAAACAACTTCCATATATATATTTGACATTCAAGTAAAAAATATTTAAAATTAAAAATGACAAATTTATTAAAGTGTACATAAAGTTACCTTCTCTAACAAGATCGGAAATTCTATCACCATTAGTTGATATTGCAATGTCCTGTGATTTATAATCCTCAAAGCTTGCGAGTGGCATTTTTTGTTTTAGATTAATTTCATTGTGTGTTAGAGGTTTAACAGAATTGTCATTTAAGCTTTCACAATTATGTATTGACTCTATGTCCTCCATGCAAATAGGACAAAAGCATGTTATTTTCCTACTATCAAATAAAAACACATTTTGGAAGGTTTTTGTTTTGATTGAGTGTAAATATTTAATTCCATGAATAGTTCTAGCATAATAAGGGATTGCTATTTATATGTCTTAGATTCGAATATGCCACAAAAACATGTTAAACATAAACAATTTACTTGTACACGTGAATAAAATGTTAGTAGATGTACATATTAAATTCATTCCAAGTTGAATAATTCCATTTTGAAAACAAAGTTCATACCTACGCACATAAGTAATGAATTTGTGCCACGTACATAATAAGTGTTGTAGCACCCCATCACTATAATAACACCGTAATAATGACAATTGTAAGCAATGTAATGTCGATAGGATACATCTGCAAAGATGTGCACTAGTAGCTCAAAAGGTCATATTTCTCATTTAGCTAGTTATAAATAGTTTTCCAACACTAAGTGAACCTTCACATAAAAAGGAAGAAGTTCTTTAGCTCAAATGGAAATAAGTAAGCCCACTAGGACAAGTAGAAAATATTACCTCTCAGGTGGTTACATGGGAAACTAGTCGCGCTACTAAACCCCTTTATCCATTAACAACTTTAATGCAGAAGATGTATACGATAGTGAAAACAAGAGATAATCAATGAAGTACATAATCAAGTATCTAACATGCACAACAATGCATAACCACAATAATAGCATATTAATAAAAATTACGACATCATAATTAAATATAGTAATAATTACATTTGAAAGTGTGGAAGAAAGATGTAAGAACAACTTATGACAAGACAATGGTATAAATAGAGTATGACACATTCCACAAGTCCAATCATGTCCAGCATAGGTACCTTTGACTAGCGTAATAATATTTTTTTTTAATTTTCAAAATTTGGGGTCATTACACAACATGTGATAAAGGAATACCAATTCTATATCAGTGATGACTACACACATGATATGCATGATGTACAACATTGTTTTGATATTATTAATGAATGAACATTGGATACGGTCATATGGATGTGCAGGTAAATTTAAATCTTCATGGTCGTTCTTCTTGCTATGTTTCCTTCATAAAAAAACAAATATTAAACATCACTGGAATGTTTTTGAAACTAGTAATGGGAAAGGGGAGCACGATTATGCATGGGCATGTGTAAAGCAAGCACTTCGAAGGTATCAAATGATCCATTCTATCAACCAATTTATCTATGTTGATCAAGTTGTTCAATGGTGTCATGCAAATCTTAGCCATGATTGCAATCAACAATCAAAGGTTGTGCACAGGTATGAAATTTGTTTTCAAAATGGAATTATCCAACTTTGAATGAATTTAATATGTACATCTAGTAACATTTTACTCACATGCAAATGTAAATTGTTTATGTTGAACATGTTTTTGTGGCATATTCGAATCTAAGACATAGAAATATCAATCTCTTATGATGCTAGAACTATTCATGGAACTAAATAGTTACACTCAATGAAAACCAAAACCTTTCAAAATGTGTTTTTATTTGATAGTAGGAAAATAACATGCTTTTGTCCTATTTGCATGGAGGACATAGAATCAATAGACAATTGCGAAAGCTTCAATGACAATTTTGTTAAACCTCTGAAACACAACGAAGTTAATCTAAAACAAAAACTGCCACTCGCAAGCGTTGAGGATTCAGAATCAGAGGACATTGCAATATAAACTGATGGTGACAGAATTTCCGATCTTGTTAGAGGAGGTGAGTTTATGTATACTTTAATAAATTTGTCATTTTTTATTTTAAATATTTTTTACCTAAATGTCAAATATATGTATATGAAAGTTGTTTGATTTAATGGAAATGAATTTGACAAATTTGATGTTCTTAATTATGCACAAGAGATGTATTTGTTGTGGCTGCACCCATAGACAACAATACGAATGTGAGATATTATTTGATGCGATGCATAGAGAAAAAGATGAAATTATTGGAGGACTATGATGACAAAGGTTTTATATACGAAAGAGGTTCAATTCTATTAAAAGTTTCATTTTTTCAAGAAACACATCAAACTGAAAGTGACGTTCAATTTAAAGAGTATCAACTAGATGTCATATGCTGCTAATATAGTTATTTGGTATCCGCAGCTCACATAAAGTTGATAGAAGTTAATTCAAATAAAAAATTTAAAGCTAGAAGATGGAAGATATAAAGATTTGATCATGAAATAATAATTGAAGATGACATTCCTTTACGATCTTATTTCTAATTTGAATCATGTTGAACATGATGTTAGCACTCAGAATGTACGCAGGTTGTAAGAGGTAAATCCCAAGGTAACGGCAAAAACCACTTTTAGAAAGAAATTGGCTTTTCTTTCGAGAGAGGGATCTCTCGAATACAGATTTTACAAGTCCAGAAATATATATCAACAATCAAAGATTATAAATGTGGTTGAAACAATACGCATAACCATTGGGCATGGGGTCACATATAAATAAATAACATAAAATCATATGCGCAGAAGTTCATCAGAGGAAAGGTAACCATTCAATCACAGTCATTCATTTAATCCATTTGGAGTAGAAGAAGTAGAGCATAGTCCATCAATATAGAGCATCAAGATATGAATTCAATATTGCCTTTAGCAGAAAGGTTTATAAAATATTTGCAACAATGAACAGAGCATAATAAACATGAATTCCAATCATTCAACAATTTGTTCCAAATATGGAGAAAACAAAATGGAGTGAAAACAGGAAAAACAATCACAAAGAAAGAAGCACAGACTGTAATACAAATGGTGCAAGAATCTCTGATAATCTCTTCGCATTCAATTTCTTGCTCAAAAATATATGTCTTTCAAAAAAATTCAACAACAGCACGGGTTCCAACCCCCATATCATAAAATAGATGCAAATATATACATAAAATAATTTGATCTTCCAAGAAGATTCATAACTGAATGATCGGCTTAATTAAAGTCTTGTAACTAAATTCCTAACTTTTAGGAATAAAATACAGCTTCAATATTAACAAATCATTAAGCTAAAATCAACTTGGTAGCAGGTCGTCATCCAGTCAGCTCCTCAGCATGCGCCGTCTGTTCTCAAGAATGAAGGATGTATTTTGTCTTTCTGAACCTTTCCATAGCTTTCCATTGCTCCGTGCTTGGGGTATCATATTCCATCATTTCTTGAATTGACACTTCTAACTCCATGTAAGATTCGTATGATACCTTGGGCAATCCTCTCCTGATGATTAGGAACTTTTGTAAGATTCTGAAATCCTCTGTCAATTTTTCCACAATAGCTTTCCCTGTTAGGCCTTTTTCCAAATCATCAAATTTTGAATGATCCATGCGACTTTGAACTAACAAGCTGTGATAGTGCTCTTGAGAGAACATCCATCCTTCTTCGTCCCAAAAGGATGGTAGGCCATCCTCAAATACCTCTTTGAAAAACTACTTGAAGTTATTAACCTCTGAAATCACTTCATTTGCCTTGTCCTAGACCGTCTTCATTAAATGGTGCTTGTGGATGAACCTTTTAGCCCATAGTATTATAGATATTCTGTCCTTTATTCCCATATCATGTAATTTCTAGTATGTTAATGAATTTAGAAAATTCAGTGTGTTATGGGCAGTGGTAAGGGGTCTTCTCTCCATGTGTTCATTCACTAACTTTAGTCTTTGGTGAGCCAAATTGATCAATATGTTTTGATCATCGATAAAGTTCAGATGGTGCTGAATTTAGTGATTTCTATAGATAAGGTGTCCCAAATGATGTGCTTTTCCCCTTGGAGGGGACCTTTCCCAACATTTCTTTCTTTCAGTTCATTGAATTTCTTTTGCAGCTGATTCCTGTCTTGCAATATTTTATTTTTATTCTCACTTACTTTGGCCAATTCGGACTTGATATTTTCATTTTCTATCTTTAACTCTTTTATTTCTTCATCTTTTAGGCTTACCTGGGACATAGGTACTAACAAATCATCTGCAGAAAAATCATTTAATGGATTCTCAATATTCACAATTGACAGGTCCTCATCAGTAGGAGTCTGACTCATCAATTCCTCCATGATCTCATTCTCATCATTTTGGTCCTTTTCTAGCATAGCGATTTGAGATATCAGCTCACTTCGTTCAGTTTCCCACATGTCTTTTTCCTCTTGTAATTCAACAGCTCTTCCTTTATGTTCCATCATCTCTTGGTGGACCTTGTCTTTCTCTTCTTACAGTGCCAATAATTTAGCTGATTGAACATGCTTAGTGCTTGGGATTTTTAACTTTTTCTTCAAAAATTTGAGAGCATTGTCCTTTTCTTCCAGCATTCTTCTGATCGCTTGGGTGTTATCTTTTTCACTTCCTGAACTGATAATATTTGTTTGTAGCTTTTTAATTTGGATGGCATTGGCCTTATTGTATCTTATTGATTCTCATCATAGCTTGCAATAGGTCTAAATAAATAATGTCACGTGTTTGCTTGTGTAGCTGTATCTTCTCGGGTACACTAATCTTGTCCAACCTTACTTCCATCTCTATCATCTTTTTATCATTAAACATGGCCATTTTAAAGGTATTTATTTCTGTATATTGGGCATAAATCAAAGAGGTTTTTGGATTGCTTAAATTTCTTACCCGTGGGAGCAAATTTCTTGTCTCTTCCAGAGAATGCTTTCGCTTCTCCATGTAACTAGCCTTGACCTCCTCTTTGGATTTGAAAATTGGACTTGATTCTGAATTATCCACACTTTTAAAAGAAAATTGATTTACTTGTATAGATTTCATTGGGACTAAAGCAACTCTCTTGAAATCATCAGAAATCTCTTCACTTGAAACTCCACCAACTTGTAACAATCTTGCCTTTTTATGTAACACATCTTCATCCACTTCCATGCTTTCAATTTCAGATAGACTCCTTTTAATAAAAACATTAGGACCCTCTATCACTTGTGATACTGTAGCTGGTAAAGTACTTGCATCTCCATTGGACCCTTGAATTTCCATAAACTGCAACAAATTTGCTGTTTCATTCAATCCTTCAATAAACCGTTGTTCAAATGGTTTGTTTTTGTTGGCTTTATTCCTTAGGGAAATTATGTGGCGAGGATCATAATTTTCCTTCGGATCTTTTTGAAATTCCATGCTTCCCAATAAATTTTCAATAAACACTAAGGAACCTTTATTTTTGAAAATAAAAGAGCCGACCTTGAGAGGGAATTTGATATTTGAATATTTTTTAAAGGCTCCAAAATTTTCTTCCTCTGAATGCAACATTTGCCTCATGAATTCTAATGCAAAAACTCTGGGAGTGAGGGAATTAGGTAACTTATATGGTTCCCCAATGAATCCATATATCCTCAAAACAGTACAATCTTTATGCAGGAACCAGTCTCCGACTCGATCCTCAGGCGAGGACTGCATCAGGCATTTCATATGTTCTAACACACGGGGTAGCACTTCATCGAATAACATTTTATATATCTCTGACATGATTGAATTGGCAAACTCAAACATGCTGATCTGCTTGGGAAAATCAGAAGAGAAGATGGTACTCAAAAACTGTAATTCAGTAACATTTGAACACATCAACATGTTCAACAAGTAAGTTTTAAATTTAAAGAACTTTACCTTTGGGAATTCACTTAACTGAAGGTGTATTGCTTCCGCCAAGTACTCATCTAGACTAAATACAGGAACTGATTGAGACTCTGAACCAAATGAACTCATTTTTAACAAAAAACGAAGGATGACTTCAGTTACGCGACAATCATTGTCAAGACCCAAAATTTCACAGACCAGGGATACCACTAATTGAATTTCATTTTTTAAAATATGAACATGGTAAGGCAGGAAAAGACCATCTAATGACTAACCCTCTTTCAAAATACTGGACAAAAATTTGCAATGGACTTCAGAGATACAACTTTTGTACAATTCAGCAAGAATAGACTCATTTACAGGTTCACGGTTGTCAGGGTAACTGTTGGGCAGTTTTAAATTTTCACGGACAAATTTGGCATTGATTTTACAGATTATTTGAGAAGTAGACTGACTCACAATGACTCTTTGAGAAGGGTAATAATTGACCGTGCACCACTCTGCGAATTTTGGAAAATGCATGGTTTGTTCGAGAGAAAAATAATATAAAAAAGATTTGCAGACATTCAAGACATCATTTCCCTATGAATTGTAGTGCCACAACCTTTATTTACTGACTAATATGCTTCCTATGGACACGAATGGGTCTCACACCCCTCTGTCCCTATCAACTAAATAATCTTCCTTGTCATCTATAATTCGACCAGACCCTTGCAATTCCTTCTCTTGGTCCATAATTCAGTTGATAATGGCAATTAGATGGATGAATTATGGGCATTTAAGCCTTACCTGTTTACCGTGGCTGCATGCGTTCGAAATCAACAGTTGAAAGGTTGATGAATCTGTAGGTCTTTTTCACTCGTCCAGTGCCAATAAAATAATCATGGGACAAGTCAACTTCGCTTTTATAGGACTCCACTTCGGAGCGTTCCTTTGGCAGTTTCCTATAAACCGCTTTCGCCTCCATATTACACCACGATTGGCCACATGGACAGTGGTTTATATTCCGCAACTGCCCTATACCTTTATCTGTCATGCACCTTCCTGCTCCAGATCTATCTGTGAACGTTGATGGATTTCACCTTTATTTCTCCGCCGTCAGATCAGGTGGCACATATCCAATTCCGCTGAGCGTCGTGGTCTTATCCATTGTACAAGTTCCTACTCCGGATTCATCCATAATCGTAGATGTAATCTGCCTTTATTTTTTCGCTGTTAGATCAAGTGACACGCACTCAATTCCACCAGGCTCCATTGTTTTAACAAGCGTGCGGGTTTACAAAGCGGAGCTTATACAGGCCGTAGATCTCATCCGGCTAGATCGACGACCGTTGATCCATATACTACATTAAACGCCTGCATATACTTATCTTCCTCACATATTTTAGGGAGTGGATATAATACAGACCATTGATCTTCATCTTTTCACTCTGCATCATCAAATCCTTTGACCAATCATCATTTTTTGCCTTTTACCATGCTGTCATACTATAAAATTTTAACCGTAGTTTTGACAAGTGACCATTATTTTCTTTCCACCATGGTCTCTTTGCTCCCCTGCTAAATAATGGTGTTAACACATGATGCATACTTTTTACATGAAGGACACCTTCATTAGTTTTATAATTGTGACACTCAATTAGAGTGATTATTGATAAGCTAGCTAGACTGTTTTGATGATTTTTTAAGCATATTCCTTAAAAATGTAAATTGTTCTTGAAATTATAATGTTATGCACTTGAGTACGTGTTATGAAATTGTCAAATCACGAGGCCTGTGCTTGTTTGAAACTTAAATATGATAGATTGTTAGATTATATTGTTGAGCTTATGTACATGTCAAATTGATAATTTTTACTTAAATATGATATCAATTTCTTACATTGTTGAGATTATGTCCATCAAATTGAGGAAACTTATGTGATAGTGTTCTTACATTGTTCATCTTATGTACATCAAATTGATGAAACTTATTTCATATTGTTCTTATATTGTTGAGTGTATGTATATCAAATTGATGTAAATTATATGATCATTTTTTATTATTATTGTTGAACATATGTACATCAAATTAATTGATGAATTGTATCGAGTAGCCGTAACTTTGTAACATTATGATATGTATCAAGTAAATAGCCAAAATTATCACCTCGAAGTGCTCTATAAATTGCATTAATTCAAATTAAAGGACTCTATAAAACGCATTATATACACTAATATTATTAACCAAATATAATCATGATATCAATGATAGAATCATAGTATGAAGATGATAAATCAATGATTCCCATAGTGGGCTAGAAAAATTTATATAGTCATACACCTAGAGAGTTTATCTTATAAGGAAACATGTTTTCAATGTATTCATAATTTTTGGCACATGATCTAAGTCAAACTAATTATTCTATTATAAAATTTGTATACAGTTTAAGTAATGAATATTCTACAAGTTGAACATTCCTAAAGTGAAATTTATTGAACATTCCTAATGATTGAAAATCAGTTAAACAAAAGTGCAGCATATTGTATAAAAACATCAACTAACATATTGAACATATTGAATGTTGCTAACATTCATAAAGTGGCTCTTCAGGAAAATTGATTAAACACAAGTGCGGCATATTGTATATAAAAATAAAAGACATTAATATATGTATCGCATGACCAAATTAAATCATTTAAGAATTTAATTAAATTATATTTCAACTTGATCCAAAAAGTATAGATATATGAACGGTCCAAAATTATATATATATATATATATATATATATACATGTTTAAAATATATAAGTTAAAATGATAAGTTTAAAGTTTTAACATGGAAAATGTTAAATTAACAAGTTCACAAGTACACAAACATATATAACTATGTAGTATCCATTGTATGGATATCATTCTCCACATTATCGTGGCGATTGATCTATAACACATGGAGATTATAATTAAGCATCAATATATAAATTTTATACTATAAATAAACTTTGATAAAAATACAATTGGAATTTAAAATAATAAAAATAAATAAATATACCTCAGTGAGCCCAACACCCAAAGAGATCACCACATTCAAAGCCATGGAAGGTTGTACAATACGTTTACCGACCTACAATTTTAATTTAATTACTTAAACTTTTCATATACATACGTATCAAATAAATTAAAATTTAAGATGTCAATCATTAAACTTAAACATTTGAAACATGTAATTTAAACAACTTAAGTTAAATTTAAACAAAATGTCAATTGTTTTTAATCATTACTAAAACATTTGAAAGGTGCAATTTACCTCAAAATCTTAAGAGACACTAGGAATGTCTCCCAATATTGATGATGAGAGGGGCCCAATACCCATGGTCTTAGGAGAAGGGATCAAAACCTATGAACTCAACCAAATTTTCAATCTTAGAAGAAGGTGTCACGAAAATAATGAAAACATATAAATTTATAGATATTTATACAAATGCACCTCTTTCAATGGCCCTAGGTTAACACTAGAGTCGACCATAAATCACATTCATCCAACAATTGGGTGAACTACAATTCAAATGAGTTCATTTTAAATATCCATTGTTATAAACTAGAAAATCATGATTTAACAATAATGAGGAAAAAATAAAAGTTCTCAGATACCTCCCCCCTCCCTAACTCGTGATGGAGTAAACCAGCGTAGATCCAAATCCTAGGCTCTATCAAGTGCCAAGATGGATCAAATCTCTCGAAGTGCAAACATCTTCTTAGGTATCCATCGATTTGATACAAACCAAAAGACACATCTTTTTAATTTAAGGTCCACATATAATATTTATAATATTAATAATATTAATATTTAATATTATTTATGGCTGACATATAATATTTTTTATTATTTTTTATTTTGTTAGGAATGAACATTGCATCATTTCCCCACACATGGTTTTAAAATCATATGCAAGGCCCTCCTACAACCATGGGTTCTTTAGGAGGCCTTGCACATGGTCTTAAAACCATTTGCAAGGCCCTCCTAAACCATGTACAATAAAACCATGGGTTGTTTAGGAGGCCTTGCACATGGTTTAAAACCAGTGTGCAAAGCCTCCTAAACCATGTACAATAAAAACATGGGTTATTTAGAATTCCTTGCACATGGTTTTAAAACCATGTGCAAGGCCAACATTGTTTTGCGGATAATTCAATTTTGTGTTTTTTTCTTGACTCACATATTTTTTTTACTGATAATTTAATTTTTACTTTTTTATTGTTTTGTTAGGTAGGAAGATTACAAGATCTCCCCCATATTAGATTGTTTTTGTGGCCGACATTTATTTTGGCCTATTAGAAAATTTATTTTTTATTAAAAAAAATAACTTTATGAAAGTGATATTATTTTTTATTTTTTTTACAAAATCTCTCCCATAATATTCACTATCACTATTATTTTTTTCCAACATGTTATAAATGTTACAAACTTTACATTACGTTACAATATCTCTCCCATAATATTCACTATCACTATTATTTGTTGCTGACATGTTACAAATGTTACTAATGTTACATACTGTTACAAGATCTCTCCCATAATATTCATTATCACTATTATGTTTTGCCAAGATGTTACAAATGTTACTAATGTTACATCACGTTAGAAGATCGCCCCCATATTGGACTGTAGAGCGCCTCTCGGCGCAATCAAATAACCCAAATCTAAAACGGCTTACATAGGGTATGGATTCTTCAAAGGTCAATGAATCTACGTCACTGTCTGTTTTATAAGAAAAATGTGCCCGAGAACAAGCATGTTTTCTATGTAGATTCATGGCCACATTAACCCCGACTAGAGCAGATGATAAGTTTTCTCCGATGACAGTTCTCACCTCTAGACCAATCGAAGAGGTCACCTCCATATCTGATCGTAATGTAACAAGTCTCTGTGGTTGAGGCACCAAATGAGGTGTAGCCTTAGGAAACATTGGATCATGAAAGGATCCTTATAATTCATACGTCCTACATTTTCCAACCTCGTTAAATTTTGATGAAGCATTTGTGTAATATGGATTCATGTTAAAAAAAATCCCAACATAAAAAAATATCACAAAATAATGTGGAACTTCATCGTTCTATGTCAGTCTACCATAGGAAACCAAGAATATATCATGTAAATGGTGTGAAATCTCATGGTGCTTGAAATATTGCACCTTTAACATATTCCTCTTCACTCCTTTTTTAAAATTAAACATTGAAATTGCATCTCCTTTTGATACCCTGTTCTCTACATCAACCCACTTGTTAGGACCCATCACCTGATCCTTCCTCATTTGCTTCAATGAATAGAACAATATTTTGTTTTCCCAACACCTCTATAGGCACCAATAAACTTAGCTAAAGACTCCAAAAGTATTTTCAAAATTTTTCGGCTCTTAGTTGGAACTTCCAAGATAGAAAGATCATCCCTTAATTTGTTATGGTGGGATGAGCATTTTTCAATGGTGACAACAACAATATCATTTTCTTAAGGAAGAGCATCGGGTATATATGAAGGATAAATGGTCATGGCTATTACAACCATGTGCTTGTTCGAAAGTATCCCTTTGCCGACCTTAACCCTTTCGTTGAGCATTTGTGTGAGCTTTCTCTTGGTCTCTGCAGCATCCTCAACATATCCACCCCTTGCATCATCACCCTCATCCTCTTTGAATGCATTAGCACATTCCTCAGCAAAAACACAATTCTCTACATTTACACATGTGATCAAGTATAATTTAGTATATAAAGACACAAGCATATATATACACCTGTGCAAATTAGTAATTTATTTAAATTATATATATATATATATATATATATATATATATATATATATATATAATAAATTTAATAAATTACAAATAAAATGTGGTTGGTCTATTGGTCGTTCTCTAAAATGATGACCAAGAGAGGGAAAATGGCCATGAGATGAATCAAAATTCGACCAAACATAAATGCTTTCACGAGACAATCTATTACGTCGCCTCTCTACAAAGAAAAATGCTAACAAAATTAGTAAATTAAATGAAAAAATACTTAAAACAAATAAAAATATGCATGGATAAACAAAAATTTTCACGTGCATAAATTTTAAACACATACCAATTGTGTCTCGATATAATATGCTAGAATCTCTTGTTGCTTCAAATCGTCTTTGAGAGTGAACATTTGAAGGTGTTTTGTTAGATCTAGGCGTGATATTAGGCATCCTTGTCTCAATAGATGTCCGAGTACATATTTGACTCCAAGAATTATTGAACGCCTTGTCTCAATCCATATCTACTATATATCTCCTATAAACACCAAAAAAAAGCATCAGTGAACTAATGCAGTTTATCCAATGGAGAATGACGATAAGATTGTAATGCAGTTTAGCTCATAGAAACTTTTTGAGGACAAAAAAAAACAATATATTTATTGTGTGCCCCTCTTTCTGATGTGAATTTGTGTTGTTCCCATAGTTATCCACCTTTATTTATCCCCAACAAGCCATTCCTCATCCCGAACAAGTACCACTCTTATTAAGCTCATTTCCATAGTGGTCACGTTTGACATAGTCATGGTTAATAAAATCGATTATGACCATGAGAGATAAGGAAATTACAAATATTTTGGGATTCATTAAATATTGAATCATTATTATGTGAAACCTTATGAAGGACAAAAATCATTCTTTATGTAGTGTTCAAGGATCAAAATGCCTCCTTCACATGGGAGTGACATATTTGGATTTAGTTCCAAGGTTATACTCTCAACTTTTCTAGTAAGTGGCCATATTTTGTTAAATTTTCTAGTAAGTGTGCATATTTTATTGATATTGTGAAGTCCGACAAGTTTCTTTAAAATATCGATAAAACAAATGAACATATATTTTCCCGAGCAAATATATTATAATGTAATCCAGTGTATTTTTATTTTACTGATTTTTTGTTAATAGGTATTAGTCTTACGTGACACCAACGCAACAATAGACCATGTAGGAAACTAGAGACCAAGATATGTCTAGACATCAGTTGGTAATGCAATCTCAATGTTCTATCCTTGATTTCAATATAGAAAGCTCATGTTGGTAAAATTTATATTTTTCTTTATGGTTTAATGTATTTTCTTTAAAATTTATAATTTTCATTTATGTTGTAATCTATTTTCTTTATTTCCGATCATGTTTTGATCGTGAGGACTAAGTACATTAATTAGGTGGTGATTTTTTATTTTATGGAACGTTGTCGTGAAGCAGGGTCCTTGGTATCATTGGTATCATGGGGCTGCAAGATACACACCTAATGGTATACCTCACCAAATGAACATTATGACACATAATTCAGTCCCCAAGGTTTCTTTTTCATCCCAAACTAGAGTGAATGGGTATCCCTCAATTTCGAGAACAATTTCTCTAGAAGAAACAAATCAAGCATAGTAGGTATGGAGCAGTGTGGCGGGTGCTGCAACACCACAATAAGAGAAGCACATAGTTGGGAGGTTCTTGTTTCCTCTTGTTAACGTCATCAAGTCATTTGGAAGCACTATAAAGTTATTTTGTTTTCTACTTGATATGGAAAATAATGAGTTGTTTCCTCTATTGGAGTTTAATGATTACATGGCTGCAAAAGTTGAGGAATTTGTCCAAGTTCAAGATGTAACTTCAATATATTTAAGATGGAAATCAAGTGGCTCCAAAAAATGCAGTCAACCGACGGTTTTGTAATTTAATTTAATTTTTTATAGTTCTTTCATTATGGAATTTTTAATAGACATAAATGGTTGACTAAGAGAATCAACAATTTTGAAATTCTCCATGAATCCATGTGGTATAGGGAGACATGTATAGTGATTCAAGTGGTTAACTATGCAAGATATATTTATCTTTTCCCACCGAACTAGCTATCCTGAAATGATGTCCGCATTGCAATGAAGCCCCTTACCTCAAGTCATTAATTCCTACATTGATGAAATTTTCCTTCCGTGTTTCTGTAGGAAGTTAGAAAGCAAAGAAAGAACTAGCTAAACGTGTTAACGAAACATGAGTCTATATTTTCTTCCTCAACATTCTTCAATAATATTTTTTGTATGATTTTGATGCATGAACGTTATATTACCTCTATTCTTTTATTGTTTTTTAAATGAAAATGCACACTAAAATCTAAATGTGTTATAGTTTATTATATGTCTGTGAAAATATACCTCATCCAAATCGTAAGCTTTATCGTGAGAAAAACGCTTCACTATATAAAAAATTTAGTCCATATAAAGAAAATACTCATCCAAGTGAAATATCTCAATAAGCCCATATATCATGATTGAGCAAAACTTAATTGTATTCACTTGTATTGTCATACTAATATGATTGAGCATAACCCATTTAAAGCCTAGTATTCAATACACATGCCTTATTAGTACAAGAGTGGTGTTTCCTTATACTGATATTATGAGATGAATGTATGGAATTGTTATTATGCTGATAGTAATTATGAATAATCTAGTTATAGTTGAGTGCTTACTTTATCTCCCTAATCATCATACTGAACTTCATCGAACTCACAATATTAGCTTCATACTACATGTTCAAATTTGTATATTAAGAAAAATAAGATTGAAAGCCATTGATATCAATAACATGGAATGGTAGCACTTGGACTTTATTACATATTATATATGCACAATACTAGCTCATTACTATCAATGATATTCAAGTAATGAATGCAGGGTCAGGGTCTTAGCATCTGGGAAAAACATTTCACTGTTTAAAGATTCACTCAATATAAAGAAAAGACTCATCCAGTCTTTTCACATTCGGGAAGAATGCCTCATGCTTTCAAAGTTTACCTACTGTGAGTATATTTAGCATGAAAATAAAACCATACTAACTTTACAAACTAGTGTTGTAGTGTTTTTTTCATCCTCCTTGGTGTCAAGATAGTATAGGTGTAGTACCCAACTTTTTTCTTTTCACGAAGGTTATATAGAGAACCATTATTGCCTTGCAACCTTTGATTCCTTATTTTCAATTACTATCCATATTTTTCGTGTCTTGTGACAATAATAATTGTTAGTCTTTTGAAATTCACATGAATACCACTGATACAAGCTTGAGCTGCTTTGTGGAAAAAATCAATACTCGTTTAGGTTGTTTCATCAATTGTGACGTTAGTTGAAGAGGAAAATGATCCTCACACTGTTGGACAAATTGCATGAGGTTGAGGTATGGGTTGAAGTTGTTGCAATGATGGATGGATCATTTTACATTGAAGTTGAGAGTATGTATTGGTTATATATTATTCCAATTGAATAGGTTCAAAAATCAATTTCGCAAAAAGATAGATTATAACTTATTCTATTGGAACTATCAATTTTGAATCAGAGTTGCGAGTGCATAGAACTTGTAGCAAATATGTTTCTTAATCTAAACTTGTTTTTAACTCTATGCTCGACTACTTTGTTATAAAACAATATTAGATGGAATATTATTTTTTAGAAAAATTATATATGTGTTATATTTAGTAACTAAGTTATAGGTTTTTTTTCTCTATGAAGCATCTGATAGATTTTAATTCTCGAGGTCATGGAAAAGCATTTATAATCACATGTTAAATTAAAAATTGGAGTAAGAGACAAATTAAAGACTTTGGCATAAAAATTAAATAAAAAATACATATATGCTAAAAATTGGAATCTCAGAAAAATGAAAGAGTTTGATCACATAAGCTCACTCGAACTAATTCTGCCGTAGATATGGGTGATTCCGGTAAATCTCGAGGAACAAAACGTTGCTCAATATAATGAAAATAATTGTGCAGGATTTTAGTGTGTCAGCATAAAAAATATGGAAATTTAAGAGCGACGTTGATGACCACTGCACAAACGAGGGGCTGAGAAGCTCCACCACCACGCAGAACACTAGAGAGGATGCAACAAAGCACTAGAGAGGATGTAACATAGCACTAGAGAGGACGCAACAGAGCACCAGAGAGGACGAGGAGCAAAAACCACTCACAGCGCACAAGAGCACCAGAGAGGACGAAACAAACCACCAGAGAGGGCGCACCAAAGCACCAGAAAGAACACAATAGTGCACGACACAAACAACATGAGTAGAGTGAAAATGATGAAATAACAAATAGTTGCATTCGGTTAAAGATATTTGACGTTTCTTTGGCCAAAAAAAACTTTTGGACGAACAATTGTTCGGTTGAACAAGTATATGTCAAGCATTATTTTCTCGGTTATCCATGCAGAGTGTGCATTACGAGGCACTCCGTTAACTTTAACTTCTAGGTGAACATTTTTTCAACCGAAAGTTAGTTGCATGTTTTTTGCCGAAAAAATAAATTGTTCAACCCAAAACATAAAATAGTTTAGCCAAAAGGTTGTCTAATACAGATTCCAAAATTTGATTCTCAACGACATGAGCAAAGTGAAAATGATGAAATAACAAATAGTTGTGTTCGGTTAATAGATATATGATGTTTGTTCGGCCGAAAACATTTTTCGACCGAACTACTTTTTGTCGAAAACAACTTTCTGCCTAACAATTGTTCGGTCGGACAGGTGTTCGACAAAAACAGTATTTTCTAGACATTATTTTCCTAGCTATCCGTGCAAAGCACCCATTACAGGGCACTCCGTTAACTTTAACTTTCGGCCGAACCTTTTTTTTTAGCCAAAAGATAGTTGGATGTTTTTGACCAAAAAAATAAATTGGTTCGACCGAAAACATAGAATAGTTAAGCCAAAAGGTTGTCGAATACAGATTTCGAAAATCGATTCTCAACAAGTAGACACAAAGGTTCATGATTTCACCCCTTTCAAATCTTCTACCTAGTTGATATCAATTTAGAAAGGGATAGACCTTATGAAATAATTGGTTCTTCCTTAAAAAAGAGTATTAAACATTACCAAAGTCAATGTGACATCACAAAAATTAATCAAACAACAATTAAAAAAACTACTTATTAAAAAAACAAAAAATTAAATTAAATAACTTAACAATTAAAAAAAACCAGGAAATGGTGAGTGTGAAAATACGGAGGAAGAAAAAAAAAAACCCCCTCTAATGCAGGAGTAAACATCAAAATAACTCAAAACTGAAAAGGAAACTAAAGAACTCTAGATGGGCACATACCAAAACAGAACAGAAAAACTCTAAAAAGGGATGGACCCGAGGACGACCAAGAACTAAGTTTGAAATGAGAAATAGCAAATAGTAAGACCTTGAGTAAACAAAAACAAACATGGAATTTGTTTCAAAATCAATTATTTATTTAGAATTTGTTTCAAGACCAATTATTTATTCAGTCTCTTTCATCTTGTAACCATATCTTTATTTACTTGCATCTTTTGTTTCCTCAGATAATAATTACTTATTATAAGATAACAATAATAAGTATAAAATGATTAAAACATTGTCCTTGTATACTTTCACAAAGGATCAATATCGCACAAGTGGTTTGGAATAATAGTTATCTAAATCTGACTAAACAGAAACCGCATAAATAAAATGCCAAACCGTATTGTAGAAGATAATAGCGAGAACTATCGCCATCAATATGACTATGCAAAGGGATAACGCTATTATAGTGTCGTCGAGCATGATATGAGAAATTAAGAGTACAGGTAGTTTCAGTATCGAAGTTACTTATGTTCAATATTGGTGACCTAAGCCTGTGAATACAAATATTTGTGCGTGTCACCAGCGATGCTGCTTGAATCTCCATGTGCCCAGCCCAGGTTCCGCTTTCTTTCATACTTTGACAGTAAAAGTCAAAATTCACATCATCTTCTACAAAAGGTTCAAAGTCTTCGCGGTGCTGCATAATATATTCTACCACCATCTCACGATATCTTGAATGTTCTTCTTCATTGCCTTCTATCTGATGTGCGATTGCTCTGAAGAAACAGTTGCCATCGGCTGCTACAGGAATAATTCGTAGACCTAAAGCTGCCAATTGGATTTTAAATGTATCGTTGAAGTTACCCATTTACGTAAATGCGACGGATCTGTATATACACCACGTGTATGTAATTAGGTTGATTGATGATACAGATTGATGAGAATTCATGAACACACTAAGAAATCACAATGATCAGATTTGACTACCTTTTATATAAAAACTACTGTCGCTAAATCATGCTTCCGTTCTAGCAGGCCGACGTAATAGAAATCTTCCATTTTCTAGAATGGTCGCAGTTTCCATCAAAGGGCTCCATGAGAAGAGACAGCTCAGCCATAAGACCCGACACAAATAGAAGTCTTCCATTTTCTATTATGGTCATACTTTCCACCAAAGGGCTCCACCGTCCACGGCTCCATAATGAGAGAGCTGAGACATTTCAAGAGACGACAATGCTAATGTAATATAGTAAGTTCCTAATACCAATCTTTCCTTGTGTGGTTGTTTCAAACCCTATGCTGGGCCCATGGACCATAAAATCATCTTTTAGTATCTAACATATCCGTTTTTATCTTTGGACCATAGATTATGTCTCCACAAAACTATGTACTGTGGAAAGCTGTGAAATGGTTCCCACAAAACGATGACAAGTCTTTAAGACTCATCCTTATTCAAAAATTATCTTCATATTGTATATATACCTCTTGGTGGCTAAATATTCAACTCTAATGCGTGTAGTGCTTGAAGATCTCATTTTTTGCATTAGTCCTAAAAGCTTCATGACAATAGTATGGCCTCTTTTTTATAGCTCAATCCTAGTCTTTATCCCAATATCCATCCCTAGTATGAAAAGCCTCCTAGAAGTACTAGCACTCCACTTGGTTGCTAAAGGTCCTATCTTAACATCAATCGCTCGTTTGAGAGACCTTGTATCCTTGTCCCTCTCAGAGGTCAAATATACTTTGAGGCCACCTTCGTGGACCATATTCTTAAATTATTTATATAGTATTTAAGGGAATTTATTTCATCCGGTAAAGACACCAAAATTTACACTTGGTGCACAAAACATCGTATTGACTCCCATATGACAATTGGAGATTAGGCATCTCTCTTGAAGGGCCATTATAGTGGTTCGAGAGAGAGTTCATGGCTAATCTTCATTGAATTCTTCACTTGCACCCTAAGTATGTTTATTTTCTCCCATTATGAATACCAAGCTCTGAATACCCATACATTATGTCTAAAAATTTCTAGTGATGCTTGTATCTCACTTGATGGCCAATAGTTATAAGACCTAGAAGACTAATCTAGATCATATATCCCTTGGCTTCCTTCATCAAGCATGGTCAAGCCCCCAAGACACATGCCTTGTACAAAAAATCTCTTAATGACTCCTATGTACAATGAAGAGGCCAGTGGTATAGTTGTGTAAGGTGATTTGAGGCCTAGCTCAAGGATTGGGGCCATAAAATGTTCATTTTGGGATAAATGCTCAAGGAAAAATGTATTTTCTATAGGGTTTTGTAGTGATACATGAGGAATTGTTAATATCCCTATAAAGGTCAAGGATATTAAATTTAGATATCCACAAGATTTTTTTCCTCTCCTAATCATGGTGAAGGACATAAGAAACATCCCGATTGCTTAAAAACTCCTAACGGGACTCCTACCCCACCCATATAAAGAAATCCCCTTTATGGGACTTATGTTGTAGTTATTATCTTAATCCTAGCACATTAGCCCAAGAATATTCACTTAGGTTATATAAGTCCCCGAATATCTTCTGCAACCATGGTTAAGGCATCTATGTCCACACTTGATGTAAAATGACTCATAATTGTACGCATTTATTATTGAGAAGGACAATGATTCCTTTTAGATGACATGTTTTTCGATATGGTTGCTTTTTATGGTAGTTCATTTGTGAAAGCCATATGAGGGACCCAAAGGCCTTATGTTTCTTCCTTGACAATGAGTAGTGCCATCAAAAACCCATTCCTTATTCAAAATACTTAGATGCCAAAGGTTTGTTCTAAAAGGACTCGGTTGTGGTTTGAGATCATATTCATCACCAATAATACTTAGAGTACATTTATGGTGTAAAACCGTTGTTTCCTCTGGTTATTATGGTTAAATCCGTAAGAACCATCTTACTACACAAAGAATATGGATCATGTACATATTCACTTGTATGCCAAAAACCCACTTTAGATGGTTTATCTTATGATTTGAGCCCTCGATCATGGTTGATTGGGTCAAGAGTATTAATTTGGGGGCTAACACCTTGGTTTCTCCCAAATCATGGTTAAGGCCATTAAACCCATCTCTGATGTACAATTTTATTTCTAATGGCAATCATATCTTATCATAATAAAAACTATCTCCTATGTGGGCCATGCTTTGTTATTTGTGGCGTCGTTCATGGATTCATTTAGGACATAAAGACATTATTTTCATCCCATGTCCATTTTCAAGGGCTCGATATGCATCCCTTCTATCCAAATGATTATAGGAGCAATATTGTTTCACTTATTTCTTAAATAACCAATTTAGAGGGACCACATGGTGTTTTGAAGCCAAGTTCATGGACCTCGAACCCTAGAAACTTCGTTTACAACCTAATTGCTTTACTCCCTATCCTTAAGTGGCCAAGTGTCCAATTAGCATCCCTCATGTGAAAATAATACTTAAAGAATTGATATTATCATTGGATGCAAAATATCCACTTAAGAGGAACTATGTAATGGTATAGGGTATCGATGATGGCCATGCCATTCCTTTTCTATGATTTTGGAAAGAAGGAGTTATAGATGTAAAACCCTAAAAATAATCATAAAACAAACATAGTATATTTATTCAATACTTTTTTATGAGACTACAAAACGCCTAAAATACATATCAAGATAAATGATATGGAAAAATTGCTAAAATAAATTTTAATGTTAAAAATAACAGTAGCCTCTTTTGAAAAAATTTGGTTGAGTTCATATGTTCCGATCCCTTCTCCTAGGACCATGGGTATTGGGCCCCTCTCAGCATGAATATTGGGAGACATTCCC
Source organism: Pseudotsuga menziesii (assembly GCA_001517045.1). Taxonomy (NCBI): domain Eukaryota; kingdom Viridiplantae; phylum Streptophyta; class Pinopsida; order Pinales; family Pinaceae; genus Pseudotsuga; species Pseudotsuga menziesii. Next base: position 37,555 of record LPNX010518006.1, read on the forward strand.
AGTGTCTCTTAATATTTTTAGGTAAATTTCACCTTTCAAATGTTTTAGTAATGACTAAAAACAATTGACATTTTGTTTAAATTTAATTTAAGTTGTTTAAATTACATGTTTCAAATGTTTAATTTTAATGAATGACATCTTAAATTTTAATTTATTTGATAAGTATATGAAAAGTTGAAGTAATTAAATTAAAATTGTAGGTGGGTAAAGGCATTGTACACCTTCCATTGTTTGGCTCACTGAGGTAAATTTATTTATTTTTATTGTTTTAAATTGCAATTGTATTTTTATCAAAGTTTATTTAGAGTATAAAATTTATATATTGATGCTTAATTATAATTTGCATGTGTTATAGGTCAATCACCACGATAATGTGGAGAGTGATATCCATACAATGGATACTACATAGTTATATATGTTATATATGTTTTTGGACCCTTCATATATCTATAGTTTTTGGTTCCAGTTCAAATATAATTTAATTAAATGCTTAAATGATTTAATTTGGTCATGTGATACATATATTAATGTCTTTGATGTTTATATACAATATGCTACCCTTGTGTTTAAACAATTTTTCTGAAGAGCCACTTTATGAATGTTAGGAACGTTCAATATGTTCAATATATTAGTTGATGTTTATATACAATATGCTGCACTTTGGTTTAATTGATTTTCAATCATTAGGAATGTTCATTAAAATGCACTTTATGAATGTTAGTTAGGACTATTTTCAATCATTTAGGTGGAATAATTTATGATATTTGTAGAGTATTCAATAAAATGCACTTTAGGAATGTTGGTTAGGAATATTTTCAATCATTTAGGTGGAATAAATATTATATCTATTTATTATTCTATAAAATGCACTTTCGAATTTTTTTCAATCATTACGAATGTTCAATAAATTTAACATTAGGAATGTTAGTTAGGAATGTTTTCAATCATAAGGAATCTTCAATAAAATGCACTAAATAGGAATGTTAGTTATGAATGTTTTTAATCATTTGGCTAGAACAATATATGATATTTGTAGAATATTCTTTAAAATGTACTTTAGGAATGTTTTCAATCATTATAAATGTTGAATAAAATCCACTTTATGAATGTTAGTTAGGAATGTTTGCAATCATGTAGGTGGAATAATATATGATATCTGTAGAATATTCATTACTTAAACTGTATACAAATTTTATAATAGAATAATGGTTTGACTTAGATCATGTGCCAAAAATTATGAATACATTGAAAAAACATTTCCTTTTAAGATAAATTCTCTAGGTGTATAGCTATATATTTTTTTCTAGGCCACTATGACAATCATTTACTTATCATATTCATACTATGATTTTATCATTGATATCATGATTATATTTGGTTAATAATATTAGTGTATATAATGCATTTTATAGAGTTCTTCAATTTGAATTAATGCAATTTATAGAGCCCTTCAAAGTGATAATTTTTGCTATTTACTTGATACATATCATAATGTTACAAAGTTATGGATACTTGATACAATTAATCAATCAATTTGATGTACATATGTTCAGAAATCTAAGAACAATTTATCATATAATTTATATCAATTTGATATACATATGCTCAACAATATAAGAATAATATGAAATAAGTTTCATCAATTTGATGTACATAAGCTGAACAATGTAAGAACACTATCACATAAGTTTCCTCAATTTGATGGACATAATCTCAACAATGTGAGAACTTGATATCATATTTAATAAAAATTATAAATTTGACATGTACATAAGCTCAACAATCTAATCTAACAATCTATCATATTTAAGTTTCAAACAGGCACAGGTCTCATGATTTGACAATTTCATAACATGTGAGTGCATAACATTATAATTTCAACAACAATTTACACTTTTAAGGAATGTGATTAAAAAATCATCAAAACAATCTAGCTAACTTATCAATAATCACTCTATTTGAGTGTCACAATTATAAAACCAATGAAGGTGTCCTTCATGTAAAAAGTATGTATCATGTTCAACATGATTCAAATTAGAAATAAGATCGTAAAGGAATGTCATCTTCAATTATTCTTTCATGATCAACTTTTGACATCTTCCATCTTCTAGCTTTAAATTTTTTATTTGAAGTAACTTCTATCAACTTTATGTGAGATGCGCATACCGGATGACTATATTGGCAGCATATGACATTAGGTTGATAGTCTTTAAAGTGAATGCCACTTTCTGTTTGATGTGTTTCTTGAAAAAACTAAACTTTTAATAGAATTGACCCTCTTTCATATATAAAACCGTTGTCATCATAGTCCTCCAATAATTTCATATTTTTCTCTGTGCATCATTGTTATAGTGGATTTCACCACTCTAGGTGAATCACACTTTGTATGGCCTTCCCCTGTCCTGCTATAGACTCCTTAGCCCCTATGGACCATTTTTTGTCCTTTGATGTTTCCTTGATCATCCCTAAAAACACATGAAAAATGCTATATGTGACTTTTAACCTTATAAGCACATACATATGCGGGTTTGAGCCATATAACTGCATACATCAGGATGTGTAAATAATCCAAATCCTTTTGGAGTTTTCCTTGACATGGATCCGACTCATTTGACTCCTGGCCTTCCATATGCCTTGAGATCTCTCGGATTCAAACTTTCAGTACCCCTTTGAAAAGCTATATAAAAAACACCTTGGTACATTGAAGGCATAAGAGAGAATTGAGAGCAACAAAACTATAGTCCATTGTTGCTGGAACTTATGCTTGAGTCCGCATCCCTTTGTCCCTTGGAGCACTTTTGTGTTCTTCCCAAGCTTGCATTTTCCTTATGAGCTTGCTATCAAGAGATGGAGGATTGAAGTGGTGGAGGTCCAAGTGGGGGATTTAGTTTCTCTTGTTCGCAGACGTGCCGTCAGAGGTTGTATCTTGTAATCTCTGATTTATGATAATATAAATATCTTTTCCTATCTAATGATGTGTATTTGAACGAATATTTTATTCATGGGATTATGTCAAATGATTTTACATTATTGATTATATATGCTAGAATAGATCTAACACCATGATATATAGAATGCTTGTATTGTTTACTTGTTGTTGAGGAAGTAATACAGCAATTCAAGCCAAAGATTGGAAAGCTCAACAGGGATCTACTTCAACCGTCCAGAATAAGGTACAAGGTCTGATCCTTTAGTGTTAGACATTTTATTTCTATTGCATATTGGGGAAGATTGATTTCTGGAGTCAAGTTGTCTATTGTGGTACCCCAAGCCATAGGAATTTCTCTTCGTAACAGAATTGGTGACTCCGCTGGGGAGTTCCTAGTAGTTGTCCTTTGGGGGTTGTTTTATCGGCATTCAATGTATTTGAATTGCTCTTTCTCTCTTGTTTCTATGTCAGGTATGGGGGCATGTATGCCTGGTAGAGTCTGATTGGTGTGAATTTTGTCTCAGCCTGTCTATTTGCCTTGATTTTATGCACCTTTTCTTCTTGTATGTGGGTTTTTGATTTACAGTCGCGTATACATGCAGTTTCCTCTGTGATTTCGGCATATACACGCAGGTTTACTGCGAACAGTCGTGTATACCTTTGGTTTTGGTTTTTTTTGGAAGATAATTGGTTGCTGGGTGAATTCTGTTAGTTGCTGAGTCTCCTTTGACATTGCCTGAGTCTGTTTTGACCTCCATTTCTGACCAGAAATGTTTTTTTTAGCCTAAATTTTTTTTTAGGAAAGTTCTTGTCATGGCATTTTCGATTTTCTGTTTGAGATTAGTGCATTAGAGTTCTTTTATCTTAGTACTTTGCTGGAATGTTGTTTGAGTTTTCTTGCAGAGTCTAGGGGTCATAGAATCATCCTTTTTCTTTTTGTATCTCTTTTATTTTCAAAAAATTCAAAAACATTTGCTTATCATCATGCATTGGATTTTGCACTTCGCATTGTACTTGCACTAGATAGATTTGCTTTGGAGTACTAGTTAGGACTTCATATAGGAAAATTTGCATTCATCATTTGAAGAAGAATTGTGCATTTCACATAGTAGCATACCCTATTTTCATCAACACAATGCATTTGCATTGATTGTTAGGTGTGTATTTTACATCCTATTGCGTCATAACACCACTAGTTGCACGACCATATCCTATTTTTGAGTAATAAAGAAAACTAAAATCAACGCTAAATAAAATGAATTACACTCTTTTCTTTTCTAGGGTGCACCAACAAGCTTAGGTTTTAGGATCTTGGAATAGTTCATTGTAATTTAATTCTCCAAGATCACTAAACAACAACATCTAGGTGTCTTTCCAGGTGAGTGTGTGAAATCCTTGGTATAACAAGTGTTCTCAGGATCCTCCTCTCAAAAGAGAGTTAAGCACGAGGCAGTGTGAGCGGTTATTGACTGGGATGACCCCTAGTCATAACTGAGTAGCACCGGATATATTTCCAGGATTGTATTCATATCTAGGGGCTCTTTTGAGAGTTTCGGGCTTTGCTACCCTACCCATACGGTCAATCTTGCCTGCGACTGTCCGCCTCAGCATTGAGTATATTGAGGTGACCTTAGTGGCCTTACCTAGGATATCGAGGGGGTACTTGTAGAGGTTATTTTGCATGTGTCTCGACTAGGTTGGGGTTGGATAGCACAGTCACTTTACGCGTTGAAGCTGAGGGCCACAATAATTGGTTACATACATCCACTTGTTGTGTATGGGAGTCTCAAGCCTCTCCTAGGCGAGACATACCTGCTTCATTTGGGAGATCACTTATCGAGCCCTTGTTTGCTTGCATTGGATTTATATTTTATTAGTGATTTCTCTGTGCACGGTAGTTGGCCTAGGGTTTACGTAAATAGAGAGTCTTTGCTATTTTTTGAATCATTGTGGATTCGAGTGCGGTTCCATGCCGTTCTTGTCGTTTAGCAGGACTTCCACCTTCTACTTCTCCCCCTCCTTTGGGAGAGAGACCTAGACAGTCCCGACGGACTATGTCACACATTGATTCACACACCATGGGGGATTCTTCAGAAGGTATTCCTGAACCACCTCCTCCCATTCATGTAGACGATGGGGAATTTACACCGACTTATGATCCTTCACCCGACTTAGCCGAGTTAGGTCCTGTGATTTTTGAGATAGGAGCCATACATGATAGACCTACTAGCTCTAGGGCTGATTCCCCGTTGATGCATTACCGGTATGGCATGTCGGAGGACGCCGAGACTCATTTTGAACCCACCACTACTAGCTACAGTAGTTATGCTATGTCTGGTTTCCCTATACATGATTTGACATTTCATGTCAAATCCGATTTTGAGCCTAGAATTATGCCTAGGGGTACTCTCATTCCTTACCATGTAGAGAGGTTTGGGAGCACTAGTCACATTGCACCTTCTGTCCCAGTGGTGGAAGCTACATCATATCTCCCTCTTATGTCTAGGGTTAGTGATCCGATTAGGATACCAGATCCGAGACGAGTGACGATAGGTGGTAATACATATATTATTACTCGGATTCCTTCGTCCTTGACCCCTATTTCTTTAAATGTACATCCTCCACCTTATTCACATGGTCCTTCAAGCCGATATATGGCTACGAGATAGGTCCGTCCTGCGGTTACTAGACCAGTTGTGTCTCAAGTCCACATGTCACCCGCTACGTCGGAAGGTTATGTTCATGCTTCTAGAGGTCATCTTGCTACTTCCCAGGCTTATATCCCTACTTCTGGAGCGTATCTTCCTACCTATGGAGTGTCTCATGGGGCATCACATGCGATGACCTATGGACTTTATTATGGGATGCAGTATGGACAGCTTTCCTCACCTTATGGAGGTGGGTATCAACAACCTGCTTACTCTCCTAATTATGGCTTTGTAGCTCCTATTAGCCAAGGTCTACCATACTATGGTACTTCCACGCCACCCTATAAGGGTCAGATAGGAGGAGGACACTATGGCCAAGGCCATGGTGGTCATCAACCCTATATGAATCAGGGAGCGGTCCATCGACCTCATCATCCTAGGCTCCCTTTCCTTGTGACACTTAATCTTCCTGACTTATCGAGACTTACGAACGATCTTGTGGCTCATGACCCAGCTTGGCCGGCTGTCCCTACCAAGATTCCTTTGGACATACCTAAGTTCAAAGCAAAACCGAGAGAGGATCCAAGCGAACACGTTACTACGTTTCACCTATGGTGCTCTTTGAATTCATTACATCAGGACTCAGTCCATTTGCGACTATTTCAACACACCCTCACAGGGCCTGCTGCAAAATGGTATATAGAGTTACCTAGGGGCGCTTTTACTTTGTTCGACGACCTTGCGATGACTTTTCTTAATCACTTCCAGATACCAGTGCGCTATGACGTCGGTACTGAACTCTTGTCGACGTTTCAGTAAGATAAAGCCACCCATATTTCTGATCATATTCAAGAGTGGCGTAGATGGAAGAGATTAATTAAAGATTAACTTGGGTTCTCACTCTCTCCACATTCAACTTGTCCTGATGATGGATCCTGATATGGATTCGAAACGTCGACTTGGTCATTTCGATACTGTGGTTTCTTCGATTACATCAACAAAAACTTATCACCACAGAAATTTGGCAACAGAGATTCTATACCGCCGAAATTCCTTCTTGAGTGGTTCCTCAAGTCGTTATTGCCATATATAGTGAAGGATGTTTCCACATCCAAAGTGTAGAATGAGGAACAACTGATCTTTAGGGCGCAGGAATTGGACTTGATCTATGCTCAATCTAGTTTGTTGTATGAGATTACTCCCAACGCACCTTGTTCCAGTTTCAATCCCAAGGTCAAACCTGGACCACATGCCGATGTCGTTGTGGGTTGTCCAAGTGCGAAACCTGCAGATTCGGTTGCAAAACAAGCTAGTAAATTGTCAATCAACCAATCTACCTTGGGACAAGCTACAGCTTTGTCTCAACCCGCCCAAATGGCGAATGTACTTTCTATGCAATCGTTGGACCGAAAGGGTAACCAACAGCCTGGACGGAATAGAAAGAAGGGTAAAAATAATAATCGAAAGGGTGGGAATAAGAATGAGAATGCTAACAATCATGAGAAGAACGGTAGAAATGCTGGGGGGGACAAGCAAGCGAAATGTAAGGTTAAATTCCCTTGCAATCTTTGTAAGGAATATTACCTCACTTACTTGTGCCTTCGGATTGATGAAGCTTCGAGATTCTTAGCACAAGGCCCAGCTATGAAGATCACCTCATTTACTGCATAACAAGAATATGAACTCGAAGTCCCATGACCAGTCTAGTGATGATGATCCACCATAGGGTAGCGGTCGTGGGTGCATTAACTTGGTCCGTGCTGCCAAGGCTGTGACTTGTGCAAAAGACTATAGTTCATCACAACCCAGCCCAGACAAAGAACCTGATCCACCAAGAACTCCTTTGTGCATTGAGAAACCTGCGGATAAACCTGAGGCTGCACCTCGCATTCCTAAGGGAGTCCTTAAGCGTTCGGGGCATAATACAAATGCCCGAGCTGCCCATAATTATTCAGTTGTCGAGGATTTGGGCCATACTGCTCGTGCGATGTCTACATTGGAAGTGCTTCAGAGTTGTCCTTCACAAAGGAAGGCATTGCTTACTACCCTTGGTGTGAACGATGATGATTCTTCCTCTATGATCAAACTTGAAACCGCAGGACATCAGCCTTGCTTGCCCTACTATGTGTCTCTTTTGGTGCACGTAGAATGTCTTGGTATGACCGTCAAATGTATAGTGGTTGACGAGGGCGCTGCTGCTTCTGTGATGTCTTTGGCATGTTGGAAGGGTCTCGGTTCTCCTAAGCTATCTAAATCAGGGACTATGTTAACTTCTTTCGATGGTAGATCTTTTAGGCCAAACAATATCCTTCCTTCCATTAAAGTCTGTTTGGGGGGGAAGGCCATTGCAATAGAGGTTGAGGTGGTTGATGCGCCCCTTGACTATAATCTCCTGCTGGGTAGGAACTGGATGTATAGTATGCAAGCCGTTGCATCTTCCCTGTTTTGTGTTGTATGCTTTCTACATAATGGGAAGATTGTAACGATTGATCAAATGACATTCAAGAATCCGTCTGTTACTGCATCTTTAGGAGCTTCAATCCCGGTCGTTGAGCATTCTCAGCCGGCAACTGGGAGTGTGGGTGTAGGCATGTATCCATCCCTCATGGGAAGCTTTAGTTGTCCTGCACCGATCCTCATGATAGGATCTTGTTTAGATGAGGCTTTGACTTCTATGATATCGGTGCCTTTTTGCATGAGTCATATGGAAGATCCTTGGATTCTTCCTTCACCGAGTACTTCGAGTGAGCCTGTCGAGACGAGCGCGTCGTTTCCTACAGCCATGATAGCTTATGAAGCTAATCTCAAGAGTGTTGCAAAGCCTCATTCTTCCTCTTCGTGAACGAAGGAGGAAGACCCCTATGTGCTGCCGGCATGGGAAGTACAGTCTTCTCATGCCCACGACTACCTTGATACGGTTTTCCCTTTAGATGAAGCGATTATCGAGGTTATGTCGGGAGTTGAGCCACCATGGGAGGAACTTCATCATAGATCGTACTATTTTCCAGAGCTTGACCATTTGGAGCATGAGGATTAAAGGGAGATTCTTAGTTAGAAAGTTGGTAGTCCTATGGTTCCATTAAGCTCTCTTGGTCTGATGGCTAATGGAAACATGGCGAACATATCGTCAATGATTCCTATCAACATTTCTCACAATCCTGGCATAATAGAGAATGTCTATATTGGGGAAGATTGTTCCCATGCTGAGATTCTCGAATATACCGAGCTATTCAAGGAATTCCATGATATTTTTGCTTGGTCTTATGACGAGATGCCAGGCATTGACCCTCGAATTGTCGAAGATGATATTAAGACTTACCCCAATGCTAAGCCTGCTCGACAACGTTTACGCGCCGTGAATCCTAGGAAAGCACCTGCCATTAAGGCAGAGATAGAGAAGCTGTTGAAAGCCAGTTTCATCTATCCCGTTCCCTTGATGGAGTGGGTTTCAAACCCTGTTCCGATAGATAAAAAGTAGGGAGTGATCCGCATATGCATTGATTTCCATGATTTGAATTGTGCCTGTCCTAAGTATAACTTCCCCACACCATTTATAGATCAGATTTTGGATGAGTGTGCGGGTAGCGAGGTGTTCTCCTTCTTGGATGACTTTTTCGGGTATAATCAGATATAGATTAAACCTGAGGACCAACAAAAGAATGCATTTATTTGTGCTTGGGGAATGTTTTCATATCGAAAAATGGCTTTCGGCCTTAAAAACGTCGGAGCTACATTTCAGTGGGCAATGACCTTAACCGTCCACGATCTCAAGTCTATTATTGAAGTATTTTTGGATGACCTCGCTGCTCATTCTCGTATGAGAATGCGTCATCCCTATCACTTGAAATTTGTATTCGAAAGATGCCAGCACTATTCAGTTATATTAAATCCTCATAAGTGCATCTTTTGCATGAATTCAGGTCGTTTTTTAGGATTCGTCGTTTCAAAGGAGGGTATAAGAGTCGACCCTTTGAAGGTTGAGGAAATACTTCAGTTGTCTCCCCTGAAGAATATTCATCATCTTCAATGTTTGCAAGGCATGACAAACTTCTTACAAATATTTGTGGTCAACTTTGCCAATTTGACTAGAGGCTTTATGTGTCTCTTGAAGAAGGATACTCCCTTTGAATCGGATGAGCGAGCCCAGGAGTCCTTCGATGCACTCAAGCAAGCCCTAGCATCGGACCTGGTGATTAGTCCTGTGGATTATAGCTATGATTTCTTATTATATGTGGTTGCATCTTCAGACACAATTGGTATGGTTTTGGTTCAAGAGGATGAGGAGCTCCAAGAGCATGTCATATATTATCTGAGCCGAAACCTTATTGACGTAGAGATTCGTTATTCTCATGTCGAGAAGCTTGCTTTAGCTACCATACATGCGGTTCAACGTTTGAGACATTATATTCTCCTTTGCCATACCTTGGTTGTGGCCCATGTCAATCCATTTCAGTTCATCCTCACACGAAGGATGATTGGGGGAAAGTATAATAAATGGATTTCCATTCTGCAAGAATTTGATCTTGAGTTTTTTTTGGCAAAATCGAAGAAGTCTTTAGTCTTTGCAGAGCTCATTTCAGACTTTCCGAGTGAGACCGAGGAGTTGGTATGTGAATATACATTTGTTGATGAACACATATTCTTAGTATCTACGTTAGACCCATGGTACGGGGATATCATAGTATATCTACAAACACAGAGGACCCCTACTCACCTCTCGCAAGATGAACGACGACGATTACGTCACGTCTCTAAGAACTACCTTATAGTGGAAAATACTTTGTACCGCCATGGGGTAGATTCCATTTTACAACGTTGTTTAAATCATGACGAGGTTGAGGTTGTGCTGAATGATTGCCATGGAGGGGCGTGTGGTGGTCATTTATCTGGGATTTCTACAGCTCAAAATATTTTGAGAGTGGGTTATTTCTAGCCGTCGATCTTTAAAGATTGTGTTGATGCAGTCAAGAGGTGCCACCCTTGCCAGGTGTTTGCACGTAATATGCACTCGAAACCTACTCCATTACATCCCATTATCACCGCCGGTCCCTTCACTAAGTGGGGGATCAATTTTATGGATTGCAACCCAGCTTCGGCTGGGGGGCACCATCACATTATAGTGACTGTTGATTACTTCATGAAATGGACTGAGGCTATGCCTACAGTAAAATATGATAGTGAGATAGCCGCTCACTTTGTATTCAACCAAACCATTACTCGGTTCGGGATTCTGAAAGAGCTTGTCACTGACCATGGCTCGCACTTTCAGAATCGTATGATGGAAGAGTTGGCATCCAAGTTAGGGTATAAGCAAGAGCACTCTTCTTGTTACTACCCCCAAGCAAATGGACAGGTAGAGGCAGTGAATAAATCACTCAAATAAATTCTCCAACGAACCATCGTACAAAGCAAGAATAATTGGCACATTATGTTCTATCCTACTTTGTCAGCATATCGAACCGCATTTAACTAGACTGCCACTGGTTTTTCTCCATATCAGCTTGTGCATGGAGTGGAGTCAATATTTTCGGTTGAATGTGAAATTCCTTCGTTGAAGCTAGAGGTGGAACTCTTACCAGACACTTCACCTTTGGAGGAGCATTTGGTTCACCTTGAGCAACTTGATGAGCAACGTCGAGATGCCTTGGTGGCTCTAGAGGTTAATAAGTGTTGCGTTAAGGTCCAGTACGATAGATCTGTCCATCCAAGAGTGTTTAGTGAAGGAGACTTGGTCCTCTTGTGGGATCAACTGAAAGAACCCTTGGGGGCAGGGAAGTTTAATCCTATGTGGCGTGGTCCTTACGTGGTCAAGCGTGTGTTAGAGAAGGGTGCCTATGAGTTAGTCGATTACGAAGGAATAGCTTTGGCAGAGCCTAGAAATGGGCTCTATCTTAAAAAATACTATGCATAATCTTTGGCCAAGGCTGCTTGTTGTATATTATTGTACAACTTTGCATAGTTAGGTCTTTTCCTTATCGTGATCGGGTTTGTGATTAGTTTCCATTTCTTTTGGCAGATGTCAATGGAATATTCCACCTACATAGGATTCGTGGATGGTGCAAGCCGTCACACTCAACACTCAGCCTCAGCTGCTTCGATGATTTATACTCCTTTGCGTCAGGTACTGTCTTTAGGAGGTGTATGTCTACGGCCATATTCGAACAATGTTGTTGAATATAGCGCCGTTATTGAGCTTCTACAGGATGCCATTTTGCATGGCGTTCTATCTCTTGAGGTACGTCTTTATTTGGAGTTAGTAGTGTCACATCTCAATGCTTTGTACCATGTTAGAGATCCGACGTTATTGAGAAGGTTCTTACGTGTGAGATTGTTAGAACAACAATTTGATAGTATAACATATATACACATTCCAAGAAATAATAATCAAGTTGCTAAATCATATGCTAACTACGTGTTAGATTGGCATTTATTTCATTCATAATAAATTAATCACAAACACAATTGTTACACATGTAAATAAATAAACTGATCACCATAAAACTTTTTATATATAAAAAATGTGGTAATACATAGTGTCATGATACAAAATTGGGGCTTTTTAAGCCACCATCATATAATACATGGTAGTACAAAATGAATACACTCCCAGATGTCTAGTCCTATGGAGGAGGAAGAGGGTTGTGATCATGGAACGTCACTACGGCTCTAGCTAGCCGTCAAAATAAACAAACCCATGCGCATGGCACACCCACCACCTGTCGCTGCATAGCCTCAGGAAATTCCTCGACTTGCACCATGGGAACTCTATGAGTCAGTCTCACAAAGTTGGTATGAATGCTCTGGAGCGTTCGCTCTGCATCCACACCCATGATGTCATCTCCTCTTCCCCTCCATCTATGACGAGGGAAGCCCTCTGGTCGCTGTGGTCCCACATATGCACACAAATGGTAGATGTCACTATGTATTGTCGCACAAAAACATGTTTTTTGCTTCCATATAACCAAGAAAATAAAAATAAAAATTAAATAACTCAGAAAATTTAAAAAAAATGAGGGTCGAGATTCGTTACCTATATCGCCATATGTTGATCCTGGTGGCAATGGCATTTCCAGATCCCCTCAGAAATATATCCCTCCATAGGGGTAGTCATCAATGGCAACAATCTGTCATCGCCACCATGGAAAGAAGTCAGCTAGATATTTGTTGGCCACCCTACCACCCCCCAGTCTGCGCATCGCATCTGCCCAATGCTGTTGGGCTGGATCTCGAACCCCGTGGAGAGGAACATCCACTCTAGGGCTCAATTCTAGAACACGCTCGAAGAAAAACGTGCTCAGAATAGTGCTGAACCCGAAGTTCTGTACCCTTCCTACCTTACACTCACTAAGCTGGTGTTTCATGTTGCTCAGTAGCGTCGTACTCCAGTCATAGACTATGGGTCTCATGCACTCCACTGCATAAAACATCAGGGGCCGCGAGGCCTAGTGGAGTGATGCTAAGCCTGCTATGGTACCTAGCGTCAGTAATATGGCCTTTAGGCCTAGCACCTTTATAGCATTGCTAGGGACTTGACTCCCCACCTTCTCATTGTCTAGAAAATAGTACACGGATATGTACTCATCGATAGTCAGGCCACCCCCTAGCCCGACTCAAGAATGAAGGTTCACCACCTCCCCTCGTACAGAAAGACCAGTGACAAAGTATATGTCCTCCACCTCTATAGTGAGGGACATCCCATCAATACGGAAGGACTCTAAGTCTGGATCCCAGTAGTCTACCAACATCTGTAGCATTCTTGGTTTGGCCCTCAAACCACCAAGACACCAAAACTTGTAGAGTCCACATGCATGTAATGCTTGTTGATCCATTAAGTGGGCCCTTACTACTTCCTCTACTTCACCATGCTCATTCTCCATTCTAGCACCATCCTGCAAAAGAAATTGCAGAATTATCCATTAGTTTACTTGAAAACCTTATGTGCGGCCTCATATGTGACTGTTTTGAAAATAGCCGCGTATGTACACGGTTTTTAGGCCATTTTCCGCGTATAACCAGCCCTATACGTGGAAAAAACCTCGATATTTGTATGGGCCGCAGCCCGCACTTTGGGATGGCTTAAAAATTTCATTGAACCATGAAAATCTATAAAAATTATATCAAAATGCAAGAGGAGAGCATGAGTAAATACCTGGAAGAAACAGTTGTGAATTCTGTCGGCTGGATCTTCTGGAATTTGCAGTTGAAAGTCAAAGCTCAAATGGGTAAAAGTTTCAAATGATTTATATTTTTTACTATTTATAGAAAAAATTTCAAATATTTGAAAATTTTTACCCCCTTTCCTATAGTTTCGACATTTTCTAACCATTTTGGACCATTTTTTACTGTGTTGTAGAAGACCTTTTTCAGTGCCGTTTCAGCCATTGGATTGACCCATTCGTGCCGATCTTAGGTATCATGTCTAAACTAGCATATAGGATATGTTTCACCACCATTTGCATTTTGCATGACCTTATGACCATATCACCATGTCCTTAGGTATGAACCCACTCTATTATGTCACGAACCTTCTTGCTGCTTTAGAAGTGGCATGATATGATTGGTAGAGCTTCACCTTACATGGGTACCCTAGTTATCACCTTACTTGCATTTGGTGCCCATGCCGATGGTTTCTCCTTTAGGGTGTGGGAGTCCGTTGTATAGTACTGCCATGACTTTTCACAAGAGCCTCATACTCCTCTTGATCTTATGCTGGCCTATTTCCCTCAGGACTCCCTCATGTCAAGTTGTGAATGCATTATCATGAGATTTTCCTGCCTTATTGAGCTTTATGTCGACTCCCCTGACATTGCGTTTTAGCCATATAGCCTAAGCTTGTCTCATGTCTAGCCATGTAGAGCCATTTTTATATCCTTCGCAGCTTGATTCCCTTTTATCGGGAGGGGATTTTCCCCAGAGTGTCGATATCCTACACATGTATCCTTGCATTGAGCATAGGTATGTTTCACTGCTTGGAACTAGTTTGTTTTCCCTTATGACACTCGTCTCCTCCTATTTTGTAGCTATAAAGCTAGTTTATTCTTTTTTCAAGCTTTTCAAATAACTGAAAAAGTCCAAAAAAATCAAAAAACCAAAAAGCCAGACAAGGAAAGATGTTATCTTTGGCAACTATAGTGTCGTGTCGCCTTCGAACAGAGCATTGTATATCACATCCATTGGTTGGGTTATATTTTGACTTTAGGACTTGTACTCGTTTATTTGAGTTTATCTCCACTGACTGGTTAAGCTTCCAGTCCCTATGGAGCCTCTGTTGCTGCTTCCTGTGTCAAAAAGATGTCCCAGTTTGTATATCGACTCTATGTTTCCTTCATTCAGTCACCATACACCATTATGATCTTGTTTGAAGGAAGTTGAAACTTGAGTCAGCCATTCCTCAGTTATCTTGACTTTACATGTCAGCCATTCCCGGTACAGTTTATGGTTCGTGCACCTATGGTCAAGTCCTTCCACATTATATAGCCTTGTCGAGTACCTTGTGTTTGATGATGGGGGATGCCTTAATGCCCTCCTTCCAACGAATTTCATCCCATCAACTTCAGATCATTTATTCTGGGATTGGAATCTAGAGTCATTTTGAGTGCCTCGAGACTTGCAGTCATCAGTGGTAGGTTCTCTCACCATCAACAGTTTCTTAAGAATACATCAATGTCCCCTGATTGATGGATCCTTTCAAGTGTTCGACCTCAACACATTTATTCACACTTGTTAGTTTTCACTCTAGTACCTTGATTCCCATTTTCATCAATGGTGGGTGATCTCGCATCTGTTAACGGTATACATTAATGACCAGTAATCAGATGATGGACTACTATGTTCAACCTCGACACCTCTATTCGTATAGTAGGACACATACTCATAGCAGTTTGTGTAGAAGACTTTCCATATTGGTGGCATCTCTTATATGCTACCTCCTTGATCGTGCCAGTGTTCATGAGATTTCAGCTCTCGTGACTTGATTCCATTATATGTCATATATTTCCAACCACTATGGAGATCTTGATCTATTATATATCTTCAGCCATTTTGGAGATGATGGTCCTTTGTATATCTTCATCATGGATATTTTGATCTATGTTTATTGTACGTGGCGATGAACACATATGTGATATCATGTATCATGCCTATTCATGGCCATTGTACTCTTATGTATCTGGGACTGCTATATGTATTTGCAGTTATATGCAGAGTTGTATTATGGTACTATGTTGATGGGTGGCTGGTCTTCCATTTGGGATCCTTCATCACTCCTCTTCTGGGATGGACTTATAATGTATTTTGGCCATCGTATAACCCCTCTGATCTCATACATTAGGGGGCATCTATTATAGCATATTTCACCACTCTAGGTGAATCACACTTTGTATGACCTTCCCTTGTCCCGCTGCAGAATCCTTAGCCCCTATGGACCGTTTTTTGTCCTTTGATGTTTCCTTGATCATCCCTAAAAACACATGAAAAATGATATACACGACTTTTAACCTTATAAGCACGTACATACGCGGGTTTGACCCATATAACAGCGTACATCGGGATGTGTAAATAATCCAAATCCTTTTGGAGTTTTCTTTGACATGGATCTGACTCATTTGACTTCTGGCCTTCCATATTCCTTGAGATCGCTCGGATTCGACCTTTTAGTACCCCTTTGAAAATATATATAAGGAACCCCTTGGTACATTGAAGGCATAAGAGAGAATTGAGAGCAACGAAACTATAGTCCATTGTTGCTGGAACTTATGCTTGAGTCTGCATCCCTTTGTCCCTTGGAGCACTTTTGTGTTCTTCCTAAGCTTTCCTTTTGCTTGTGAGCTTGCTATTGAGAGATGGAGGATTGAAGTGGTGGAGGTCCAAGTGGGGGATTCAGTTTTTCCGGTTTACAGATGTGCCATCAGAGGTTGTATCTTGTAATCTCTGATTTATATTAATAGAAATATCTTTTCTTGTCCAATGATGTTTATTTGAATGAATATTTTATCCATGGGATTATGTCAAATGCTTTTACATTATTGATTATATATGCTAGAATAGATCTAACACCATG
>LPNX010518006.1:54295-92700 GCA_001517045.1 Pseudotsuga menziesii
AGATAAACTTACCTTCTCTAACAAGATCAGAAATTATATCTCCATCAGTTGATATTGCAATGTCCTGTGATTCCACATCCTCAAAGCTTGCGAGTGGCTGTTTCAGTTTTAGTTTAATTTCCTTGTGTTTCAGGGGTTTAATAGAATTGTCATTGAAGCTTTCACAATTTTCTATTGATTATGTGTCCTCCATGTTATTTTCCAACTATCAAATAAAAACACATTTTGGAATGTTTTTTTTTTATTGAGTGTAAATATTTAGTTCCATGAATAGTTCTAGCATCATAAGGGATTGATATTTCTATCTCTTGTATTCGAATATGCCACAAAAACATGTTCAACATAAACAATTTATATGTACATGTGAGTAAAATGTTACTAAATGTACATATTAAATTCATTCCAAGTTGAATAATTCCATTTTGAAAACAAATTTCATACCTGTGCACATCCTTTGATTGTTGATTGCAATCATGGCTGAGATTTACACGACACCATTGAACAACTTGATCAACATAGACAAATCAGTTGACAGAATGGATCATTTGATACCTTCGAAGTGCTCGCTTTACACATGCCCCTGCACCATCGCGCTCCCCTTTTCCATTATGAGTTTCAAAAACATTCGAGTGATGTTTAATATTTGTTTTTTTATGAAGGCAACATAGCCAGAAGAATGACCGTGAAGATTTAAATTTCCCTGCACATCCATATCACCATATCCAATGTTCATTCATTAAGAATATCAAAACAATGTTGTACATAATGCATATCATGTGTGCGGTCATCACTGATATAGAATTGATATTCCTTGATCAAATGTTGTGTAATGACCCAAAATTTTGAAAATAAAAAAAACAAATTTATTAGGCTAGTCAAAACTACCTATGCTGGACATTATTGGACTTGTGGAATGTGTCGTACTATATTTACACTATTGTTTTGTCATAAGTTGTTCTTACATCTTGCTTCCTCACTTTCAGATGTGATTATTACTATGTTTAATTATGATGTCATAATTTTTATTAATATTGTATTATTGTGGTTACGCATTGTTGTGCATGTTAGATACTTGATTATGTACTTTATTAATTATCTCTTGTTTTCATTGCCGTATACATCATTCTGACTTACCTTTGTTAATGGATAAACGGGTTTAGTGGCAGGACTAGTTTCCCATGTAAACACCTGAGAGGTAATAGTTTCTACTTGTCCTAGTGGGCTTAATTAGTTCTGCTTGAGCTAAAGAACTTCTTCATTTTTATGTGCAGGTTCACTTAGTGTTGGAAAACTATTTATAACAAGCTGAACGGGCAAGTCGAGCGTTTGAGTTACTAGTGCACATGTTTGTAAATCTATCCTATCGACATTACATTGCTTACAATTGTCATTATTATGGCGTTCTTCTTGTGACGGGGTCCTAGAACACTTATTATGTATGTGGAACAAATTCATTACTTATGCGCTACTTAATTACTATGGTGTAAATGTTTAAGACATGTTCATGTCCTAACATATTTTTATTATACGTTTGTTTTAAAATTTTTGAATAGTTTTGTAAAAACTTTGGCTTAAAAAATATATTCCATGGCATATTTCATTTGCCATGGTCTTAGGGATTACAGCCTAAAGTATTTGATGCACATGGTAAAAAGGATAAATTATTTGATGCATGTAATAGTTTAAGACTTAAGTTGATTTGGGTGGCAAGTTTGCAATATATCCCATAGACTATACGATTATGGGTGTGGTGTTCATTAATGGTGTCAAGGGTGGAGCTATCAATGTGCCTTGGGAAGAGACCTGTTGGCCTGATTTTCTGAGATAGGCCAACTAAGAATATTAAGCCCACACAAGTTGCTTAGAGAAGCTCCCAGTGTGTTTTAATATGGAAAAACCTCACAGGTTGTGGTCCTGTTACCAACTGAAAGTTTCTCTTAAGGAGAATTTAAAATTCAGTAAAAATTTATCATAATCTAATTATTATTTAAATAAACTTCAGAATTAGTTTTCTAATACCTAAGTTATCCTAAAATGCTTTCTTAATGAAAGTCTTCAATTTTTGAGGATTTTGCTTCAAATATTCTAATTCAAAGACTATTATAAATATTACAGAATTAATCTAATCCTATTTAACAACTGTTAAATATAAATTAAAGGTTTAAAATAGACTATATTAAGACTAAAATTAACTAATTATTCTATCTCAGCTAAGAACAACTTAAATACTAGATTAATTATTAATTAATATTTCAAAAAACAAAAAAATAAATAATTATGATTTAAATGAAAATATTTAAATCATTAACATTAAATCACTATGCTATATATTCACAATAACAGAAAAATTAAAATACACAACTACTTTAAACTTCTCTGTAATGTTTTATTAATTAGCAATCAATAATCAATACTAAATATTGGAATAAAAGATGATATTTATAATGAAAACATTGTAAAATACAAATGCAATCGAAATAAACATAAATATGTATATTACTAAGATTCAAATTTTCAATAAAAATATTGATCGATTCAATATAGTAACATACTCATTCAAACAATAATATTGTGTTAATAGAGTATTATATCAGATATTCAATACAATCATAACAACGTATAACTATACCAAAGTATAACTCGAAGATGATATATTGAAATATATATAAAAAAGTGTTCAAAAATTGTACCGAACAATGATACCAGTCTAAGAACTTAAGTGACACTCCTTCTCTGAACGTAAAAATCCAGTAAAGAGATAAAACTAGAACTGAAATGATATTTCAATTACCTTTTTCTTCTGATACTTCATCGCACATTTACATCGAAATTACTAGTTTATATAACCAAAATAGTAACCCATTTAAGTTTCTAATAAATGCTATAATAAAGACAATAGGAATTCTATCCCTATTTAGCTGCATTGAATTTCTCCCAAAAGACATCTGCCATAAACATTTATCCTATGAGATAAAACTGCCAATTAAATGACTAGCTTTTATTATCTTCTGCTCAAACGAACTGATTTGTAATCGTGGCCATCTTCAGTAACCAATCCTTCTAGAAGCACCAACAAATGTCAAATTTGAACAAAAATAGACTATATTCTTTATTGCATAACGATACCATGTACACCTGTAACATACGAAATAAAATTCTTATTAAAATCATGTTAACAGAAAATAAAATAAAGAAAAACAAATTATATACATGCCTACAACATCTACGATTTTGCACGTGTGCTCATTAAAACATTTATTACCTATGAAAAAGGGAAATAAACCACATAACCAAAAGAGAAACAACATCAAGCTCTATTTTGTAAACTGATTACTCTTCTTGCTTCAGAAAATTTAGCTTTGAGCCTAATAATTATCAGCCTCTGTCAATCTACTTACTCAAGCAAGTGCTGGTTAATGTTTATCATTGATTTCTTGGCTTCCTTGTATCGATTCTTCTTTAGGTTCATGTCCTTCCATCTATTAACCCAATTTAGTAATTTTTCCCTGAATGTTTTATTTTCTTCATGATTTAAGGCTGCATCTGGTTGACATTCTTTTAATTCATTTTTTAACTCTACGATTTTGGTTTCATAAACTTGATCAAGTACCTATTGAAGGGTTTATTCATCCTGATCATGAAGTGTATCATCATACTGCAAAAAATCAAGATTATTTACATCCTGAACTGATGATGGTATGCTCATACATGATGGCTCCGGGCCAGATCCACAAGCATCCATACATGATGGTGCTATTTCACACTTACTTATATCAGTAATGTTTTTGGCCAATGAATTTTCAATATTTTCCACTATGGTAATAGGTTTATTCATATGCGTTGTCTCAGGAATCAAATACAAAACATTATCCTCGAGTTGAACAACAATTGGCTGAGGATTCTGCCGAATATTTACAGGAATGGAGACTGAAGGTGATGTAGTCATGCTTTGAGTGAACCTTCATGAATAAACAAACAAAGATCCCTTTGTCTCAAAACTTCTCCTATCACAACAAACTTGCACTAATTATTCAAGGTTTCGTATAGAATCATCACACGGGTTTTTAGGAGTGCATACATGAGAGATGAATTCATGAGTAACAGAATCAATTTTGTCATCATTCCTCAATTTACCATCCACCTTTATATATGTGCTGAAACATTTAACAAATAAATATTGATCCATATTTGTTTCAGCATCAAAGGGATCGACCTTATTGGGACCATCATTACTAATACTAGTATCTATAGGTGAACTTGCTTCTTGTAATTTACTATCCCCTGGCTTAGCCTTATGAATATCATCCATCTCAGATTTTAATGGAGCTTTACGCTTCCTACGATTTTTAGGAGGAGGATTTGGCCAATACTGTGTTGACCCTAGCATATTTTCATCCAAAAATTCATCCTAGGATCTATAGCTAAGAGATAACTGATGCTAGATTTGAATTTTAATCATACCATGGTGGAACAAGCTCCTATTAGGGTTGCCTATAGTACTTTGCACTGAATGTGCCATTTTCCTTAAGCTTTGAAGCAAGTAAACACGAAGATTGAGCTTACAACCCTTCAATGCTAATAATAATCACATATGGTAATAATGAAGATGAGAGATATGGTCATCACAAGAGACATACCTGACTAGGATTTCATAAGATTCTCACCATTCTGGTTTTAAGAATTTAACTAAAACCCCAACTTTTAACTTTGCATTGGCGGGTAAGGGTAACAGTAATGACCTACACCTTTTCTTATCGACCTGTCCTCCTTTAAACCAATGTTCTCCGGTCAAAGGAAGCTTTGTTGCTTCTGCAATCTTATCTTCATCAATTATAAATTTAAAACCCCCAATTTGAGCTACATTCTCCCTCAAGCTCATAGCGAATTGTTTGGTAACTTCTGCATTATGACCACTAAAACATCTGAAAAATGAACCCCATCGTATTTTTTCAAACAATACAGTGACTTTCTCATCAGCTTCCCCCAGCTGAGGCCCTGAAATCTCGAATCGGCTGAGAGGAGCCACTGTCTCCTCACTGCAATTCTGGTTTTTGTTTGCAATGAATGTGGTTGTGAAAATTGAAGGAATAGGTATCCAAGTGAAAGGCATTACGTGAAATGTCAAATCTCCAATTTATTCATACGCGACAAGAACGAGAACCCCAATTTTGGCAATGTTAACCAAATTTTGAAATAATGAGAACAAATGCCAGCGTGTTGTGCTACGAGTAATGGATAAACTAGTCACGACTAACTGAATTCTCAGAAATCATTATATTAACACTTCCAATTCTAACTAAACTTTCGACATTTAAAAATAATTCAACTCAGGGTTTGATAACCATATGATACAAAAAAAAGCATTGATAATATGCAGACTGGAATTATAGCTTCGTACAGGCGCCATAAATGGTAATGGCTATTAGTCATTATGAAATTGAATTTCAATGACACGATTCCATCATTAAACCAACAAATGTCAGTTAAATTGATAGGTGTCATACAATTAAAACCAAAACCAAATGTCAATACAACCTCAATCTTTATGCAGTGATTTGGAAATATCATTATCATTAAAATCCCTATAAACAAATGGTATCAATTCAACCATTCATATTACGTACCATAAACATGACTATCAATTGATAATAAATAAGGCTTACATATGGAGAGCAACCGTACTCATGAATCAGATAATGTGAAGTTGTCATTATAATTCATAATGTCTCCTAGGGTTTCTTAATTACAACTAAGTACTAATATCAACTTTAGATAATGATCAAACCATTCAAAACCATAGATATATAAATGTGATTGATTCATGAAATTCTAATACCCATGACTTAAATGCAAAATATGATTGAATGAAAAGCTTATAAAAACTTTACACTAAATCAAAATTCAATTATTATGACTATATTACAATGAAGATTTTGAAATGATATATATATATAAATAAACTCTAACTATTTCGTGAGATATATATACACTATAATAATGATAAGATATTAAAAGATCAAGTTATATGCAAAATGTAAACTTAGGGTTAATATAAAATATTCCAATTAATAAATCAACCGTAATTATAAAAATTACAAAAACTTATAATAATAAATATCTTATTTAAACCAAATCTATAGGATGTTCAAAATGTATCCTCATTTTAATCCTAATAATTAATTAACAAGCTATATATTAAATCTCATGAGTCAATATATAATCAAATGAATTAATAATAATGACAAAAATTAATTATATATAAAATTTATAAGATTTACAACTGCTAATTTATCAAATTTATGAAAGTACTTTATAAATTTTAAATACGATTCTTATCTCTTTCAAAATTGAGAGTACCTTCATAATCAAAGATTCTCAAGGCACTCTTAAATAATCTTTTAAAATAAATCATAGAAGAGAACTTATCATTTTTTCAACATAATAGAAAAAAAGAGAGGGTTGTTGCTGACTGCCAACAAGACCCAACCACACTTAGGGATTGGCCCAAGCATTATTTTGGTCATTTCGCATTATTGTTGCATTAGAGGAAATTTCAACTCAAAATGGGCCTCCTTAAAAAATTTAATAAAATAATAGTTAAAATAATAAAAATAATATTTATTAATTTTGGAGGAAGAAAAGAAAAAACTAATTTTTTGTTCGTATTTTCGACATATCTCCCTGTCTTTTTACTCAAATTTTGATCGAGAGAGATCGTTGGAAGTGGAATTAAATTCCACATCCAACGAGTACCCACTCGCCATACTTTCAACGGGCTCTGCTACCCAAAAAACAAGAAATACCTGAAAAAATGTGATGATGATTGCATCATCACATTTTTTCAGGTATTTCTTGATTTTGGAGTAGCAAGGCCCATCAAAATTATGTTGAGTGGGTATTTGTTGGATGCATAATTTAATTCTGCATCCAATGGGCTCTCCTGATCGAAATTTGAGTAAAAGAACATGGAGATATGTCAAAAATATGAACAAAAAAGTAGTTTTTTTATGATACCTATCTCCAAATTTATATTAAAAATTTGTTTAAGAGGTGCTCCCTTTCTGAATTTTAAATAATTTTGATTGGCTATTACATGATGACATGGAATTTGTATTATTTTTGGAAGGCCCATTATAAATTGAAATTTCCTCTAATGCTTGTTGTCTGCTCGTGTTCAATATGAAGGAAACAATTTTGATGGCTTAGCAGACAGGTATGGTAATGTTTTTATTTCGTAGCATGAGTTGCTTATTTTAGCTTGTTTAACAAGCCATACTTCTCATCATGGCTTTAATTTTGTGGTTTCATGTTACAGGGGTGGCGAGGAAAAGCGTGGTTCGTTGCTTGAGGGAAAGGTCATGGGCAAAGCCATACCCTTACAGTAAGCCTGCTGAACAAGGATTCACTTGTCACCTCTTGGATTTGTGGTTATGACTAAGTTGTCACTCATTGTTGTTTGGGTTTGGTTTATTATGTTTCTAACCGATGCATTTGGGTTTGGGGGAGGATTGAGTGTATCTTAAAAGAGCTCTACGATCAAAATTCTACAGGAATTGGGGTTTCATTAGTTGGGGTTTTCATTTTTCCTTTGGGACTGAATCGTTTAGATGTAAAGGGATTTATTAATGGGCATTATCTGTGGCAAAAAATGCCTGAGTAACTTCTTGATAGGATCTGTATATTTTGTAATTATTGTTTTGGTTATGATACTGGCCATGGATAGCACCATTTCTTGCAATGGTGCACGTCTGTAAGAAAACAACTATGTAAACTCTTTAATGAAATATAACAACTGGGTTTATGAACATATGCTGTGTTTGGTATCTGTGGTTGTTAAACTTGTGGACTGCATGACTTCACCTTCGTTATTTACTATTGTTGTAAGGGTGACAATGGGTGACAGCGTTATGGCTTGGGGCCATGCCGTGAGTGGAATTAGCGCTGACCATTGCAGCTGCGATAGCATAAATGGATGAAAACTTTCTATTATAATTATGATGCATAAATGAAATGTAGGGCCAACTGTTGGTGTAAACCTTTCGTTGGAAAACGTTGTTGTCAGTTATTTTGTGATAGGGTCTTATATCATTTTAATTGACTGTGTGGTTAAGTATGAGGCCGAGGGCCATAGATGACTGTGTGTATTTTAATAATGGGTCTTACAACATCTATTTAAATAATGGATTATTATTGATTCAGCCTACATATATACTTTGTATGTAGCGTGGCTTTTGTTTATTGCAATGTGTTGATATGAGGTAGAAAACAAATACTGAATCCTACAGGAAAACGTCATTCTGGTGTTGTAAAGGAAAGGAACCTATAGTTTTCGATCCTAGGTTGAGTATAGTGGTGAATGTTGGTATTTATAAATGTGATTTGGGCTTAAGTGCCCATAGGATTCAATCATGCAACCTCTGTACAATTACCTTGGGTTTTTAAATGATTACTTTGTATTTAATATTTTGTTGTTTTATTACATTGGACATTGTATTTTATGATATGCAATTTCTATAATGTAGATTATAATGTTAGATGGGTTTGAATGGTTATTTATGCAATGGTTTTATAATGTTCATAATAACATTACTGCCTATGCGTTTGAAGATGTAGCTAGTATTAATGTTATAAATCGTGGACCATTTATATGGTCTCGATACTTGGATTGTTTTCTAATTTGTGATATTATTTGGTTAATGGAAAGTGATAATGTTTATCTTGGTTATTAGCATGGGTTTATTTATACAGACCGTGAGAGGTCTTCACTGAATTTTATCTTAACTTAGTTACTTAGAATTTATGGTTACTCCTAGATATGTTTATAGTATTGTTAAATTAGTATTTACAGTTCTGTTTTATACCTGATATAATATATATAAAGCATTTATTACATTATATCTATTATATCAGTTTATTATCATCTATAATTAATTTTGCTTAAAGCTTGATCTGAAACTAGTTTTTACTTGTAAACAAAGCTCTACTCGCAATATGAAATCTGCTAGTAGGGTTCGTAAACAAATAAAATATATAGGCACTGTTTTTAGAAATAAAACCTAGGTTTTAAAATAACAAAGTTTAATATCTATAAGAGAATACATAAGTATTATGGACATAACAAAACCCTTAATAAATATTTGAAAAGAAATTAATTTACAGAGGTAAAACTAAAAGAACAAAACCTTTTATAATTCTAGCACAAGAAATAAATTATAGCCTAGTGTTTATGATTTAAAATGTTTAAACCCTAGACGAATTTGACACAGAGAAACAAAATCAGATAGGGTTAGAACAAATAATATAAACACTTGCATAATATAGCCAGCACTTATTCTAGGAAATGAAAAAGGTTGTCAAGAACCTCATACTTGAAAAGTCAATCTCTTCTAATGGCTGAAACCTGCGCACTCAATTATCCAGCATTAACCATTCACAGGTAGAACTAACCTCTATATAGACGATCCAATCACTTGGTAACTACCATGTTCCACCCAACCATGATCTGGAACCATTCCTGATTTTAATCCCGTTCCCACCAAGTTGGTTCCAACTTGCAAGTATCTTAGAGCTCCTACAGTGAGGCCTCCCTAATTAGTATATAAGGCCTAGATGAGTTCTCCTTTTTTCTCTTAGGAAAATATTCTCCAAGAACTCACTTGAGAATAATGAGGAAGAATTATGACTCAAAAAATATGGAAGAGATCCCCAATCCTCTCTTTGGCTTGGGACTTTATACAAAAACTTTTCAATCAAAGGGGAAGTTAAATCAAGAATCATTTCATTTCTTGATTTAACCCTTTTTATTTAATTTAGTACTTTTAAAGTTTTAACTTTGAAACCTTAAACTAGTTCCTAATTTGAATTTTATAGGTATTATAATATTTAACCTTATTCTTATTAATAATAATAATAGATGGAACTTTTCCTTCTTTCTTACATTATTAATACTATTACAATGTGTACTCCTTATACATACTTTGTATAAAATATATAATCATATATTATTTGTTAAGATTTTTCTTAGGGTATCAGATATGGTGATCCGTAGAATTATGACACTTTCTTCATTAAGGTCGGAAGGTAGATGGTTACGTATACTAGGCTAGGAAACTCTAAATATAGTTGCATGTTGGATTCCCTCGTATAACATGGTAGTTCTTTAGTACTTGATAAGAATATAGGAATTCAAATTTTCATTTAATCACTTATAAATAAGTCTCAAGTTGTTTTCAATTAGGAATCATTAATTCTTTTCAGTAACTTCTAGCGCTTACTAGACCCCAAACTCAACCCTAAAAATAGGGAGTTACAAACTTAGTGCAATTCTAGAGCTCTTCGCTCAACATTAATGCTAGGATGTACTTGTAGGATACACCTAGGGATACAATGGCCAAAGATCCGATGTTCCAAAGCTTATAGTCAACATCAACATGGAAGTCTCCAAGGCTTATGCCCAACATTTCCAAATTATCCTTTCATGTGTTCGAGAGCTTCATGCTCAACCTAAATGTCTCAAAACTCATGTGCTCCAGATCTTCTCACTCAACACAAATATAAGTACTTATGTTCTTAATGTTAGGATATTTAGACACTTAGGAGTTAGTTAATATCAACTTGTGTAATATATTTGTTAGGTAAAAGTGTGTTTCTTTAGTATGCATTAGTATGCATTTGTAAATATTCTAATCCGACAGCCACGATATCTTCTAGAAATAGAGTGATCCGATGGTTCAACTTCTCTTAGATCATACCCACCCTTGATCCATGTCTTAACACCCGATTCATCTATGGTCTCTATTTAAAGAGCATAGAGGGTCCTTAGCTAGTTGATCGATTATGAGAAGCTCACGTAACTTTTTTTCTTTTGCATAATAAATTGCTCCAAGTAGCTATTTGGCTGGGGCCGTGGACTGCTTCCCTCTTGAGGGTTTTAACCATGTGACAAACATCGGTGTGTTGATCTGTGATCTATTTGTGTGAAGCAGTTTCTCAAAGTGTTTGGTCTTTTGGGAGTACCCTATGTACCCGAACATGGTATCCGATCTTTTATGAAGAGCTGCTTTCGGTTTTGATCAAGATCTAGAACCAGTGTTGCTTAAACTTTGAAAGGGTTTTTGGTTCTATATTTTTTGTGCATTTGTGGCCTATGGGAGCTACTCCATTGCATTCGTAGCACCGTTTCCATTGGGAAAACAAAAACTATTTCCGTTTGGTCCAAAAACACCCATTTCGGCATACCTAAAGGTATAATGTTACAGTGATGGATTTGTTTTTTTAAATCTCTAATATTTTATGAGTTTATTATTAGATCTTTTCTGTTTTTGTCTTGGACTATTGCCTTCCCTGACTGCGTATGCTCTTTACCATGCACCTTGCACAATCGCGGTGAATCAGAAATAGTAAGGGAAGTTTTTTTTCTTGTCTTCTTGACTACATATGCTCTTTGCCATGCACCTTGTGCGATCATGACAAATCAAAAATAACGAGAAAACTTGAAAATGTAAACTTTCCGAGTAAGCTAACCAAGTTCTAACCACATTGTGTGAAAAAAGCTTTTTTTTTGTTTTTGTTTTTCGTTTTTTTTTTTTAATGATTTGCAGGAAAAGAAAGCAAGCACATAGAATGAGAGAGAAGAGTATAGAAACAAAAAAAAAGGCCCCCTTCCTCTTTCCATTATTTTACGTACCTTTTAAACTTAGCTCACTTGGTCCAAAGTTTCTTTATTACTTAGTAGGTCTTGAGTTGAAGTCTTATTAAGCTACTTTTTAGTGTATGCAATTTCTATTTTCAAGTTATTTTATTGTAAAAGTGCATCTCACATAAATAAGTAAAAAGTGAGTCACTTAAGTCTTTTAATTTATTGCCGTACTATTTAAAAGTCACATTATTGTAAAAGTGAACATCACTTATTCTACAAAAGTGATTCATTTCAAAGCAACTTTATTGTAAAAGTGATTGTTAAAGGTTGGTCTTGGGAAGAGGGGGCTTCTTTTTTTAGTTGGTCAAGTTAATATCTACCATGTCACTATTGGGGACAACTTCAACTTTTGTTTTGATCAAGCATAACTTCATCATCTAGAATCAGTTTTAAGTGCCATTTTTTTTAAAACCGCATATTTTTTCGATCTATTTACATCCATATAGTTAGTTTCTATCCTTTCAGCCATTATTTTATAGTATGACCACCCCTTGTGATATTATACTTACAAGTTCTAACTATTTCTCATGGAAATCTCATATGGAGGATGTTCTGTGAAGTAGGGGACTTTTCAGGATAACCTCAGGGAAAGAAACAGAACCCACTGATGATGATAAGAAAACTAAATGAGAAAATAGATGTGATGAAGCTCATGGATTGATTGGGATGTAAATCTCTACTGATTTGTGAGTCCACATATCTGGAATTGATGAACCTAATCTTGCTTGGGAAAAGTTGGAATCTGTGTTTGGTAAACACAATGAAATTCAGGGTCATCAACTTGAGAATGAATTGCTTTACTTGAATCCAAATGATTTCTCATGCATTCAAGACTATTTATCTAACTATAATACTCTTAGACTATTATGTGCAAAATGCAAGATCAAGAAAGAAGAGAAACAATGTATTTATCATATTCTTTCAAAACTTGGACCTTCATATTCTATTTTTATATCTACATTCTACTCGATGAAAGAATCCTTGACTGCATCTAGCTATAAAGAGCCTAGCGTTGAATTCTTTTGTGATTCCTTAATTAGAGAGCAAGATAAGCTCATTCGTCTTGGAATAATTAACAATGCAGATACATCTGGAAAAGCCTTATTGTCCCAACAGAAAGAAAAGTCCAAGCCTCCCAAAAAATTGAATTTTCACAATATTAAGCAAAACAACAAGGGTCCCAAACCCTCTTAGTCATCCCCTTCTTTAAAAAGTGACAAAGGATCCAAGTAAAAAGGAAAGAAGACTGAGAGTCATTGCAATTTTTGTGGGAAAGATAATCATGATGAATCTAAGTGTTTTAAGGGGATGGCATCCTTGGAAGCAGCAATGAAGAAGCACCACATCATCCTAGATTAGTATTTAGAATCTACCTCTCATCGACATGTACTTTATGCTTCTATTTACTCTTATACTGCATCTTCTTCTTCTACTTCAATTGAATGGCTCATTGATTCTGGAGCATCTTATCATATGGTTAAGGATAAAGCCATTTTTTCTACTTTGCATGAATGTAACAACAAACAAATATTTGTTGGCGATGATAGATCTCTAAGTGTTGTAGGATCTGGAACAGTTCTAGTAGAAAATGGTCATTTCAGTGATGTACTATGTGTTCCAAAAATTTCCTGCAATTTGTGATTAGTCTATCAAATTACTCATTCAGGTGAAGGTAAAACTGTGACGTTTACACCTCACCAAGTTGTAATCAAGGATTTAAAAAATACTAAAAATATCCTTGCTACTAAAACTGTTGATGATATTACTAGGTTGTACAAATTTAACAACTTTGGGTCATCACCTTTTTCTTCAGTTTTTGTTGCTCGTAGTGATAACTTGAGTAAAATTTGGCATGAGTGATTTGGTCACTTAAATTATCGCTCATTACAACAACTATTTAAATACAATATGGTGATTAGTCTTCTGCTGGTATCTTACAAGGATGGTGTTTATTCCCATTGTGTATTCGAAAAACATCATTGGGACAGTTTTGACAAACGTGCCTCTTGGCATGCCTCGGTTCCCTTGGAGCTTGTGCATAGTGACTTGTGTGGCCCTCTTCCATCTGCTTCCTTTTCTGGTTTCAAATATTTCTTAAATTTCATTGATGACTACTCCAGATGCACTTGGGTTTACTTCCTAAAACTTAAGAGAGAATTATTTAACATGTTATTGGCCTACAGGGCCCTTGTTGAAAAACAATCTGGTCATCAAATTATTAAGTTAAGATCTGAAAATGGAGGAGAATATGTTAACAACACGTTCACTACTTTTTTCACTGAACAAGGAATGCAACAACAAAACAGTGTTCCATATACACCACAACAAAATGGTGTAGCTGAATGAAAGAACCGCACTTTAAAAAAAATGGCTAATTGTATGATCCAATCTAAAGGGCTAAGTCTTCAATATTGGGCTGAGGCCATAAATTGTGCAAATTACAGAGTTAATGGCACATCCACTAAAGTTTTATAAGGTATAAGACTGAAAAAATCATGGAGTAAAATTAAACCATATGTAAGTCACTTTCATGTGTTTGGTTGTAAAGCATGGGCTCACATTCCGAATGAAAAATAGAAAGCATTGCAGCATAAAAGTGAAAAGTGCATATTTGTTGGATATTCTGAATATGTAAAAGGTCATAGACTTCTTCAGCCACATTCTCATGATATAAACATTAGAAGAGATGTTGAATTTGATGAAAATCTCTTGGCCTGCAAGCCTAACTTGGCAGTTGTGCCATATTTGACCTGCGATCCTGATTCGACGATTGTGCCTTCTTCTTATTCTTCTTCCATCTTACTTGACAGGTTTCCAACTCCAGTTTCTGATGATGACAGTGAAGATGAAAATCCACCTCCACCTGCTCATGTTACTCCAATTGCACCAGCACCAATACTTCCTCGATGGGTCTGTTCAACATGTGAAGCAACTGGTGATCTTGTCCGTGATCCTAGAGATCAACGTCGAACACGTTCTCAGTTTCAATGAGCCTCTTCACTTTTGGCTCAAGTTTCCAAGAATCATGATCCAGAAAATTTTGCAGAAGCTTCAGGAAATCGACATTGGGATGCAACTATGGATGAAGAATATTGTTCCTTCATGGAAAATTATACTTGCGATCTTGTTCCTCTTCCAAAAGGAAGAAAACTTGTCAGATGTAAATGGTTCTACAAAACTAAGTATGCATTAAATGGAAGTGTTGAAAGACTTAAGGCAAGGTTAGTTGCCAAAGGTTTTTCCCAAGTCGAAGGGATTGCATACAATGAAACCTTTGCCCCTGTAGCAAAAATGAACTCCATCCACCTTGTTCTTTCCCTTGCATCCTTACATCACTGGGAAGTCCATCAAATGGATGTCAAGTCTGCCTTCTTACATGGTGATTTACATGAGGAAATTTACATGGAACAACCTTCTAGATATGTTCACAATAACTGTAGCCTTATTTGTCTTTTTAAGAAATCCTGATATGGCCTTAAGTAGGCTCCTAGAGCTTGATATGCCAAAATGGATAGCGTTCGCCTTGACAATCATTTTTCTAGATGCAATTCTTACCCCAATGTATATACCAAGAAAGTAGGAAACCATCTCATCATACATGTTCTTTATGTTGATGATCTTATTCTTACTGGTAGTGACCCTAAACTTATAACCCATGTGAAATCCAGTCTTAAGCAAAATTTTGAAATGTAAGACTTAGGACATTTTCATTATTTTCTTAGTCTCCAAGTATTGCAAACTAAAGAAGGAATACTTCTTTCCCAGTATACGTATTCTTGTGACCTTCTTCGTCGCTTCCACATGGAAGATTGTAAAACAACCCTTTCTCCCTTCCAGTCTGGAGTCAAACTTTCTACCACTTGTACTTCCCCTGAAGTAGATGCCACCTTGTATCATCAGCTTGTTGGTAGTCTTTTAGACTTGACTCATTCCCATCCTGACCTTCCCTTTGGCTTTGGTCGTGTTTCCCATTATATTCAAACTCCTCATGAAAGTCACTGGAAAGCAGCAAAAAGAATACTTTGATATATTCGAGGTACAATTCAGTTTGGGATTCATTACAGTATAGAGGGGAAACCTTTGTTGGTTGGTTTCACTGATTCCTATTCGGTCGGTGATATTGATGATCTAAAGTCTATTGTAGCTTATGTTTTCAATATGGGATCTGGACTTATCACTTGAGCTTGTAAGAAACAATAAGCACTTGCTCTTTCTTCAGCAGAAGCAGAATATCAAGCCGTGGTTAATGCCAGTCAGGAAGCTTTATGGCTTCGACAGATCCTTTCAAATTTTGGATTCGAGCAACAACAACCTACTCCACTTTGGTTCGACAATCAAAGTGCCATCAAGATTTCCAAAGATACAGTTCTACATCAATGTAACAAACATATTGACCTACTCATGCACTTCATCAGAAATATTGTTCATGATAGTGTTATTGAAGTTCTCTATTGCCCTACAAATGATCAAGTTGTAGACATCTTCACCAAGTCTCTTACAGAAGCGAAGTTTTCTAAACTTTGATCTATGTTAGGAGTTTAGGAATGTGTCCTTAAGGGGTGATAGGCTCTAATTCCTCCTTCTTTCTCTTAATAGTGTCACTTTTGTAAATCCTTCAATCCTATCCCAATTTGTTCTTAAGGGGGGATGTTAGGATATTTAGACACTTAGGAGTTAGTTAATATCAACTTGTGTAATATATCTATTAGGTAAAAGTTTGTTTCTTTAGTATGCATTAGTATGCGTTTGTAAATATTCTAATCCGATGGTCACAATATGTTCTAGACATAGAGTGATCCGATGGTTCAACTTCTCTTAGATCATACCTACCATTGATCTGTGGCTTAACACCCGATTGGTCTATTATATATATTTAAAGAGCATAGAGGGTCCTTGGCTAGTTGATCGATTATGAGAAGCTCAGGTAAATTTATTTCTTCTGCATAATAAATTGCTCCAAGTAGCTATTTGACTAGGTTCATCGATTGTTTCCCTCACAAGGGTTTTAACAACATGACAAACATCGGTGTGTTGATCTGTGATCTATTTGTGTGAAGCGGTTGCTCAAGGCGTTCAGTATTTTCGGAGTACCCTGTGTACCCAAACACTCTGGAGATTCTTTCCCAACACAAAACATCAATTTACCCATGTTCTCTAGAGCTTGTTGCTCAACACAAAACATCTCATCAATAATGTTCTTTAGGGCCCAAGCTCAACACAAGCAAACATATATGTATATCATATGCAATTGGATTATGCCCACTATATCAAACAAATCATGTTCGTATGAAATGTCATCTTCGACCTAGTATATCAAAATAAAATATCAACATAACATCATAATCAATGGGGCTCATTCCCATGAGTGCTAGGTCCAAAATTCAGGATATTACATCGCTCTCCTTTTAGAACAACAACATCCTTGTTGTTCTATGGATTCAAAATGAAATCATGAAACAAGGTGGGGTAAGCCTTTCTCATGGTGGATTTATTCTTCCAAGCAACGTCATCGGCTTCAAAGTGATTCCATTGCACTTTCAACTGGAATACAGTGTGCGTCCTGAGCTGCACCTCTATCTTGTCCAATATATGAAGAGGTTCAGGGGAAAAATCCCCTTCAGGTTCCACCTGTAATAAGGACCAATCAACCACATCTTTATTATCATAAACATATTTCTTTTATAATGATACATGAAAAACATTATGGACTCTTATGTGCACGAGTAACGCTAGTTCATATGCCATCGACCCTCTCTTGGCTAGTATTTTGAAAGGTCCACAAAACCTAGGTGCTAACTTACCACACCTTCCCAAGCTCAACGAGCTCTATTTTTCTTTTACTTTCAAGTAGACATGAATGCCTATTTGATAATATTTATCTTTTCTTTTGTTATCCATGTAGTTTTTTTAGCAGTCTTGTGCTTCGTTAAGGTTCACCTGGACCTTGGTAACTAACTCTTTCAAGTCCATTAATAAATCAGAACCTAACATGATCCGATCCATTGAGTTATCCTAGGTAACTAGTGTTCTACACTTTCGTCCATAGAGTACCTCAGAGGGACTCATCTTCGCGGAAGTCTAGTAACCATGGTTATATGCAAACTCTGCAAGATGCAGGTAGTATTCCCACTTGCTGGGGTTGTTCATGACATACATCCTAAGCATGTCCTCAATTATTTTGTTTACCCATTCTGTCTGCCCATAAGGAGTAGTAAAGTTAAACCATGTCTCTAATATGGATAATAAATATCTCCAAAAGTTTTGGTCAAACTTTGTATCTCGATCCTAGATGATTTTCTAGCGTATCCCGTGCAATCTAAATATCTCCTTCAAGAAGATACCGACAATATGTACTGCCTTGTAAGTCGACTTTAATGGACTGAAGTGTGCTGCTTTCAACAATTTATCAACTACTACAGCGATAGAATCATTTTGTTTCTTACTTTTTGGTAGAAAGATGATAAAATACATACTAATGACTTCCCACTTCCATTCTAGAATGGGTAGTGGCTGCAGCAATCCCAATGGATGATGATGCTCAGCTTTGACCAGCTGAAATTCTTGACATTTCGTGATAAACAACGCAAAGTCAGCCTTTAAATTAGGCCAAAAAAAATGTCTCTTAATGACGGATATCATCCTTTTATATCCCGTTAAGATGTCAGACCGAATTTCCTCTCCTTCTCTCTTTGGACCATATCACTCCTGTTTCTTCTACCTTGTACTCACTTTTTGTTGAAACAACCTATCCTCTTGGAATTTCTTGAGGATTTCTACATAGAAAGGGTCAAGTTTGTTGGTCGTTCTAAATATCTCGTGCAAATCCGAATTGGTTTGACTTAAAGTGGTCTCATATATAATATGATTTCCTCGACTCAAAGCATCAGCAATGTTGTTCTCTTTCCCAGTAATATGCTTTATTTTGAAATGGTACTTGCTAAGGAAAGACAACCATCTCACTTTCCTAGCATTTAGATCTAGTTGCTCGAATAAATACTTCAAACTCATATTGTCTCTCTTCAAAAGGAAGGCGATGAAGAAGAACATTCAACATATCGTGAGATGCTGTAGAATATATTATGTAGCACCGCGAAGACTTTGAACCTTTTGTAGAAGATAATGTGAATTTTGACGAATACTGTGAAAGTATGAAAGAAAGCAGAACATGAGCTGGGCACATGGAGATTCAAGCAACATGGTTGGTGACATGCACAGATATTTGTATTCGCAGGATCAGTTCACCCATACTAAACATAAGTAGCTTCAATATTAAAACTACATGTACTCTTAATTTCTCATACCATGTTGGACGACACTATAATAGCGTTATCCCATTGGATATTCAGATTGATGGCGATCATCGATTTTATTATCTTCCCTCCTATTTTAACTTTTTCTTTGATGACATTGACTAATTAAAGACTGATTGGAAATGACATGGTTGAATCATTCCACTTAACTATCAGCTAGCTCATTGCACTTCTTATCCAAAATTTGTTAGGCCGAAAGTTATTTTCGGTTGAAAAGTAGTTCGGCTGAAAAATGTCTTCGACGGAACAAACGTCATATATCTATTAATTGAATGCAACTATGTGTTATTTTTTCTTTTTCACTTTACTCGTGTCGTTGACAATCGACTTTAGAAATATGTATTCGACAACCTCTCGGCTAAACTATTTTATGTTTTCGACCAAACAATTTATTTTTTTCTCCGAAAACGTGCAACTAACTTTCAGCCAAAAAAACATGGATAGCCAGGAAAATAATGTCCAACAGATAGCTTTTCGGTGAACATATAGCTTTCAGGAAAATAATGTCCACTAATTTGGCTGAACAATTGTTCAGCCAAATTTTTTTTTTCAGCTGAACAAAGTTCATATATATTTAACCGAATGCAACTATTTTTTATTTCGTTGTTTTCG
Source organism: Pseudotsuga menziesii (assembly GCA_001517045.1). NCBI lineage: Eukaryota > Viridiplantae > Streptophyta > Pinopsida > Pinales > Pinaceae > Pseudotsuga > Pseudotsuga menziesii. Next base: position 73,916 of record LPNX010518006.1, read on the forward strand.
CTCTGCTCATTCTATTTGTGTAGTGCAATATTGTGTCCTCTCTGGTTCTTTTTCGACACTCTTTGTTGCTTTGTTTTATCATCTTTATGCTCTGGTGCGATGTGAGTGGTTTTTTCTCCTCATTCTCTCTATTTTTCTGCACTTTGGTGGATCTTCTCGGCCCCTTGCCTATGCGGTGGTGGAGCTTCTCATCCCCCAGTATGAATAGTGGTGGAGTGTCTCAACAATTCATCTATGCGGTGGTTGAGGTAAGTTTATTTTGACCTTGTTGTTTCTAAATGAAAATGAAAGCAAAACCATCAACCTCTCTCTTAAATTTCAATATTTTTTATGCTCAGACGCTAAAATCCTACATGATTATTTTCATTATATTGACCAACATTTTGTTCCTCGAGATTTACCAGAATCACCCATATCTATGGAAGAATTAGTTCGAGTGAGCTTATATGATCAAACTCTTTCATTTTTCTCAAATTCCAATTTTTAGTATATGGGTATTTTATTTTATTTATATTTCAAACTCTTTCATTTCTCTCCTCTTCCAATTTTTAATTTAACACGTCATTACAGATACTTTTTCATGACCTTGACAATTAAAATCTATTAGATGCTTCCTAGAGAAAAAATAACGCCTATAACTTAATTACTAAATATCACACATATATAATTTTTCTAAAAATATATATTCCATCTAATATTTTTTTATAACAAAGTAGCCTAGCATAGCATTAAAAGCAAGTTTAGATTAAGAAACATATTTTCTTCAAGTTTTATGGCCTGACTCTGATTCATGGGGTGTTCACTTAGTGAAACCATGCCATAGCATGTTCGTTCATGGCATATCAAACAATACCCCTATTTTCAAAAAATATTGGAAAATACCTCCCAAAATCATTTTTTTAACCCTTTCCCAATATGCCTTGCCGATTTTAAAAAACCCCTATTTTCCCTATATATTGCATGTATCCATTTTTTCATTTACATTTTGTATACCCCTTTATATTTCTACCTAAGGAAAAAAAAAACTAAACACAAGAAAGGGCGACACTTGATAGGCGCCCTTAGGCAAATCAATTTATTAGGAATTAAAATGTATCACATGATTTCAAAACAAATAAGAGAGGTTTTATTTGTACCAATCTCAAACAGTAGTGTGTTTTCCCCAAGAAGGGTTCAAAAATGAAACTTACACCATTTATAACTACTTGTTTCCATCACAGACTTTTTATCCAAGCACCATTTTGGTATCTAGGAGATTGTACAACTTCAGAAACAAAATTGATTTGGAATCTTCAATGCATAATGTTAATATTTTTAGATTAAAAACAATATGAATTTAACAAGAGGAATGGACGATTCGAGCTGGCATCCATTTATCCAATGAACTTGTGAGAATTTAAAGCATAAATTCATGATGTTAAAATAGGCCACCTTTTATTTGAAGATTGCATTTCCAGTTCATATGTCTACCTCGTCACCAAGTTCCTAGCTAAGTTTTACTCAAACAAATTCTTTATTATCTACGAGGAAAAGAAAAGAAAATCAAGGGTTGTGATAAACAAGCAAGTTGGTCAGAAGACAAACAAAAATATGGAGAAGCAAAGTCAGCTAAAAAATATGAGCCAAATAACTGAACACTAGTAACATTATGAGCAATTTCAAATTTAGTCTTCAAACTGACAAATTTTATTCAACATACATTCAAGGCAAATTCTAGAGGTGTGACTCTAACAAAGCAACCAACCAAACTACATAAAAATATCTCCAACAATGTATTTTCAAAAGCACTATGATACATAACCCAATCTAGTGTACATAGATTATCTTGTAGACTTGGCATTAAAACTTTTGTAGTTGGATTAGAGTCATAATCGTCTTCACCAGCTTCATTTTCAGTTTGTAAATGAACCTGACAACCAATATGGTTTGACCATATGGAAAGGGTTCACCTTGTGAAGCCCAATGGGTTATCTCAAATAGTTCAAATAGGTTGTTTCAAGGTGGAGTTCACTGTAAGGTCTCTAGTTCTATTTTTGCTGAGGTTCAAGTCCTACTAAGTCTGACTCGGTTACCAACCACCATTGAAGCTAGTTGTTGAGTTTCCCTCCATCAAGCTATTCCAGGGAAGAGGGGGAGAATTCTGTGAGGCTTTTCTTGGAAAGAACAAAAGTTTATCTTGTGATATGGTTAATCGTATCCAAAACCAAATTTTGATTAAGCCCAATGTGTATGAGTGGATCAAACAAAATTAAATCTTACAACCTTGTTTCATTCATGACAGTCGGGTGGATCTAAATACCCAATACAATGCTAAGTTTGATCTTTTCTACACCAATAGCATTAGTAATTGAAAAGGAAACCCAAACCCATGAATGTACATAAGTTTTCAAGTGTATCAAGTTCAGTGAAAAGAGTTTTTTGCATCAAATAAATTGATTTTCTATTGAAGAGTTAGGATTGCCGAATAAACAAGCAACGAACATTGTTTCCAAACTAAAAGATTCATGGAAAAAAGGAAAAATGGCTTGCAATAGGCTATAATTATATTAGAATGCAGATATCTACAGGTGTACATATTGCTTATGTGATTATTGGATTTTACTACATAAGAGATTTTAAACCCAACGTTTCAGATGAACTCTTCACTCATAATCAGGGAAACCAATCAGTTGGAAAGCAATGCTGCAAATGAGGAGTGCACCTATTTATTAATATAAGGTAGGATGGAAAGTCATATGCTATGTGTAAGGTAGGACAGAAAGTCACGGGCTATATAATATATATAAGGTAGAAGTGAAAGGAGAGGAGGCCTCATCTCCTTTCCCTTCTACCTTGTATATAGCCTAACTTTCCCTCCTACCTTAAACAAGCCCAATCAACATTGCTTTCTATCTTACAATTGGTTTCCCTGATGATGGGTGAAGAGTTCACATAAAATGTAGGGTTTAAAATCTTTTATGCAGTAAAATCCAAAACACACAAACAAGATGTGTAATTAAGCAAAATATGAAAATATAAACAACAGATCACAGACGCAGAGAAGATCAATGAAATACATGATTTACATTTTCTAGAGTGCTTGCTTTCATTAGGCATTTAATCCTATTTCCTTGAATGTTTTTTTACAACCTATCCAGAAGCTCATTGGAATTTTGACAATATACAAAGCACTGTATGTATGCTAGAAAATAACATAGATTGATAAGGGTCGTATTAAGATACATCTTTCAGGCTATACAAATTCTTCCAACAATGATAGCTGTAGCAATCTATGAACAACTCATGCTAACTGGAAAAGGTAACTCATCAATGATCTATACCTAGGGCCTGCTTGCTGGAGCAGCCATTGGACCAGCCTTGCCAAATTTCATCCGTGTAGCTTTTGATTGAGCAAGCATCTCATCATAGTTCTGCAAGTCATTAAATAGAATGAAAAGATTTATCAATGTAGAATCAAAGAAAATAACATAATGAGAAGGAAGTGTAGAATATGTTCATCAACAATCCTGCAAACCTAGGTTAAATTTTAAGGCAAGACATTTAGTATAAATGAATTAAAAATGGTTAATGCTTTTGATTAGTACAATATGTTAAGATATGTAAGATTTTTTTTATTTCTAGATCGGGACATTTCGGTATCTTTAGCAAGACCTTTGAGTGATAAGAAGCCCAAAGCTATGGAAAACCCTACCTCTTTTCAGAGGCCTCTGTTTTCAAATTTTCAGCCTCAAGCTGGGTATGGTTACAATCCAAACATGTATGGTTTTGGCTCCATGGGATATACTCAGGTAAAACGTAGTATTTTTGTTCCAATTCTACATGATTACACCTGCAAGAGAGTTATAATTATTTTAGCCTTTATTTTTGTTGTATTTTACAAGATTTTATAATTATCTTTATAGCCTTCCATGTGAACTTTCTCATAAGGTTTTTCATCCTATTATCTATGGTAGATGTAATCTCAAATATCCTTTTTTCTAAGATTTTTCATATGCTATTTTCAGCCTGTCACCTATGGAAGAGACCTAATACTTGAAGGCATAGCTACCTTTATCAATGTGCCCTGTGTATAAGTGCACAGTTACACTACATCTCTCATGATTTAACACCTCCAATGTAGTTTTGATTAGGCACTAGCTGCTAAAGTTAAGGATGCAGAGACCTATGCATTTGGTATTTGGTTTATCTTTTTCCAATGAAATATTTTTTAGGTGAATAAATATCCATATTCACAATTTTACCTTATTCCCCATCACAGATCTGTTGTTTTTGCACTGCTAGTAAATACAACTTTGAATTTTTTCAAAGATATACTCAACACTGAACAACGACAAGTCTGAAGTGTGTAGTATCACCAACAAGCTACTGGAAGTAATCAATTTTCCTTCATATTACGGGTTGTCTCACATGTGATAAGCAATCTATTAAATTCTCTCAAAGCTTCTCCACTCAACCATTTTCCAACAACTAAAATGGTTCTGCATTGCTATCAGGCTTTCTTCTACGAAACAAGATCCCCAATTGTCTACCTCATCGTTACAATACATTAGCAAAGTAACAGTGTCAGATAACTGTCCCATGGTAGATTTTTTCACTCTAACCTCAAAACCATTTTCTCTTTCTTTGATCTGGTGCACTTTGCTTCAATATCCATTCCATAGTATGTTAAGCTAGGTCATGATTCCTGAATCTGCCATGTCTAAGGTTGCATTAAGAATTTTTTATCCTTGCAAATTGCAAATGGTGCAGGGCATAGCGTGAAATTTAAAATGGCAACATTTTCCCTTTATAACAAGAAAAAAAGTTTAGATTTCCAATCCTTCATATTCACACTCATTCAAGGTTTTCTCTTACATTTAATTCTAGTGAAAAATGTGACAGATTTTTTTCTTATCAATCTGCCACAACTTTCCTGTTATTCACTGTGTTTGTTTTGCAGAAGTTGATCTTGGGAAAGCATGGGATGTATAATATCCACATCAAAAGATGAAGGGGGCACAAAGAAGAAACCAGGGAAAGGTGGGGAAATGTTTGTTTTCGTACTAGGTCTACACATTCCTAAAATTATTGACTTTGACAAATCGCTTCAAGGTTACCTATCAGCAAAAATGGTTGAGCACCTGTCATCACTTCGGACACGAATAGTTTCCATGGCAGCAGGGGAGGGTCCTGCTAGAGAAAGTCAACAACACAACATGGTAATAATTCTTCATGATTTTTTTATGGAGAAACTTATTTTATATTGTTAAAGCATGGGAGTGAAAAGATGCACAAACTTTTGCAAAACACAATTACTGTCCATGCAACATGAGGTTATTTTGAATGATAGAACGGGGGATATAGTGCTCATCAAAGAAACAAGGAAAAGATCAATTAAAGTGGCATGCATGGTGGTCGATATCAGTTCCAATTTATTGATATAGTTTATGCCAGAATTTCTATAAATGATACAGCATGTATTGTTTAGCGACATACAAGGCTGCAATCTGTGTGCATGAAAAGAAAATTTTTGTGCCTTGAGAGGCGATAAATTTTGTATTTCTCTGGTGTGGGCAAGTTGGCTGGGATGGAAATCTACAGTTAGCCATATTATGGTAGATTACTCCTTTAAACTCTTCAATATTGTTTTCAGGTGGTTCTACACTGGCTGACCTACAGCAGGCCCTTGATGATTATCTACCTGTTTTGCTAGGATTGACAAAAGAAGGTAATTTGAACACTAATCTGTAAATATGTTGGACCTTATTTTTCTAGATATTAACATTGTAATTCTAAATGACTTCATGAACAACACTTAGCATCGATGATATTTAGAATGGAGTAGGAATTGATTAAATTAAGAAATATAGGTCTTTGTGCAGAACGTTAAAGATTATCGAAGACATTGGCTTCGTGAGAATGAAGATGCATTTCAAAATCAGGCACATCTTACTTAGTATTCTATTGCTTTATTTTCTATGCAGGAATTCAACTACAAGATTTGGTGGAATTTTTTTGGATCAATCAGGAGGATGATGAACAGGTGCTTGTTCTATACAAGAACGTTGTCTACATTCCCTAGCATCTATGTTTCACTGAGCAATGTTCTGTTGGTGTTATTTATTGAGGATAGAGATAGTTCTCATTCAAAATTAATGAAACTTTTTTCTTTCCAGGAAACAGCAATATCAAGTGCATGGTATGAGGTGTTATCTGTTCTACACATGTTGGCTATGTTGTCTTTATCACAAGCAAATTCTCTCCTGATCCCAAAAGATTTTGTTGATGGATACCAGCCAAAGGTGACAGAAGGTTGGTTTTCCACACATCAATTATAACTAAAATGATTTTTCCAGTTCCTCATATCTTTCTTTTCATGTAGAATGATTTTGCTTTACCTAGGCAACTTTGTGCTTGTCTGTATTTCTTCATGCATTTTCATTCCCTTTATGTCTTCAATTTATTCAATATTTGTTGTTTTTATTAGCATTTCTGATTTGCAATTTGTTTATTCCAATTACAAGATAACAAGAAAGTAGCAATCAACATATTTCTTAAGGCAATAGTATATTTAGACTGCGCAGTTCGATGTGCCTTGCCTCAAATACGAGAGGAAGTCAAGTATGTCACTTACTTATTGAATGTCTCATATCCTCTATTTCTTGAATCTATTAACAGTTTCATTATGACCTTTTAAGACTATTGGTTGCTTCTTATAATGGATGGACTTTGTAAAGTTAACCATGTTAGCTGTTTCTGTAAAGAACAAATATGTTTTGATTACAATGTGTCATTTGTGCTTTTATCTGTAGTAATGCACTTTTTTATCTCTTTTATAGATGATTCTGATACATCTTTTCCTTCAATGTTTTTGATAGATATTTTCTTTCAAAGGAGGAAGCTGTGAGCAGACCTGAAGGAAGGTGTATTGCAAGTTCTTTCTGTACAAGCATTAGGCCAGGTATTGTTCAGTTTACCTAGATCTTCCATGCTCACAGCACATAATTTAACTTTATTTTATGTGGCCACCAAATGAAACCTGGTCATCATGGTGTTGGAGACCCCAGTCATTATCAACGATATAATCTATGTCAGGGAACCTATGTACGACAGTGAAAAAACTCACACTAGTGGGTTTGCATCTTAGTATGATATGTTGGTGGGATACCTGTCCCGACTCCCATCCACTACAAACAATTTATGTTGCAGTGTTTACTTAAAATTACCTTGTTGTTTATTCACCAAATCTGTTGTTTTCTGTATACTACTGCTTATAACCCCAATTACTATTTCCTATTTGAGGTACTCTGCATCTACCTACTTATAATCACTTGTACCACTTGCACAAAGAACAGAATGAATCTTAAGGATAAAAGGGTTATCTATGCATCTAAAGTTGTGACTTCTTTCAAAACTTCTTTCCATCTGTTCAAATTCTCCAAGAAATTAATCTCCAACAAGAAATGCAACCCTCTCTAGCGATATCATCTCCCTATTTAAGAGAGGTTCTATGACACCCCCTTCTAAAATATGTTGTACCAGCTTTATGCTTTAATTTTATCATGAAACAGGTTGAGTATAAGATTGAGTGATAATATGAGTATATCAATTGTTCCGTGGTTGTTGAAGATGATATGACAATGTAGTATGAATGTTATCAAATAAATATCTTTGGCATGTCTTCAGTCTCTATCTTACTTGATTTTTATAGAAGTATTTAAATTCCTTTTTCCTTTTGTGATTAACATTCTGTGCATGCTTCCAATAAATTTAATATCTATGCTTAACTCTATATTCTATCTCATAAAAAAATGCAATAAGGTTAATGTGACTCTGAAGTCTTTGTCTAACAACACAACCAATTCTGCTACAAGGAGGAAGTATTCTAATTTGAGAAATACGCCAAAACTGTCAGTGAAAGAAGTTTAAGGTATCAAAATTCACTGCTAACAACCCATTTTGAATTGTTCAAGTGACTACTATATTCTAAATCCACTCTGAGGAGGTGAATGAGAGACTTCTTTACTAATACTCTTATGAAATATGCTCAACATCAAAGGATTTTCTGAAATTTTCACTCTACTTGCTCTGGCTCTTGATGTTGTACCCTGCCTTAAAATGAAGAAAGAGATCCTGATTACTCTAATTAATACAACAAAAAGGGAGGCCCAATTACTCTGCTTAAAAAAATGAAAAGAGGGATCCTAGTACTCCACTTAGAAGAACAAAAAGGAGGGCTCTTGAACTACTCTTTCTTCACAAAAATGAAACTCAACACTTAGCAAATTTAGGAAACTTCCTCAACTACACTTCCCTGGGTTTGGTACCTTTAGCTCGTGTGCTCAAAATTTTACTGAGATGCTCAATTATGTTTCTACCCTCACTTAACAACAACATAAAATTCACTGGTATAATTCCCCCGCAGTCCTAGTTTTACAATTGAAGCTTTTATACCAGGCTGTGGTGTACGGTGTACCCAACCACATATCTTACAACTAACACAACAGAATACCAATGACTTATGCTAATCACTGATAACATAAAATTTATATGCTATCTATTCTAACATATGCATTTAATTGAACAGGTAAATAGGAGATGTAATCAATACAGACTCCAGACTAATACATCTCCCATATGGTCTTGGATTGATTCCTAGGGAGCATGTTTTAATGGGTTACCACTTACCAGTTACCACACACCCTTATGGAGCATGTAAATTTATTAGCGTGCAATGAATGACCAAAATACATTGAGAAATAAGTTAATGCAGGGAAAAATACCCAAATGTATAGGATTCTCATAAGTCACAATGAATGCAGAAATGATGCAAGATATTCATTTTTCACTCTAATCCTTGAAAATTTTCATCATTAAGTTTCCAAAAGTTAAAAACCACAGTAAGAAAAAATAAAATGAGTTGCTTGTTTACCATACTGGAAAATAACAGATATCAAGCTTACCTCAACAACAAGGCTATATTTAGCACAGTCAATAACATGACGTGATGCTCTGCCAATAATTTACTTTGTCCTTGACAACTTCTTTAAGATTCCCTCAAAAGTGTCCCTGGAAATTGCTGCTTCTCTCCCCACTAAGTGTCCCTCCATTTGATTTTCGCTCTGAGCTTATTTTACCTTCTTCACTTGATTCGAGATCCATTGTATTTGGAAGACCCCACTGATGCACATTAACTTTGGGACTTATTGATTCTATATGGGAAATGGCATCCTTTGTATCCTCAATTGACTCACCATCTAAGTGAAGTTGGAGTGGTGAACAGTGATCTGAACTACTCCCTCGGATTCGTGAAGGACTGGAAATAAACAGAATAGAATTCGTAGTTTCTTTAATTGAAACAGAATGTGGCAGAGCTGCGAAACGTGCTTAGCTGGTGTACAAGACAAATATGAGTGACTCAACTTATCATTAGGAATTTCAAAAACAATTTTAGTAGGGATGAATTCTTGAGGAACAAGTGATGATTGAAATAGTAAGAGCCTCTTCCCATAGGCTGTTGTGTTTCATAGTTTATTATAATAACATTGTAGCATGCTCTTACCAAAACAAGCAATCAACACGACAGTTTGCCAGAAATAGTGCGAGGACTAGAACAACAACTTCATGGGAATGCAGAACAAGAAAATAATTCATGAGTTTAGATACTTACACTGAATGGAAATGTTTGTGAATGGACCTTAGTCATGTTGGGTTCCTCAAAACCCAAAAAATATCCAGAATCTTCATTTCGGTGATCCCCTGAATTTGTCGATTCCTCATATTCTACTATTTGCATGTTCTTCTCAAGACTCAACACCCTATTCCTCCATAGTTCCATGATTGTCTTGTTTGACAAATAAATCATAGTATCTCAAGAATAGGGAAAGAAGGATATTTCAAATTTTGTTCAAAATACCAAACTAATTTGGCTCAAATTCATGGACATCCACTCTTTCTTTTCCATTTTCTTCATTGGAATTTATGCACATTAGTACTCTTTTGTTCATCCAATATTAATTTTTCCAATTTTACAAAGTGATAAAGGATTATTTATGGTTGCTGGGATGAGAAAAGAACTCAATGTGTACCTGCATGCAACGTCGTAGGAAACAAAGGACTGGAAATGGAACTCAAATCTTCCCTTATCATCTTTGTACTTTTCACCATGGATAGCATATACACATTGGCCTATACGAAGGTAGATGGCCATATATGGACTACCCATTGATGCTAAATAAGGAGGCAACTCCACGACTTCATGTATATCTTCCTATAGGAAGGGAAATTTGGTTTTATGTCCAAAGAGATTTGCATAGAAACCTAGCGTCCTTGTAGATAAGAATAAGTGAACCTGCAAAACATAAATTTACTTTAGACCTATGTGCTATTAGTACTTTGGATCAAATAGTATCATCAATGCCAACATTGGATCCTACCAAACACAATATGATTCTGCGAAAAATTCATGTCTCCTCATCATTTCTCTAATGTGTTCTCCTCTTGCGTGGACTATGACACCCGTTTTTTGTCCACTGAAAATACATTCAAGCTGCTTTGCATTCGTCTGCATGTACATATGGATATATAAACATTAATCCGATTACTACATGTACATAGGGTTAATCCCATTAATAGCACAACAAAGCGGATGGCATAAACATAAGTGGATTTGGATGCTTACATTGAATGCAGCCTCGAGAATCTCATCACTGAAGGAATTTGTTAGTGAAGAGTAGTGAACACGTCTGAGAGCTATGATCGCCAGGGCATGTTGCATATGATTGACATGTCTAATAACTATAGCGATGATAAAAAGCATCACACAATAGTCATTTTTAGACAAAACCAAATGCTAATGTCACTTCATTGCAGAAACCACAAATAAAGCACCAGGAAACCAAAATCAAAATGTCAATGTATACTTACTTGTACATGCGTTGCCCCTTTATTCTATTGTACCAACAATATTGAAGCTCAACACCTTCAGGCCTATCCATTGGCAGGAGTTAAGTCTATTTAGGCTACTCTAGGGACCAAAAGAGGATTGCCCACTGCTGCCATAGGAGAGGCCAAAAAATCAGAGTTGTTGCAGTTGGGTAGAACAGACCGACCTCCATTCCTTGCAACTTCTTTCATTTTGGAAAATGCTAGACTAGCTTTAGTGGACCCAGCAATACTATGTGTAGAAAGATTGAAATAAGAGCTTGAATTAGTAGCGGGATTAAGGTCATTTTGATGGTGATCCAAGGAAATTGGTAGGGCATTTGCAGAGGGTCTAGCAGATGTGGTTGGCTCATTTTGTGTGTTGAAGATAGGCTATTCTGCAGCTACAGTTCTCTTGTCCCTCTTATTCTCTTTGTAACCCCCACCAACAAGTATAGTCCTCATAGTTCCTCCTTTGGTCCAGTACCTTCTGCAGGTCTTGCAAAAATGACGAGGTTGTGATAAACTATAGTTGTTGTAGTAGCAGAACTTGGTTTTGATGGACTCGCATCTAGGGCTTGTTTAGGCTGAGGTTTCAACGTTCTCTCAAGCAATGGACGTGAACATGAAAGCAGATCTTCACCACTTGGCCTAATCCCTCTTTCCTGCATCATGCCCTAGAGAATAAAACCAAAACCTAGAAGGATTATCAAATGGGCTCAAATTTAACAACATCACTAACATCAAATATCTATGAGCTAGAAGACATAAGAAAAACATATCACATAACAAAAATCAGCACAATGTTTAAACAAATCTAACTGGAAACCAAAAAACCAGTTACTCTCTACAAGACTCAATAAAACCCTAAAAATGTAGATTTGAACAGTGTTGAGCATCATTTTATGTTTGGTATTTCTTCTGGCAGATCTTAGTCTTGTTGTAAACCATTGTTACGGATAGAAAAGATGATAATTCCCTTTGAAAGGCTCTTCTACACTGAATGAAACCTTGGAATGTTATTTTCGGAGACAGGGAGCCATCTATGGAGACAACCAGGGAATCACTAGAGTTGCAATGGGGAATCCAGTGTCTTAGGACTTGATTTTCTATTACTCAGGCAAGAATCCTTGACTTTATGCAGAGCCTACATGTTCCCAAATTCATTATGTTACCTACTACCCACAGGGATCTATTTAACCAGTTCACACGAAGCTAGTACCAATAGCAATTTTATGCAAAATTCTCTGTTCCACCGGCTGCAGAGGAAAACAACCTTATTTCCTTTCTGATGAATATTAGATTCTCTACTGAATCTACGGTTAGGAAATAACCCACCTCTTTTATTGGATTCCGGTAAGGAAATCTTGGATTTTGGAACTAGAAACTAAGAACTAAGAACAAAGAACCTCCATTACTATAAACACCACAAAACAACGTTATCAAAGGGATTCAAACAGCTCGAGTTCGAGTTCTTGTTCCTGTGATTCAAGAACTCAAGGTTGTTCGTGCGATTCAAGAACTCAGGGGGACCTCTACTTCACTTATGCAGAGAAAGTTAGTAGAGACCGTCCATGACTTGAGATCTACTCTCCCCTCCACAACAAGCATTTCAAATCAGAACACATAAATTGCAGAGGAAAAGAACAAAAGAAATGATGGAGGCGGTTGGGGTGGAACTCGTGACCATTGAGCGGCAACAAATATAGTGCGAGGAAGCCCCACGTAGCAGCAAAGACAATGCTAGGAATCCCCATGTAGACAAAATCATGAAAAAAAGTACAAGCAAAAACCAAATAAGCAATCATTCTAACATGTACATGTATATACATGTGGCCAATCGGTGGAATCATGCAGATTTGAACAGGGATGAGCATCATTTCTCTATAAACCAAGTATTCTAAACTCACCTACTGCTCCACAGCCACACTACTGCAAATTATGATCAACAAATACCAGCCTTATAATCTCATATAAAGACCACTCAGAACACAGAAATTGCAGAGGAAAAGAACAAAAGAAATGATGTAGGTGGCTGGGGTGGAACCCATGACAGCAGCAGCAAAGATAGTGTGAGAGAAAATGCTATGCACCATAGAAACTCAGCAGCATACGCAGGTGCACACAGGCTTATGGTGGAGCAGTGGTCGTGGTGGTGAAGGGAGCGGGCAGAAATTTGGAATAAAAAAACCCTAAACATGTTGGATATTTATATACTTAAAAAAACCCTTATTACCGCTAATATACCACCAATGTATTGAATTTTAATTTTTTAATTTTTAACCACCACAATATGAACGGACGTGATATCATATTGGTCCCTAGGTGACGCTCCCGTCCTCTGATTCAAAATTGATACTTCCAATAGCATAATTTATGATCTTTTTTTCTTCCGAAACTTATTTTTGAACCTATTCAATTGATATAATATGTAAACAATGCATTCTCTCAACCTCAATGTACAATGATGCATCCATCAGTGCAACAGCTTCAACCAATACCTCAACCTCATGCGATTTGTCCAACAATATTGAGGCTCATTTGCCTCTTCAACCAACATCACAATTGATGCAACAACTTGAACCGGTATTTATTTTATCAACAAACTAGTTGAGGCTTGTATCAATGGTATTCACGTGAATGTCAGAAGATTAACAATTATTCCTGTCACAAGACACGAAAAATAAGCAGAGTAATTGAAAATGAGGAATAGAAAGGGTTCAAAGAGATAATGGTTCTCTATATGATCTCCGTGAAAATAAAAAAATGGGTAATACAAGTATACTATCTTGACACACACAAGGATGAAAAAAAACACTACAACACTAGTTTGTAAAGTTAGTATGCTTTTATTGTCATGCTAAATTCACTCATAGAAGGTAAACTTTGAAAGCGCGAGGCATTCTTTGCACACGCGAAAAGAATGCATGAGTCTTTTCTTTACATTGAGTTAATTTTAAATAGTGAAGTGTTATTCCCAGATGCTAAGACCCTGCTTTCATTACTTGAATATTATGGATAGTAATGAGCTACTATTGTACATATATAATATGTAATAAATTCCAAGTGTTACTATTCCATGTTATTGATCTCAATGGCATTCAAGCTTATATTTTTTAATATACAACTTTCAACATGTAGTATAATGTTAAGACTGTCATTTCAATGAATTTAAGTATGATGATTAGGGAGATAAAATAAAGACTCACCTGTAACTAGCTTAGTCATGATGACTATCAACATAGTACTAATTCCATACATTCATCTCATAATATAGGTATAAGGAAACACCACTCTTGTACTAATAAGGCATGTTTATTGAATACTCGGCTTTAAATGGGTTCTTCTCAATCACATTAGTATGACAATACAAGTGAATACAACTGGGTTCTGCTCAATCATGATATATGGGATTATTGAGAGATTTTACTTGAATATATTGTACACATAACACAAAACGATTGATTATGGTAATTCAACCTACAGGAGTATTTCCAATATATTGAATGAAAATTTTAAATTGTGAATCCTTTCGCTCAAGATAAAGCCTATGATTTTAGTGTGCATTTCCCTTTAAACACCAATATTAATAAAGGTATTTATAACGTCCATGCTTCAAAATCATACAAAAAATATTATTGAAGAATGTTGAGGAAGAAAATTTAGACTCATGTTTCTTTAACACCTTTAGCTGGTTCTTTTTTTGTTTTCTAGTTGCCTACAGGAACACGGAAGGAAAACTTTATTAAAGTAGGAATTAATGACTCGAGGTAAGGGGCCTTCATTGAAACATGGACATCATTTTTGGATAGCTGGTTGGGTGGGAATAGCTAAATATAACTTGCATAGTTAACCACCTGAATCGGTATATATCTCTCAATATACCGCTTCGATTCACAAAGAAATTCAAATTTTTGGATTCTCTCACTCAACCATTTATGTCTATTAAAAATTCTAAAATGAAAGTAATATAAAAAATGTTGTTTAAACTACAAAACTATTAGTTGACTGCATTGTTTGGAGCCACTTATTTTCCATCTTGGGTATATTGAGGTTAGAGTTTGAACTTGGACAACTTCGTCCACTTTCACAGCCAAGTAATCATTAGATTCCAATAGAGAAAACAACTCATTATTGTCCATTTCCAAGAGAATCCAAGTAATTTTACCTGCAATTTCCAACTGTAGCAAAATACTTCGTTACCTCAATCATCATGGTATAGGTTCTACATGGGTTTAAAGGAACCCAAAAACCATATGAAGTAGAAAACAATATAATTTTATAGTTCTTCCAAATCACTTAATGACATTGAAAAGAGGAAACAAGAACCTCCCAACCATGTGCTTCTATTGTTGTGGTCTTGGAGCACCCACCACACTGCTCCATACCTCCTATGCTTGATTTTTTTTGTTCTATAAAACTTTCTCTCGAAATAGAGGGAGACCCATTCACTCTAGTTTGGGATGCAAAACTAGCCTTGGAGACTGAATTATGTGTCATGGTGTTCATTTGGTGAGTTATATCGTTAGGTGTGTATCTTGTAGCCACAGGATACCAATTATACCAAGGTTCTGCTTCACGATAATATTCCATAAAATAAAAAATAGCCACATAAACAATGTACTTATTCCTCATGATCAAAATATGACTAGAAATAAAGAAAAAACATTACAACATAAGTGAAAAATATAAATTTTGAAGAAAATACTTTACACCATAGAGGAAAAATATAAATTTTACCAACTTGAACTTGCTATATTTATATCACTGATAGAACATTCAGATTACTTGACCAACTGATTTCTAGATATGTCTTGGTCTGTAGTTTCCTGGATGGTCTATTGTTTCATAGGTGTCACGTAAGACTAAAACCTGAGAAAAAAAACAATAAAATAAAAATACCATGGATCACATTATAATATATTTGGTTGGGAAAATCTATGTTTATTTGTTTTATGGATATTTTAAAGAAACTTGTTGGACTTCACAATATCAATAAAATATGGCCACTTACTAGAAAACTTGATAGTAAGTGGCCATATGCCAGTCCCATGTGAAGGAGCCATTTGGATCCTTCAATCCTACATAAAGGAGGATGATTTAATATTTAATGAATCCCAAAATATTTGTAATTTCCTTAATCTCTCATGGTCATAATCGATTTTATTAACCAATACTATGTCAAACATGACCACTGTGGAAATGAGATTAATAAGAGTGATACTTGTTCGGGACGAGGAATGGCTTGTTCAGGATAAATAAAGGGGGATACGTGTGGGAAAAAACAGAAATTCACATCAAAAAGAGGGGCACAGAAGAAATATATAGAATTTTTTTTTTCTATTCTAAAAAATATTCTATGGGATAAAATACATAGCAATTGTATTGTTGGTCTCCATTAGCTAAACCACATTATCTCATTGATGCTTGTTTTGATGTTTATAGGAGATATATAGTAGATATGGATTGAGACGAGGCATTTACCCATTCTTTGAGTGAAATATGTACTTGGACATCTATTGAGACAAGAATGCCTAATATCACAGCTACATCTACTGATACACCTTCAAATGTTTGCTTTCAAAGATGATATGAAAGATCTAGAGATTCTAGTGTATTATACCAAGACACAGTTGGTATGTGTTTAAAATTTATGTACATGCAAAATTTCGGAAAATGTACTTTAACTAAAAATGTAGCATTTCTCAAAAGAGGCTAATGTTATTTTTAACATTAAAATTTATTTTAGCAATTTTTCCATATCATTTATCTTGATATGTACTTTAGGTGTTTTGTAGTCTCATCAAAAGGTATTCAATAAATATACTATGTCTATTTTATGATTCTTTTTAGGCTTTTACATATATAACTTGTTCTTTTCAAAATCATAGAAAATGAATGGCATCGCTAGGATCGATAACCTATACCATTACATAGTTCCTCTTAAGTGGATATTTTGCATGCAATGATAATATCAATTCTTTAAGTATTATTTTCACATGAGGGATGAGATTTGGACACTTGGCTGCTTAAGGATAGGGGATAAAGGAATTAGGTTGTAAATGAAGTTTCTAGGGTTCGAGGTCCTTGAAGTTGGCTTCAAAACACCATGTGGTCCCTCTAAAGAATTTATTTCACATATAAGTGGAACGATATTGCTCCTATAATCATTTGGATAGAAGGGATGGATATCGAGCCCTTGAAAATGTGCATGGGATCAAAATAATGTCGCTATGTCCTAAATCAATCCATGAACAATGCCACAAATAACAAAGCATGGCCTAAATAGGAGATAGTTTTTATAATGATAAGATATGAGTGCCATTAGAAATAAAATTGTACATCAGAGATGGGTTTAATGGCCTTGACAATGATTTGGGACAAACCAAGGTGTTATAACCCATATTAATACTCTTGACCCAATCAACCATGATTGAGGGCGCAAATCAGAAGATAAACTATCTAAAGTGGGTCTTTGTCATACAAGTGCATATGTGCATGATCCATATTCTTTGTGTAGTAGGATGGGTCTTAGGGATTTAACCATAATAACCAAAGTAAAACAACAGTTTTACACCATAAATGTACTCTAAGTCTCATTGGCGATGAATATGATATCAAATCACAAGCCAATCCTTTTAGAACAAACCTTTGGCATCTAAGTATTTTGAATTAGGAATGGGTTTTTGATGGCACTACTCATTGTCAAGGAAGAAAAATAAGGCCTTTGGGTCCCTGATACGGTTTTCAAAAATGAACTACGATAAAAAACAACCATATTGAAAAACATGTCATCTAAAAGGAATCATTGGTTCTTATGTGCTTCACCATGATTAGGAGAGGAAAAAAATATCTTGGATATCTAAATTTAATATCCTTGACCTTCAGTGGGATATTAACAATTCCTCATGTATCACTACAAAACCCTATAGGAAATACATTTTTCCTTGAGCATTTATCCCAAAATGAACATTTTATGGCCCCAATCCTTGAGCTAGGCCTCAAATCACCATACACGCCAATATCAAATCACCATACACGCCAATATCATTGGCCTCTTCATTGTACATAGGAATCATTATGATATTTTTTGTATGAGGCATGTGTCTTGTGGGCTTGACCATGCTTGATGAAGGAAGCCAAGGGATATATGATCTAGATTAGTCTTCTAGGTCTTATAACTGTTGGCTATCAAGTGAGATTCAAGCATCACTAGAAATTTTTAGACATAATGTATGGGTATTCAGAGCTTGGTATTCATAATGGGAGAAAATAAACATACTTAGGATGCAAGTGCTGAACTGAATTAAGATTAGCCATGAACTATCCCTCTAACCATTATAATGGCCCTTCAGGAGAGATGCCTAATCTCCAATTGTCATATGGGAGTCAATATGATGTTTTGTGCACCAAGGGTAAATATTGGTGTCTTGACCATGGTAGGGGGATAAAATAAATTCCCTAAAATACTTTATAAATAATTTAAGAATATGGTCCATGAAGGTGGCCTCAAAGGATATTTGACCTCTGAGTGGGACAAAGATACAAATAGGAGGTCTCTCAAACGAGGGATTGATGTTAAGATAGGACCTTTAGCAACCAAGTGGGGTGCTAGTACTTCTAGGAGGCTTTTCATACTAGGGATGGATATTGGGATAAAGACTAGGATTGAGCTATGAAAAAGAGGCCATATTATTGTCATGAAGCTTTTAGGACTAATGCGAAAAATGAGATCTTTAACCACTACACACATTAAAGTTGAATATTTAGCCACCAAGTGGTATATATACAATATGAAGATAATTTTTTCAATAGGGATGAGTCTTAAAGACTTGTCATGGTTTTGTGGGAACCATTTCAAGGCTTTCCACAATACACAATAC
>LPNX010518054.1:0-32439 GCA_001517045.1 Pseudotsuga menziesii
TTTGTTTACATAATAATATAGAAATATGAATAACTTAACAAAATATATGTACATAATTAAATGTTTTAAGAAATTGAAAACAGTTAATTGTTATGATAAGTGATATTTAATTATCTTTCTAAAGTAAAATGTTGAAATTAGATGTTTTGAATAAGAGTACCGTTGTTAGTAACTTAAAAGAGCATAATTGGTTGGTTGACTTAAAAGATCATAGTTTGTTCAATTGCTTATTACTTGACCATCGTAATAATGAACTATTAGTTATGAACGGCAACAACAGGAGGGCATTCGATCCTTCATGATCTCATTATATATTATATTTAATATTTTAACATTGATGAATGTGTTGAAATTTAGAATTGTGAATAAAGTCAAACAAGCTAACCACATACAAAATGATTAAATTGGATGAATAAGAGTAATTGTAATTGAACCTCTTGTTACACCTTACTTTATATTTATATTTATATACATATTAAATAATATAACAAAATCAATCTTTGTTTTTTGTGTTGAAAATTTTGTTATAAATATTATTTTATATAAACAAAATATTGTATATAATAATATTATTATATATTTTAAAAAATATTGAATATAATAATAGTTACCATAAAAAATAGATTTTACAAAATGTGTTTAATAAATCAATAAAATTGTAATATTTATTTACTTTTTAATATCTTTAATATTAATTTATTAATATTTTAATATGGTTATGTTTAATTGTGTGTCTTCTGTTTTTTTAATTTTTTTAATTGTGTGTCTCTCTTACTTAAGATCCTTAAAGCAAGGCCTCAAACACGATTGCAAATTGTATATAGAGTAAAATAAAATTGTGTTGAATAAACAATGGGTTTTTTTTTAAATATTTTTCGATTCAAATTAAGAATTCTAAATAAATATAAACTATAATAATATCTTTATTTCAAAATTTCAATTCTAAATAAATATAAACTATAATAATATCTTAACTTCAAAATTTCAATTAGAAATCCTAATGCATACGAAGGATATCATGGGACCTCAGAATTTCAATTCTAAATAAATATAAACTATAATAATATCCTAACCTCAAAATTTCAATTAGAAATCTTAATGCATACAAAGGATATCGTGGGAGTACCAAATGATTATTTTCTTATGTATATTGAGATTGCATAGCCTCAAGTCGAGTAAGGAGCGATGATACATTTACTCACGTCACACCAACCTTTTAATCACTAGCATTGAAGTTTGATGATTTCAAACAAGTATAAACTAAAATGTGGATTTCCAAGAACCACGAATAATGGCTTTAAGTAAGAACCTTGTCCAATCATAGATTTAAACATTTATTTGATCTGCTAAAATCTATCAAGGATTTTCTAGGTCTTGACCATAACTTTATGCTTTCTACACCATGATTAGAAAAATAGAATCTAAAATTTTACAATCACATTTATTGGAAACACATATACGGAGTCATAATAAATATAGCCGAAAATTAACCAGCCTGCTGTGTAGACATTAATGCGACGACATATGCGCAATAGGTCCTTCAAGCTCACGTAGCCAGACTTTAATGCGATGGAGGCTGCACAACATGCCATTCGATCTCAAGCTGCCAGGATTTAATGCGACAACAGCTGCGCAACAGACCGTTGAGATTGAATGACCTACTACGTAGGCGCCGTCACATTAAAGCTTGACATCTTGATATCGAACGACCTACTGCGCAATCATCATCGCATTAAAGCTTTCCCAACAGGCTGGTTATTGATCGCCAAAAATATGTCGGTAATCACATTTTTCACTACAAAATCGCTTATGCGATGACACATTTGATCACTTCACGTCAACCTTTTTATCAATAAAAATGACTGCTTATTCATGGTTGGTGATTGATTGTATAAGATGGCCATTATAACAACCTACAAGAAGAGTATCACAACCGAGGCCACTGCCAGGATCTTATTCGAGTGTGTATGAGTACATTTTAGAATCCCAGAGGCCATCATATTAGATCACGATAGAAGGTTTGTATTGAGCCTCTAGTCATTACTGGACAACAAGCTCACCAAATCCACCTCCTTCCACCTCCAAACTGATGGATAGATAGAGGTCATCAACAAGATGATTGTTCGCATCTTGCACATGTACAAGTCCTCTATAGCTTGACTTGCCACAATGTAACCCACCTAGAACTGAAAAATAAATATTTTTATTTATTTGAGAAAACATTATGTTTAAAGTTATTGCAAAGTTTTTATGACCAAGGATGGTCAAGGATGACTGTAATTGAATATTTATTTATTTAAATAATTAAAAAGGTGAGACACCTATCCAAAGAAGAATGTTGAAGAATGTTCACTGACCCACTAAGAGGAATGAGAAGCTGTAGAAGGCTAAATGACAAGTGGAAGCACTAGCATTTCACTTTCTAGCCGTTGAAGGAGGAAAAATACCTAAAATTGTGGTCATGTTCCTTGAGAAGAGGAATTGAGTAAGTGGCTCATTTAATTACAAAACTGACCGAAATACCTAGGCAATCTTATAAATACCATCGAATTGAGCATGAGGCTCATTACATTCTATTCCAAGTGATTAGACCCTTGTGAAATACTGCAAATTGAAAAGTCAGGCACACAAGAGGAATTTGATAGTGGGGGTATACATAGTTACATCCAAATAGAAATGGAGTCTTTGGACATCTTGTCATAGGTAGTTGCTTATCGTTATGCTATCAAAATTGAGCAAAATTTTAAGTAGAGAAACTTAGTGGGAGTTTGGATCTATGAATGAAACATAGTAGAAGCAAGGAACATGAATCCCTAGTCCACAAAACAAAGGGAAAATCTAGGATGGAAAACCTGAGGAAAACCAACCTAATACACAAATGAACAAGGGTAATGGGAATACAAAAAAGACAATGGTAAGTGGTGTGAGTTTCATAAAACCCCTAGCACAACATTGATGAATGTCTCTCAAAGTATTCATTAGTGGTCGAGTTGAAATCCTTGGATTTAGATCCAAACCTTGTATTTGATTCAAATAGAAATAATGGGAATCGCATAATTGATGTAGAACACAATGCCACAGTGACTACCACTAAGGTTCATCCCAATGAACCATAGGAGTGGCATGAAGGTGAGAATTTGTTTCACTTCCAAATGTGGGTGAAGGGTGCTTTGCTTCATTTCATTATTGATAGAAGAATCCAAAAGAGCCTCATGTTAGAATAGTCATGAAGTGGTTGGAGATGTTGATTACACCACACCCACAACCATACGACATCAAGTGGTTCGACCATGGATGATATCTATGCATCATCTAATAGTGTCACCTTCCCTATGGCATCAAACACTTCAAGGATGAGGCATGGTCTAATGTTTCCCCACTTGAAGTTTGTGATGTTATTTTACGCCAACCATATATGTGGAAACATCATGTTGTCTTTAAGTCTAGTCCTTTTAATTCCATTGTAAATTTAAGCAGAAAACTATGTAGGATACCAGGGATAGTTCCACCTATTGCAATCTCTTTGATCCCCACTAAGCAGTGCAAGAAGGTCATCTCCTAGACTAGAAATTTTTTCCTCTTCATGATTCATTCTCACTGTTGATAGAAGGTTGTGTCCACATATATGGACTCCGCATAGGGCCTTTATACACAACATAAGCAAGTAGAAAAAGTCATGGAATAAGATTGAGACATATTCACCTCACCTAACGAGGCTTCTTTATATTTTAAATCAAGCACTCAATCTAATCCTTAGCGCATTTTTCCTAATTGACGAATATACCTACAATATCTCCTAAAAATGAGGAAATCATGCACCATACTCAAGAGGTGATCCAAAAATGTCACATTTGACGCATCTCTTCACCCTATGAAATCCCAATCATAATTGTGCAGAAGAAGGATGAGACATGTTGATTCTGTATTAATTACAAAGATCTAAATATAATCATAGTCAGTAACTGGTACTCAATTACCTAAATCTACAACCTTATCGATTAAATCAAGAGAACCAAGTACTTTAGTAAGATTGATCTAAATTCCATCTACCACTATGTCCCAATAGAATTGACTGAAGTATGGAATACTTCTTTCAAGTCTAAAGAATCTCTTTTCAAGTGGCTAGTCATGCCTTTTTTCTTGACAAATGGTCAATCAACTTTAATGAGGATTATGGAGGACATCTATTACACCAATTCCTTTATGTTTGTATATTTGGATGACATGGTCATCTTCAACAAGAGTTGGGAAAAACACTTGCAACACATTCAACAGATCCTCCAAAATCCGTGGAAACACAAGCTATATGATAACTTAGAGAAATGATCCGTCGGCATGAAAAGGGTCCAATACCTTGGGTACATTGTCGATGAACATGGTGTGCATGTGGATCTAGCCAATATCTAAGTCATTCATGATTGGCCATCCTCGACCACACTAACAGAGATCCATATATTCTTATTCCATGCCAACTTCTATAGCAGTTTCATGTTGGGATTCTCTTATATTGCATAGTCCCTCATCCAAGTGACCAAGGGTGGTTGAAAATAAAAAAATGGGTGCTCCAAGTCACAATATAAATATTTTGAAAATCTAAAACATAATTTATGCTCAGCTGCGGTGATTTCCTTACCTGATATTCAAGAAGATTTTGACATTGAGACATATGCTTCAGACTAAGCTATGGATGTTTTTCTCACTCAAAATGGTCATCCTATGGCCTATCATAGTGATATAGTCGCGTATGTTGTCCGTAAGTACACCACCTACGACAAAGAGATGTATTCCATTGTAAAATCATGCCCTCAATGGAATCATTCCATTCTAATAAGGGAGATATCCTGTTAGCTGGAATATTTCACCTTCTGCGAATAGTAATGTGTTCCACTGGTCTGAATGGTTCAGATCCAGAATAAATGAAGGATAGAGGTTGAAGACTCTCCCTAGACGCCATAGATACCTGGAATGTGATGCTTCTATAGTAACCCTATGTACCTGCAATAAGCTTAAACACGCAAACACATCGAAACTGCCAGAATATAATCTACTAATCCATGTTAGTGACTAAGGAATCTAACAACATACATGTGAAATCAAACAACAACAATATATGTGGGACATAAATCAACTTGCATTAATATAGAAATATGAATAAGTTTACAACCAAGCCTTAGTGTTGACATGAATCTCCATGAAACCAAGCATTCTCATCCCCTTAAGCTTCAAATCTAGCTCTCTATGCTCTCCAATGGTCTTGGGCCAAGTGATCAATCCATCAGCATAAGAATACCTAAAGAGTTCTCCCCTTAACCATGGATATGAGCTTGTATTTATAAGGCTCAATGGATAGGGATGGTTGAGAGATTAGTGGATGAGGTGGACTCTAAGATCCCGGGATGAGGGATCTCGAGCTCAACTGACCCACAATGATAGGGATAAGGGAGGACACGAGGCTTATCATCTAGAAGCCTCGAGAAACTTCTCTTTTTCCCTTTTTACCCAGGGTACCGCGTTTCTCCTTCAATGATAGAGCGGTTCTAGTAAAAAACACTTATGGAATAAGGGCCATAAGTGGTGGCACCGCTTGTGGACAACAAGGGATAGGTGGTGCGAACAAGGTACCGCTCCTAGACAAAGGGGCAAGTGCGATGGGGAATTTTCATGGAAGATTGACAATTAGCATGAGTTTGCACTCCAAGAGCTGGGATTCAAGGCAAGTAGGTATGTCAAAAGTCTTATCGCATGATGGTGACAGGATTTTGGTATAACAGGATGCCCCCTAAAGCATGAGTCTTAGAAGGATACAATAAACAAGAGCTTTGAGAGAACAAGTCGTCGCCATGAGATGAAAATGTCGGCTAGATTGGAGCGTATTGTCAAGTAGGCATCTATAGTACATCAGTATGTTGACTCATAGACATAAGTAACCAAAATCATAGCTGCAGACCAATACAAGATAGATCCATGAGAGGAATAAATAAGCATGGCTACTAGAATACAGTGTAGATACATGTGATAGAGGAATCAAACTTGGACATAGCTACCAGACATACAATGTAGATCTATGTCATAAAGAAAAAAATTTGAGCATAGCCATGACCATACAAATGTGGATCCATGGTAGATATACAAAAATCCATCGCAACCTGGGGAAAAGCAATGAGCGCTTTAAACAAATACCTAGGGTCTTCATCTCGTCTTCCACAAAGTACGATTATATCCATGTGATTACAATGATCTGAAGTCGAACATGGTAGAAACCGCTTGATTACCGGCCAATGATGTGAACCATTAACAAGTGCGAGGGAGATCATCATTGATGACGATGATTGCCAAGGTACCCTAGTACAATCTACTGAGTGTGAATATATGTCTTGATGTCGAACACCCAGTCGATTCTATCGATCAAAGGTCAATGATGTGAACGTATGTCGAAAGTGAGAGAATCTGTCATTAAGGCATACAGATCTCAAGGTACTGAATATTGTTTCTAAGACTACTTCCCGGATGATGAGCTGATGTCGACGGGAAAAGTCTCATCGAAGGAGCGCCATGATGAGTCCCACATCGACAACACGAAAATCAGAACATAGTTATGGAATGATGTGAATATAGTAACCATAGGATTGACTCAAAGATAATGACATAAATACTGTGTGGACTGCAGAGGTAAAGCTTCTTCAAATCCCCTTTGAACATCGGGCAGCATGACAAAACAACTTAGTAGCATGACTAGGTGGGACAGACACACAATGCGACAGTGAACAATGCATTCTTTTGAAAGAATCAAAGGAGTGACATGACTCATGAAAGTGGATTGTCACAGAGATCAGCTAAATACCCAATTGACTGACATGATGTGCAGACAAGTGCCATGTTCAAAGGTAATGACAAACAACTGCCATTATTTGCAAAATGATTCCCTTCCCATTTCCCCCCATCATGATTGATGAGTGCCTCTTTTCGGTTCTATGAGTTCAAAGAGGGTAACAAACACTTGATATAGCTTATCGAAAGACAAGTCCAAACTCATATATTTTACGAACCTGAGAGAGGAGGGGTTCATTCCCAAAATGGGTCTCTCAATGTTTAATTTAACGAGTCCACTAAAATAAAACTCAGTATCGTTCATGTTTAGAGAGTCTGAATGAATATGGAAGAAGACTCCAAAGGGGTCCTTTTTTCGTATGATTTAGTCTCTAAGGCTTGAAAAAGTTTAAAATCATACCTTAGAGAACTTTTCCAGTCATGATTGGCTGGAGTGTTCCTTTTTCATAAATAGTCCTATCCGAACTGAAAAAGAGATAACCTACCATCGGACGGACGACTCTTCAAACACTTTAATGAGCGTGAAGAAGACAAGATCGCTCAATTATATTTTTGTATTTAGGGAGCCTGAAAAGGGTTTAAAGAGGAATCCATGAGGTTTCTTTACACAATGTCACTGTTTATGAGCCTAGAAAGAATCGGAAACGGACTCGACGATATTTTCATGCTTAAGGAGCTTGAAAAAGAGGTGAAGAGAAGACTCCATGACGCTTATTTACACAATGTCAATCTTTGACGAGCCTAGAAAGAAACTGAAATGGACTCGGACCTTTGATACTAGATTTTAAAGAGCATGACAAAGTATCGTAATAAATGCTCGTCGACCTGTTATGTTTTATGAAAGTGCGAAAAATCCATAAACAAACTTCCAAACATTCTTACAATAGTTCTCTTATCCTGCAAACGACTTAGAAACAAGTGTTAAATGCATTCATAACTAGCATTAAGGGATTACGACAAATAAACTTTGACTAAAATATGATTTTATATCAAAACTATAGTATGTCAGACCCAACAATGCCTATATAAGTCATGTAAATAGTAAAAAATCAAATCATTTCACTATTTACCCATAGCAGAGAGCACTTGGATCATTTTCTTAGCCAGATCTTCAACAGCTGATACCGGGAGTTTCCACCGTCCGTTTTCAGCATCGTAAGTTGCAGGTAACAACTAAAACCCTTCTCTTTCATTTCATAGAATTTATTTTGAGTTTTTGTGGGGTTTTGGGCTTATATGGCAAGCCCTAAAATCGTAAAAACGGGCACCATGGCTATACCTTGCGGGATACGCAGTACCACCTGAGAACTGCGCCTCTAACATGGTGGACAGGCAGTGCCACCGCCTGTCTCCAACGCTGCACAGGCGGTGCCGGCCGTGGAGAATTTAAACCAATAGTGTGAGCAATATAACTTCATTCCTTTGATTTTTAATGATTAGGGATGATTCTAATGCATACTATGATTGTTTTTGGCAAGTCTAGGTTGCTCAAAACATGGTGATATGGAAAGAAAGAACACATGACAACGAGAATGATTTTGCTGAGAGAAATGCGGGTTGTATTGCTGCATTATGGGACTGTGGGATCTTGAAGTTCTTCCAGACCTCAAGCATGGTGTCACATGAGCGGTTACTGGAACACATACTGTAGATGTGGAATCTAGAGCAACAGTACTTTGAGGTGGGGGCCCATATTCTTACAGTGGAAGTAGAGGACATCTACTTTTTGATAGGTCTCTTGAGACGGGGTGCCCCCATCTCACTGACAGGTTCCCATGGAGGGGATATTACCACTCGAGAGCTATTGAAAGCTAGGTTTTCACATACATTAAGCTCATACACAGCCATCAAACACAGGTATTAGGAAGGGACATCCAATCCACCTTTGTATTCATATTAGATGCTTATTTATACATTATGATAGAGGTTGGAGCAGTTGTACCCGCTCCAACTACTCATTTATTAGTATATATGTAATTATAAAATTATGATAACATTTAAGAGGTCCGATCCCCTCTACATCTCCCCCACAAACAAAATGTTTCTTCGTCTCGAAGAGAACAAAGAAATATGCATCAACATCCTGGGTCTCTACTACTGCTGAAGTAGTCCTCACTATGCATCAACCATGCATACTGGTCTGCATAGGTAACTTAGCCGCAACAGCCGCCAGCTTGATAGGAAAACACACATGTACAATGCTCTACTGTGACTGGTTACTCTTCAGCCTCCATCTTGAATATGGCAGTAGTCCATCGAAGTCTCATCCTCTCACAACGTAGGGAAATCATCTTCTTTCACAACGAGGTCTTTTTGTTTGAAATCCTCACCCTGGTTCATCTGGCCGCCATCTCCATTGGTTCAGGCATGCAGGGCCTTTTGGCTCTTTGACTTTCTATGTCATTTCTCTGTCTTCTGGATTTCCGAGGTCATAACCTAGGAACAATTTCAGCATTTTGATCATGAGGGGTACATTGTCATCATGTCTCAATGAAGTGCTTTGCTGTGTAGGTGAATGATATTTGCTTGAATGCGATTGTCATCTTTTGAAATGCCTGCAATATTGTGTGATTCCTGCTCATGTGCATGATCTTGGTCATGACCGACTGAATTGACTCAACATACTTAACTCCACATGATTTACTAAGTCGGATAAAGATTGACTTGATTTACAATTGTAGAGAGGATCACCTTCCTCGAAAGGCTCACGTTTAACCCCCTCTTGACTTCAAACTTTAAAGCAGAGTCACTTGTAAAATTTTGTTACTTAATCAACTTTTAAAGACTTGACTCAACATCATATTACCATTTTTATAAACATCACCCAAAAAGTAATATCGACCATAAAGGGTCGACCCTCAACCAAAATTTTACTTGACTTTTTATGACTCATAGAACCAATTGCAACCCCTTTATAAAAATGAACATAATAATGAACCACATTATATCAACCCTATCAACCTTAACAAGATTACGACAATTCATCAACATAATTACATAAAAGGAAAAAGTTAGTAGCCACATAACACCTTCATGACCGACCCCATCCAACACCACGACAGTCAACTACGTCATCCATTTCAATTCAATCATTCCCCAACGACCAATAGCATTCTATTCCACCATGATATGATATGGTCATAAATATATCAATGTGTGTGCTATAATTTTTTTTAAAGTAAACTAAGGGAATATTTGTGAGGTGTATCGATCTGAAACATGGCACCAGATCATGGGAATTCCTTAACAATGGGTTTGTTAGAATCAAAGGATCCCAACAGGTTGTACTCATTGGGAATAATGGGGCTTCCATGATACCCAAGCAGTCCTTCGAGGGGCATGCCAAAGAACTATATCCGATGTTTATGCAGAACTAAGTGGAAGTTCCATGGATTCTAACCTAAATCTACATGAAGTAACAAATTTGGACGTAGAGAAATTACCTCAATGATACTACTGTGGAATGCTTGAAGAATGCACGCCGAGATATATTTTTAGGATGAGATAACTCTTCTGCGGCTGCTGGATTTTTTGGGTGAGAGAACTCCTCAATATTTTGTATGATGATTTTGCCTGAAAGCCTACGTGCTTCAGATGAGGTCTCGGGACCTATTTTTTGTAAGCTTTTTTGTATATATATATATATACAGACTTTTACATGGTGTTTATATGTTTCAAATGGCAAATGCATTTTCTATGAGTTTTATGTGTCTATGAATGTTTATTTACAATGTACCATGTTTGATTTCGATGTCATGAATGGGCAATATGCCAATCTAGGATGTAATCAACTAATGAGTCAGCAACTACATTATGTTCCCTAGGGATATGCCTATAAGTGATAGTTTCAAATGATCTTTCTAGCAAATGTATTCTCCGAAAGAGGCAGAGGAGTATAGG
This sequence comes from Pseudotsuga menziesii, assembly GCA_001517045.1. Taxonomy (NCBI): domain Eukaryota; kingdom Viridiplantae; phylum Streptophyta; class Pinopsida; order Pinales; family Pinaceae; genus Pseudotsuga; species Pseudotsuga menziesii. The sequence goes on from LPNX010518054.1 coordinate 10,729, forward strand.
GTTCCTAATGGTGTAAACATGGTTTAAATGGCAAACCATGAGTTGTGAGTCCATCAAGACTACTAGATCACGAACATCCTGGGAGGAAGCTTCAGTCAGAACACTGATGACCGCTTCATACTCGGCGATGTTATTAGTAGCGGGACCTATACAAACCATTCATGAACTGACCAAATCTTCAACTAGGGAATAGAGGACCCAATCAGCCGAGGTGAGATTCAAGGTGTGGCAGCAAGCACCATCAGTGAAGCCGTAGAAATCCATCTGCATGACCAAAACATGGTATAAATAGATGCGGACACTAAACTCAAAACCATCTTGAAAATACTAAAAGCACACTGAAAGCCAATCAATATACATATATACAAGATACTATCCAAGAAATACCTAGGCATAGTACATTTTCAGGTACAACCCATTGTGAGGTTGCCCCAAAGGGATTCCATCATAATCAACGAGCTCGTAAGCTCCTTTCTCTAACACCTTAGAAATAACAAAAGGTCCGTACCACATGGATTCGAACTTACCCTTCCCTAGTTTGTCATATCTCTAATCATAAGGCAAGACTGGGTCACCCTCATTAAAGACACAGGGTTGGATGGATTTATCATATTGCACCTTGACGCGTTTCTTATGTGCCTCATTAGCCAAGGCAGCATCTCTTCGAGTCTCGTCAAGGTTACTCAAGTACAAAAATATTTCTTCCTCTGTGGAAGTGTCTGGGAGAAGTTTGACGACAAGTTGTAAGGATGAAATTTGACATTGGATCGGTAAGACAGCTTTGAGTCCATAGACAAGCTAGAATGGCGTGAAACCAGTAGCTGTTTTCATAGAAGTCTGATAAGCCCAGAGAGCGGAGAAAAGAACATGGTGCCAGTTGGATTTATGATCTCCAACCATTTGATGAAGCATAGTTTTCAAAACTTTGTCAATGGCCTCTACCTGACCATTAACTTGTGGATAATATGACGTAGAGTTTTCATGGAGAAAACCTAGCTTGGCACTCAGTTCCTCTATCATGTGATTACGAAAATGGGATCCGTGATCAGTAACGATGGATTGCGGAAATCCAAATCTAGCTATGATATGATTGAACAAGAAGAGAGTGATAGTATTACCATCTCCTACGTATGTAGGCATGGCCTTAGCCCATTTTGTGAAATAATGAATGGCTGCGATGATGTAACCATGCCCCCCGGTTGAGGTAGGATTACAATGCATGAAGTCAATCCCCCATTTGGCAAATGGGCCAACGGCAATGACGGGGTGTAGCGGAGCAGGATGGGTGCACTTTTTAGGATAAAAGTGTTGACAAGGCGGGAATTTCTTAACAACTTCATGACAGCCTTTGAAGACAAAAGGACAAAAATAGCCAGCGCGAAGGATTTTCTGGGCTGTAGCCATCCTAGATAAATGACTGCCACATGCTCCAGAGTGGCAATCATTCAACACATGTTCGTCCTCCTCATGAGTGAGGCATTGCTGGAGAATAGAGTCAACCCCAAGTCTATACAAGGTATCATTTAGTATGAGATAGTATTTCACGTGGTGACGGATACGGAAGTGATCATCGCAAGATAAATGCAGCTGAAATCATTGTGTTTGGAGACAAAAAAGAAAATCTCCATACCAAGGATCAATACTGCTAATCAGGAACATGAATTCATCTGGAAATGAATCACTGGGCTCAGATTCCGTCGGAGCATAGGGAAGATCACACATAATCTCAGCAAAGACCAAGGATTTCTTTGATGTGGCCTTAGCAAAGTCCAGATCAAACTCCTGAAGTATAACTATCCAACAGGAGTACTTGCCCCTGAGTACCTAACGAGTCAGGATGTAATACATCAGGTTCTGGTCTGCCAATATGGTGGTAGTGCAGAGTAGAATGTAGTGACAAAATTTTTGTACAGCAATGACCGTGGCCAATTCTAACTTTTCCACACATGAATAGCAAGTTTTGGAATCCATGAGATTTTTACTAGCGTAATAAATCACGTGCTCCTAACCATGGAGATTTTCCTGCACCAAAACCATGGTGATGGTAGTAGCGGAGACAGCAATATACAAGAGAAAGTCCTTTGAATAATCCAGGGGGTGTATCATGGGTGAATGAGTCAGAGCATGCTTAATATTATCAAAGGCACATTGGGCCTAGTCATCCCAGAAGAATGGAGTGTTCTTCTTGAGGAGACGCATATAACCGTGCGTTTTCTTTGGGAAATTGCACACGAAACGGCGGAGAAAGTTTGCCTTCCCTTGCAAACTTTGGAGTTCAAGGAGATTAGTTGGGGCTGGTAGATCTAAAATAGCAGCAATATTCAAAGGATTGATCCGGATGCCATCTTTGGATACCACAAATCCTAGCAGACGTCCCATTTCAACGCAAAAAACACATTTATGTGGATTGAGCCGTATATTATAATGACGACATCTCAGGAATATGTCTCTAAGATGACCAAGATAGTCCTCCCGTCGCTGTGAATGAGCAAGGAGTTCGTTAAGGTAATGTTCAACAATATGTTCAATATCATGAAACACATAGGACATTGCGCGCTGGAAAGTGGCTCCATCATCTTTCAAGCCAAAAGGTAACTTTTTATATGCAAAGGTTCCCCATGGGAAAATGAATGTTGTCTTATGCTGAATGGCGGGTAATATCTCAATCTGATTATATCTAGAGAAGCCATCCATGAATGAAAAGATGACACTTCCAGCACAGTTGTCGATAATCTGATCGCGGTGCAGAGTAGGAAAGTTGTCCTCGGGACAAGCTTTATTCAAATCCCTAAAATCGATGCAGACTCTAATGGTTCCCTGCTTTTTATTGACAGGGACAATGTTCGATACCCATTCCATCGGGGGTACAGGATAAATAAACCCAGCTTTGAGGAGTTTCTCAATTTTATCTTTATAGCTACGACCTTCCGAGGATGGACTTGCCTTAGTTTTTTCCTAACAGGTTTAGTCGTGGGATAGGTTTTAATCTCATGGACCACGATGGATGGGTCAATTCCCGGCATCTCTTCATAGGACCAGGCAAAAATATCACGAAATTCCTTAAAAAGTACCTTATATGCTTCAGATTCATCTGCCGAGCAGTTCTGCCCAACATGAACATGCTCGATAGTATCAAGCTTGGCTGATATGTCAATCGGGTTCATCTAAGTAATGTTGCAAAGGTTTCCTTCATAACCTGTATGTTGCAACAATATAGGATTTTGGGTTACGTTGACAATATCAGTTGGAAACAAGGATGCAAAATCATGGCTAACCGAACTGGTGTTGGGGAGGAACATGGATCTATGATGGTGATCCTACCAAATGGGCTCATTCGTATTCATGATCTCCATAATGGACTCATCAGAAGGAAAAGTCTCAGAGAGATAATCTAGAATGGGAAGAGAAGGTTCTAACCAGTACGATAAATGGTAAGGATCTGAAGCCACTAGATGAGGGTCATCGGTGTGATCATCGGAAAAGGTTTGAATGGTGTCATACATAGCTTCGTGTGGACTCAACGAGGTGGACTCAACAACATGTTTACCCTTAGGCTCATAATCAAATGAGGCGATCATATGGATTTTCGCGGTATCCGTGCTAGGAGGAGTGGATGGAAAAATCCCCATCGTTATCGTTATCACTGTTGGTTGGTCTTGGAGTCTCCTGTTGGTTTCCAGGTTTTTTATTTCTATTTTTACCTTTATTTTTATTATTACCCGAGGTTTGAGTACTTTGAATAGAGTTGACCTCAGTGGAAACCTTAGGAGTCAAAGGAGTAGGGGTGGCAGTTTGGGGTTGCTTGGCAAGTTTCGCTGCTGACGGGTAATGGATTGAACCAACAATCCCATCAACAAGTACTTCTTTTGGTGGCTTGGCAGGATCGGTGATGGGGCGAGGAGCTTGAGGAATCAGGTCATAAAGAGTTCCAGATTGGGAATATACCAAGTCTAGGTATTGAGCCCGACTGATAGCCTGCTCTTCGGTAATGACACCACCCATAGCCACATATCGAGCAATAGGAGGCAACAAGGATTTGGTAAACCAATCAGCTAGTAATCGTTCTGGAACAAGGGCCTTAATAAGCCTTCTCCGCCTTCTCCACTCATGAATATGATTGGAAATGTGGGTGGATGTGTTCTGTCATAGAGAGGTTAAAAGATCAGTTCCCATTTCATAACGAATAGGGAGCTGAAAGTGTGTAAGAAACACGGTTTCCAACGAGCCAAAATCCACAAACGAATGTTGTGGGAGTTCAATGTACCACTTCACAGCAATACCGGTCAAAGTTCACTGAAAGAGTCGTAACCGAATGGAGTCATCCATGAGGGAGTTTGAAGAACACGACAAATGGAATGTCATAATATGGTTCTTCAAATCATCTCCCTGCTTCCCATCGAATTTCGGGATATCCTATGGTAACTTTACCGGAATGGGAGGCCACGAGGGATTATGTCGAATGGGGTCATTAATCAACTTGGACAAGTCAGGTAAGTCCAAAGTTGCTAGGAAATTTAACTGTTGGTTGGGTTGCACATACTGGTAATATTGATATGGCATATAATTACCAGTAGGACCATAGGTTGACTGAAAAATAGGTTGCTATGATGAAGAACTAACGGAAAATCTGCCTGCAGGGGGTTGATTTTCGGGATTAGGACTGTTAGGACCACTAGGGATTCCCAAACCAATCTTAAACCATAATATTTCTAGCCACAAGCATCAGATTCTGTCACATAAGTCTGATAGTGTAGAACTGAAAGCAACACAACTCAAATTTATACAAAAAAATGAGAAAAAAGGGTCTTGGAATGATGCCTACCTGGCACCGCGCTTCTCTGGTGTTGACAGGGAAACTCTATCCTAGCACCGCTTCTCGTTAACTAGATACAGGCGGTGGCACCACATACTTCCCACTCTGTTCAGGAGGTGGCACCGCTCCTTGAACATTGCATAGGCATGGTTCCCTATAGAATACCAAAACACAAAGAGAACGATAAATCAAGTCAGAAAAAGACTAGGTTAAGGTGAAAACTGCTAGATTGAGTATGGAAACAGAGCATAAAAGGTCGAAATCAATCAGCTTTGAACAAATCTGGAAGTTTCAAACCCAAATAGATTAAATCAGAAAGTAGATCTGACTGAAAAGAGTTGGAGAAGGAGCCTCGATTCGGACAAGAATTGCAGAATTGAGGAAGATCAGAATAATTGATGCATATATCTATTCCCCAGTGGAGTCACCAGATTTGTTAGCTGGAATATTTCACCTTCTGGGAACAGTAAGGTGTTCCACTGGTCTGAATGGTTCAGATCCAGAACAAATGAAGGACAGAGGTTGAAGACTCTCCCTGGACGCCGTAGATACCTGGAATGTGATTCTTCGATAGTAACCTTGTGTACCTGCAATAAGCTTAAACATGCAAACACATCAAAACTGCCAGAATATAATCTACTGATCCATGTTAGTGACTAAGGAATCTAACAACATATATGCGAAATCAAACAACAACAGTATATGTGGGATAGAAATCAACTTGCATTGATATAGAAATATGAAGAAGTTTACAACCAAGCCTTAGTGTTGACATGCATCTCCATGAAACCAAGAATTCTCATCCCCATAAGCTCTGACTCTAGCTCTCTATGCTCTCCAATTGTCTTGGGCCAAGTGATCAATCCAATAGCATAACAATACCTTAAGAGTTATCCCCTCAACTATGGATATGAGCTTGTATTTATAAGGCTCAATGGATAGGGATGGTTGAGAGATTAGTGGATGAGGTAGCCTCTAAGATCATAGGATGAGGGATCTCGAGCTCAATTGACCCATAATGATAGGGATAAGGGAGGACACGAGGCTTATCATATAGGAGCCTTGAGAAACTTCTCTTTTTACCTTTTTACCTAGGGTACCATGTTTCTCCTTCAATGACAGAGCAGTTCTGGTAAAAAATGCTTATGGACTAAGGGCCATGAGCGGTGGCACCGCTTGTGGACAACAAGGGATAGGCAGTGCGAACAAGGTACCGCTCCTAGCAAAAGGGGCAAGCACGGTGCTGGGAATTTTCATGGAAGATTGACAATTAACATGAGTTTCCACTCCAAGAGCTGGGATTCAGGGAAAGTAGGTATGTCAACAGTCTTATCACATGATGGTGACAGGATTTTGGTATAACATATCCATCCATACAGATCATAATCCTCTATAGTTCATGTAAACACTAGGAAAATTACAGAATGAGAACCATAAAAATGGTCCACATACCTGCATAAATTTCACCTCAACATTAAATATAAGAAAGGGAGCATCAATTGCATCACTGACTACCTCAATTGATCTCCAATTCCAGCACTAACCACAGTGCTCGACTCTTGTGGGAATGAGGCCTTTGGGTGGTTCCAACTCTATTATAGATTTTGGGAGTAGGAAAGGAGGTTCCCAACTTTCATCTCCAAGATGGACTGTTATGCCGTTTGGGTCATCTCTATGTTCCTCCAAGTAAGTGAGTAAGCATTGCAACTGTATTTGGGAATCCCACTACAGTTGAATGGTAGAACACTTTGGAATGGAGAAGATAGTAGTAGTACTGCATAGGTATTTCTATTAGCTAAATCTCCACCATGATTTCATTAAGTATCTTAAATATTTCACTAACTACTCCATCACCAATTCAACCATTAAAAAATGAAGGATTGTACACACCTCTAGTGAATCCCGACAGGTCTTGGGAATCAATCTTGATGGAATACAGGTTAGGTGTTACTTCAACCAAGCATAGAACCTATTATGTATGCATGTTTTTTGATCTATTATATAAGATGGCCATTCTAGAAGCCTACCAGAATATTGTTATAGTCAAAGCCACCACTAGACTCTTCTTTGAGAATGTATGAGTACATTTTGGAATCCCATAGGCCATCATATGAAATTAGAACATCGAGTTCTTAAGTATATTATGTTTGAACCTTTGTTCATTGTTGTGTCAAATATATACCATGTATTCAACACTTAGTTGTAAACCCGGAAAGGTAGGCTTAGAGGCACCAAAATAGTTTGTACATGAGTGGAAAAATACTATCTTGTTGAAAAAAGTTTCCAGTATTCACACTGCCTAGTTAAGGAAATGCTTATCTTGTTATAATTATAATGAATTTCTCATCATTCCACGTGAAAGAATTTAATTGAAACAAGATTTCACTACCATTACTTTAATCTTGTATTCCATCCACTAATTCAAACTTGTAGAAATAAATCCACCACTTTCCCTTCTTAGCCATTATTTTATCATGTCTATATTTGGGCTAACATAAACATGTTGTATAGAAAATACCAAGTTTTCAACTCAATCTAGAACCTATTGTTTTGGATTCCACAAGATAACTTAAAATTCTACCTTGTTATTAAACTAATTCTTTCTTAAAGCCAATCTAGACTGTCAAATAGCTATTTAAATGGAAATGGTGACAGGCCAATAAACAATCTTCATAATCTCAAATATTCATCACTTCATCCAAATGAATCGAAAACAACACATAACTCTCTCTACTATGAAATTAAAACTAGATTCAGGAAATTAAAACCACTCAAGTTGCCAATTATGAATTATGTAGTGGGGTTTTCACCCCTGCTACGTGCAGAAGCACCAGCCTTACATCAATGGGACAGTAAGGTAGAGTTCATGGAAAACAAATATAACAACAAATAATATCAGTAACAATAAATCGAATAAACTTCTACGACTAAACTATATAAAAGCAAAAGCATGAAAATTGTACCCTCTTTTTTTTAAAAATGGGCCACCGTGGCCGTCTCAGAATTGGTCCGCTTCTCCATAGGATGGGTCTCCAGGTGGGTATGAAGAATCTCTCAATGTACTATGTGGGAATGGTAGGGAAATGAGATGATGTCAAAATTGGGATGTGAATACTGGAGAATAATGGTTTCTCACCATACTCACAAAATAGAATAAAGGAAAAAAGGGATAAGAATCTTTTGATAGGGACCTTCGCACTACTTTTATGATATGTTTTTAGGTTTTTTGGCCTTTTCTCTCTTTTAGGGTTTTAGAATCCTATTTAGGGTTTTAAGCTCTTTTTAGGGTTTTTAGCCCTTTTTTGGGTTTTTAGCCCTTTTTGGTTTTTTTAGCCCTTTTTTGGGTTTTAGGCCCTTTTTGGGGTTTTTGGGATATTTTGGGAGAGAATGAGTGTAAACCATAGTTGTGAAGGTAAAACATAAGGGAAATATGGTAGGAAAATTATGTATGTATGTGGTTTAGACCATGAGATATTGGCGAGCAATTTTTTGCGTTAATAGGTTGCCCCCTGATGTGTGAGGGTAGGAGCTCAACGTATGGCTGATGGACATCATAGGATCATGGGGATAGTGGAGAGACTGGAGAGACCTATGAAGAAGCAATGCTTCCTCATACGAACCACAGTGGCTTTTGGTTTTTCTATTGATATTGGTTCCCAACAATGATGGGAAACAGCAGGGTTAAAGAGAATCAGACCCTAATCATACCACAAACCCAGAAGATGACAGCCACTTACGAACGGAGAATGGCGAGGACGCGGGGGTCAACGAAATGCCAATGAGGCCAATAAAGAGTCAGGAATAAACCGCATGTGCTACAGAGAAACCCCGAAGACAGCAGGGTTAAGGTGAATCAGACCCTAATCATACCCACGAGCCATGAAAAAGACTGCCACCTTCGGACAGAGAACGGCGTGGACTAGGACAGGAAAACCCCCAAAAAACCGAAGAAATAGAATCTTCTAGAGACCGAAAAAAATAATCAAAGAACGACGCTAGAAAATGTGACGGATCTATAAAAACACAGACCATCCGAGGACAGATAGCATGGCCAAGCCAAAACTGACTTCTATGTACAGTTCCCACTTATTTTAGACTGGTTGGTACTAGTCCTCAACACATGAGGATGGATGGACTCCAGTCGTCGGAAACGGCTCAAAGAGAAGGACATGATAAGCCAATGAACCCAAGAAAATGGGTAAGGGGAGACCAAGACAAAGACAAAGAACCCAACAGACGAGGAGCCAGACAACCGAAAGCACATAACAAAAAACCGGTTCAGGGAACGGCCTCTTACCTATGTGAAAGCCATGAAAGAATCCAGTGCCATGGCCAAGGGGAGGAGGAAGCGCTACTAAGAAGCACCGCCATCCTGTGTCCTGTAAAACCCAAACCCTCGTCCTTCCATCGTAACCCCTATGAAAAAGTTCCTCCTTCAACCCATAAACAAACTTAGATGTTCACAACAACACTTTTTTAAGCATGGGCAATGGCTTATAAAACTTTGTCGTTGTTTAGTGGCATTTCTCTTGGTTGTTTAGACATGGATGTTGGGGCTCGACCTTCAAGGTCCTTTATTTTGGCAACTCCGCGGTTTTGGTGCGAAGCTTGTAAGCGGAGTTACGACCCAAAATAGTCTTAGGGGTGTCGGGGATGGGTTGAAACCCCTCTTTTTGTAAATAACCCATGGTTTAAACTCATGGTTTTTAAGCCCGTGGTATTGTAATAGTGCACTTGCATAAATAGGCACTTATGTAAAGGAGTCAGGTTAGGCTTTTGAGACTTTTGATGGATGATGATTTGATGCGAAGGAAGAAATACCTGTTTTAGGGTTCAAGGTTAAGTCCCAGCTGAGTGCGTGGACGACCTCTGTAGCTGAGTGCGCCGAGGGTGTTGGAAGAAAGGTGCTACAGCTAAGTGCACAGCTTAGGATTGCTAAGAAGATCTGCAGCTGAGTGTGCAGATCAGAACTGTCTGTTTGTAAAAAGTTGAATATAACCGCAGTTCTGTGGATGTAACCCCTACACTGGGGGTGAACCACGTATATCTTGTGTTGTGGTGGTTTTTGTTATTTTGTTTCTATTTTATGCATTTGATAAGTAGGTGAATGATAAAGTAAATATATACTGTTAAGTAATAACTTCACTGTGAATTCCCAGTTAAGGGTTAAGCAAGTAACTGTTTGTTTATCTAAACTGCGAAGCTATTTAAGTGAACATCGAAGCTTTATATTGCATATTTAGTCTTTGTTAAGGCTAAAGGTACAGTAATATCCCTCTTCTGCTTGTAGAAACCTGATTTTGTGGCACCCCATAGCTGTTTCAGGTGAGACTGCCACCTGTTTGCAGGTTGTTGCCGAAAGGGCCAACACTGTGGGTCTTTTTGTTGGTGCGAAGATAAAAGGATAAAACATGGGTCTGCCCATAGCCCAACAAATTGGTTCCATTGTCAGTTGAATAGTATCTATTCAAGACGAATTTATGTCGTACCTAGAGGGATATGTTTTGGAGGCCCTCAGTAAAAGAAATCGGTGACTGGATCGAAGAGACCTATCTGAAATTTGCTGAACAAGAAAATAAGGATCCTTGTCACAGCTCAAATGACTTCTTGCAAAGGTACATTTTTGCTGATATTTATGAAATTTTCTTTGGTAGTATCCACATAGAATTGCACTAGTGGTTATCCAGGTTGATAGAAAGAAAGACAAACTTCAAAGAAGATCAGTCTCTTGCCTGGATCCCAGAAAGAATTAACATATTGAAAAGAGTGAACAACGCTGTATCAAGAGCTGTTGACTTTTGGACAATGCGAACCCTTGAAGCATTTGTGACGGAGTTCGCCATCTACACACATACATCTTTCAGCGAAGCAGAAAGACAGTTCTTCAAAGGACCAAGGGGTAAGTACTTGAATTCATTAAATATGAAAATTAAAATGCTTTTGGATGAGAAAGGCATATTGCTTATTGAATCAGATTGCTAGATTTATTGCTACTAACCTATGTTTGGAAGTGAAAGTGACTTCGACAAGCAAAGTGGTTTGCTTCAAAGCGGTAAAATATACAAGAGAGATATTGGATCCTATACCCTAGGCCAGAACACCGATTATACTCTGCTAAGTCCAGAAGAATCCGACTCTGAAGAAACACCTTTTATTAGAAACCCTCCTGTAACTCCGCAGCGAAGACCTGTTATCCCTGAGAACTCGTCGCAGTCTGAAAGTAACCCTAACCCTAGTAGTCCTATCACAGGCCAGTCTACCTAAGTAAGTCCCCCTCACCCTGTTATCTGTCCCCCTCCTTCCCCCCTTTGATCCACTATGGCCCATGTGAATGATGATATCAAACTCCCAGTCTTTAAAGGAACTCGATCAGAGGATCTAGAGCAGTTTTGGTTCTTATGCGAAGCTGTTTGGACTGCTAAGAGTATTACAGATGAAAATACAAGAAGAGAGCAGCTAATCACCTCTTTCAAATACAGGGCTTTGACCTGGTTTATGAATTTTTCCAGTACTCAGAACTATATCTTGGCCGATATTAAAAAAGCCATGATCAAGGAATTCAAGAAGCCTAAATCAAAGTCGCAGTGTATAACTGAACTAAAGGAAATTCAGTAGAAGAGAGGTGAATCAGTGTGGGACTTTGATCAGAGGTTCAAGGTTCTGTTGGATCAAGTCAGTTTTACTATTGGATCAGAATAGCATAAAGAGTGGTTCATTACAGCATTATTGCCACATATCAGGACTCCACTTATGCAACAGAAGGTTGCCGATCGACAAGAGGCATTGGAAATCACCATGAAGCTTGAAACAACTCATGTCGGAGATCATTCTGGCATAGCCCAGATACAGGCACAGTTAGCAGAAATGGCTTTGGAGCTTGACGACATGAAGAAAGGGAAAGCTATTCGGGAAGAGGTTTGGTGTACACAATGCAAGACAGAAGGTCATGACAAAGAGCAGTGCCTTGCACTAACAAATTACTTGAATACTAGTGCACCAAACCCGTTTAACCCTGCTGTTCTATATTGTGAGATCTGCAGAACAACTGGTCAGCATCGACCTGAAGATTGTTATCTGCTACATAGATATGTTCAAGTACCTAAGAATCCCTATTGCAAGTTTTGTAAGTCAGTAGGACACAATGAAGATGAATGTCGCAGCTTTGACCTCATGAGAGAGCGAACCTATGCTGCTTATAGGGTGCAAAACGAGGCACAAGGCAACAATGGATATGGCTACCGTGGTGGTAACCCAGGTCGAGCTAATTTTAGAGGTCGTGGTGGTATTCCTGGAAGAGGTCAAAGCCAGGTTATTTGCTACAATTGTAATCAGGCAGAACATGTAGCTAGAGACAGTCAGAACCCAACTACGACATGTCGATATTGCAGAGCAGTTGATCATGTGATTGAGCAATGTCCACAGCTGATAGCCAAGATATAAGAACAAAATGATGCTCCTACTCAGAATGTTTAGATGATTGATGTAGAGAAAAGATCTGTCCCAGCTATTAATGTTGTTACAAGGAGTGGAGCTACGACTCAAGTGCAGAATATGGAGAAACAATATGTCGAGGCTTGGGTCCGCAAGACCCCAGAAAAAATTCCATCCTTTGATGTTGGCAAAGAAAAAGACACATTTATGGAAGCTAAAAGAGACTTTGCTGATTCAGAAACATCAGTAGCAACTACGCAACAGCATCAACAGCAGTCGCAGTTCCAAGAAGCTTCACCGGATCAAGTAAGTACACTAGCATCATTTTTGCAGAGTTGTATGAAGCTGTTAAGAAATCAGAATGCTTTGAATGAGTTACAGAAAGTTCTCCAGTCTTGCAAATCTCAGCGAAGCTCCGATAAAGGAAAAAATGTTAATAGAGTTAGAAGGACTGGAAGAGAAATGAGGTTGCATGCTCAGATAGGAGAGTATGATATGATTGATATCATTCTAGACCTGGGATCAGAAGTGAATGTCCTAACTAAGCAGACCTGGGAACAAATGGGAAAACCTACGCTTGAATGGTCCCCTATACAGTTGCGATTAGCCAATCAGCAGAATATTGTGCCCTTGGGAATATTCCAAAGTGTACCAGTGGATATTGATGGAGTCAGTACCCTAGCAGATTTTGAATTCATTGAAATAATTGATGATAGAAACCCCTATCCAACCTTGCTAGGAATTGAATGGGAAATAGACAATGATGCAGTAATCAACCTTAAGACTAGACAGATGACTTTCGAAGGAAAAGGCCTGAGATTCATAGTACCATTGGACCCTTCTCAAGGAGAAAGGTATACAGAGCCAGTCAGAGATGAAGATCAGGATGTCTTAGATCATATTTACAACATCACAGCTAAATAAGAAGACTATGTTAACCCTACTACTAAAGGTATAATGGATTGGCAGTGTGACAATTCTTGCATGACTGATTCAGATGATGGCCTAGAGAACTGGCAGAGTAGACTGTATGAGCTACATGGACATCGATGGCAAGAATTACCAAGTCTCTCAGATGGCTTAGCTCACAGACAAGAGCCTTACTTACTTTTGATGGCTTGATAGACCCAGAAGATTTTATTGTGCAATTCTCAAAGCAGGTACCAGATTCATAGAGAATGGAAACTCTAGATTCAGTCTTCAGAGCCACAGCTACCAGATGGTGGAATTGTCATAAGAAGTATATTCATAGTTGGGAAGCTTGTCAAAAGTTTCTTCGCCTGATATTCACAAATCAACCTCAGGAGGTGTGAAGCAGATTTCATGGTAAGACTAGCCCTCAGGAACATTTGGAGCAATGTTATGAAGCATGGAAGCATGTACCTTCTGAAGAATGGGTACATAGGTTTGTACACACGCTGGAACCTGTAGCAAAGAATTGGTATGCAGAGGTGGAGCTTCGCCATGGTACTGTAAGTTGGGATAGTCTTGTTGATAGTTTTGTGCTTACATTTTCTATTAATGAGGTTTACCCTGCTTTGGACGTAGCCGTTAGGCTGATCAATACTAAGGTGTTTGATGATAAAGAAATAGCCGAGTACCAACCTGATTGGAAGGAACAAGAAGCTAATGTAGTAGAATGTTATAACCTCGCCATTGATGAATATGATGACCCTTGTAACATCAATATTCCTGAGTCAGAAGGACACTGCAAAGTACATGGACCAGCAGTCGAGTCACCTGAAGTAACTCAGCCCCTAAAGACAATTAAAGTAAATATTGGATCAGAAGAAATGCATAAGTACGCTACCATTGGAGATTATTGGGACGAGGAAATGGTAAGCAAAGTGACTGAACTTCTCCATGAGTATCAGGACTTATTTCTGACAAAGTTCTCAAAAATGAGAGGTATCCTTGGTGATATAGGAGTAATAAAAATCCCTTTGAAAGCTGATGCGAAGCCTGAGAAGCAGCGCCCGTATAGGCTAAACCCTAAGTATAAAGAAAAAGTCCGGATAAAGCTAGATAAGATGCTTGCTGCAGGAATGATTGAGCTTGTCGAAGAAATTCTGTTGTGGTGAAGGTTTGGATTGTGTTGAAGACCCTTATTGTGTTGCAGCCAAAGTTACTGGTTGTGCCGAAGAGGAAAGGTGTGTCAGAGCCTAAAATGTGACCGTTGGGGAAAAACAGATTTGGCGGCACTGGTACGTTAACTGCATTAACTACCTGTAATGATGAGATTTTGGGGAATCTAGCGCCTTTTGGACAAGATCTCTGTCAGATTTGGTGTCTTCAATGCACAGTTATGGTAGAGATGGTCGTTGGATTCTATAAGAAGACACCCAGGCCTGCGAATGTCGCATTACACATTTTCTTGAGTTTTATAGTTTAGTCCATGTCAGTTGATCACGAAGTTCAGGAATTGTTGAGAGAATTTGAACAGAGGGGTCTGCAGAACCTTATGAGCAACCCACTTGCCTCTGCACCCCGCAAAGAGACCCCACCAGCGCCGAATCAACCAATGTAGACGCGATCAACCAGGAATAAGTTTAAGCCAGAAGTTCGCTCTAAGCGAAACGAAGACAGACACAAACCAGCAGGAAAGACACAGGAGGACCTCGAGATGAATCCTTCTGGTTCAACAAATCTCCCACCTGAAGGATCGTAGCATCCACCATATCTTCCGCCTGTTCAACCAGGACTTCAGCCACCTCGGTGGATAGCCAAGTTCACACTCCGCACCCCTTCACTGCCATAGGGTGTGCAGTTGTTCGGGACAATGACGGGAAAAATAGGCCGGATTAAGTATGCAGACCACGATACGAATTATCGTGGGAATTTTCCACAATTCACACCTGGAACATACTTGTACTCTGTCCACTATCCGGAGACTGGAGTGACACTGCTAGAAGTGAAACAGTGGGCTGCTGGCTTGGAGAAAGCAGGCTTGCTGAAAATGCTGAATGTCCCCCACTTTGGTCACAGCACACAGGTTACCGTGGTGGTCAAGCAGCTATTGGAATTGGTGCATGATGGGCACCTATGGATAGGAGACCAGAGAATCCCTATTAATGGAGAGCTGGTTCATAGGATCACAGGCTTGCCGAAGGAAGGGCCTAATCCTGGGATTGAATTCGTTGGGAAGCATGAAGACACGAAGCTGGCATAGCATATAAAGGAACGCTTCGGGTTAACAAAAGGAAAGTGAGGGTATCAAACCTCGACAATTCAGTACTAGAATATTCGCTTCCCCATAGAGCTCTTAGCATGCAAGCTAATGCGGAAGTGTAGACCGAATGAAGTACCTGCCCCAATTGTCAGTATTGCTGCAAACTGTGTCGAAGGCTACAGTTACAAATGGGTAGAGTACATTGCCAAGGAATTTCTCGAAGATGTCTGAGATGCGCAGGAGAAAGGTATACCTGTTTGTGCCATAAATTGTTTCCAGGCCACAAAGAAACAAGCCAACACAATCTCAAATATTCAATCAAACAAAACTAGGGTTTAGGGTTTTTAAAAGGTTTTCTTGGTTGTAAAGTTTGGTGACTGAAGGGAATACATTCATAAGCCAAGCAGTAACTAAATCATAAATAAATAAGAACAGAGATGCATAATATAATAACCATGCACCAACAGAATATAACCTTGAAGTTCATTCACAACTGACAAGCATTACAAGCATAGAAACCATAAACCAGCAATGAATTTATCAATCATGTAGCTAAACAAGCTAAAAATGAAGCCAAAACATAGACTGAAGGGTAATATGGATCATATATTTCATAATTTTGTTCATCAAATACACATGAGAGTTTAAGTACTTAGCTCATAAACAAGTCAAATACCTCCTTAAGCCAGCCAAAAATCGAACCCCTTGTTCTCTTTCTCCTCTTCCTAAATACTGTTTTTCAAAAATTCAGTTAGGGTTTAAACCCTAACTGTTTTTAGCCTACTCATCGATGGGATAATGTCAAAATTACAATTTACAAATTAAAGTATTTCTCAAAAAACATAACAAGTAACTTCCTAACTAACAATACTCAAAGGTATTTAGCAGCTTCCGCTAATAAGGCAATTCCATCCAAAGCTTGGGCCTTCTTCCTAGCTCTCTTCTGCTCAGCTTCCATATATGTTAACCTTCTTGTAAGTTCTTCATTCTGCTGCTGTAAGCCTCTGACAGTCTGATTTAATTCTGCACATTGTAAATCTGTGTTTCTTTTCCTTTTTAGGGATTCCTTGGAGACCGCAGTGAGCTCTTGGTAATGATCATTTACTTCTTGTAAGTCCTCCCTGAGTCTTCTATTAGCTAGGATTAAACCATCATTTGTTTCTTGCATGTAGTCCATTTGATGCTTATACTGTTTGATGGTTCTTTGCAAATTCTCGTTTTCTGAGTCAAAAGCTTTGCCTGTTGTTGTATTCTATAGATCACTAGGCAGCCATGGGATATTGAGCTTTCTGAAGATGTCCTCATCCTTAGGAAAAAACTCTGTAGAAACACCATAAACACTAGGATTTTCTTGATTGTCTGTTCCATCAGGTGCATTTTCATCCATTAGCAACTTATTTTCTGAATAAGAGGCATCCATTTCTTCTTTTTGTTGTTCCTTCAGCATTTCGTCTCTTAATTCCAGAAACACAACTGATAGTTTAGTTTGGGTGAGGCTGGACTCTTCTACTGTCTTCAATGGTTTCTTTCCTTTACTTTTACCTTTGCTAGATTCTAAGTTTTCATCTGAAGAAGAAATATCGATCATAGTCACCTCTGTTGTGTTTAACTTAGGATGTAGAAGCTTTTTCATGTTTAGCCTCAATTTGTTTTTTGATCTGGTTTTAGGTCTACAACCTGGGGCAAGGTCTCTCACCATCTTCAAAGTTTTTCCTTGATGCATAACTGTGGCTAACTCCGTAGCTTTAACCTTGATCTTCTTTTTCTTTGGCCTTTCTGTTTTATCCTCTTGACTGTAGCATTCCTTGTGTGTGTCAACCTTAGACCTAGCACTGACAGTCACCTCATCTCCTTCCAATAAATATCCTTCATATTCAGATAAAATAGTAATTGGGCTTCTTGGTTGGACCTTAGCATCTTCTTCCTTTACTGCAACCTTCTCTATGACAACAATTTGTTCATCTATAAGTGCCTCTACTGGTGCTTTAATTTGCACAGGCTGAGTTTCCTTTTCAATAATCAACAAACCTTTTCCCTTACTGTCGATTGAAGGCTGCTGAGATTCAATATTTTCCTTTGAAGGCTCTGTCACTTCCTCACTTTTGGCACATTTTTTATCTTCAGACTTGAATTTTTGCCCTAATTTTCTAATTAGGGTTTGTCCCTTGTCCACATGCTTTTTGGTATGTTGTTCTTCCTGCTTGACTTGGAACCTAGACAAAAAGAGAAAATAGTCCCATGTCTTTCCTTCTGTTTGCAGAGCAGTGCTGATAATGAGCTTGATCAATCCATGATGGAAAATGGACTGTCCAGTGTGATCATGATGCTCTTTAATCCTGCTTGACATTCTGCAAACTCTTCAACAAGAAGAAGGGGAGACTCATCCTTGATTCACCAGCCAGGTGCTGTAAGAACCTGAAATGATACTTGAATACAAAAGCATACCTCCCTTCACAGGTAATATAGCTTTGTAGGACTTTGATGGGCTCCACCCATTCAGCTCTGAAATTTTGGATAAGCACTCCTTTGCTCCAGTCTGGAATAATGCCAGGTAAAATATACCTTTGGGCATTGAAGGTGAAAGGCACCTTTTTGAACCACAACTCTCCTTCATTTCTGAATCCTATTGCTTCAACCACCAACTCCACAGTCAACTTAAACTTCAGAGTATCAAATGATACCATGTCTTGGTTATAACATTTAGAAAATTTATGAGAGACCTCAGTGTTATAGCCATCAATCTTCTTAAATAAATCCAACCATCCATCATTTTCAAAAAGCTCTGCACAATCATGAGAAAATTTCACTGTTATCCTATCAGCCCACAATGCATATTTGAATCTTCTTAAATAAATCCAACCATCCAACATTTTCAAAAAGCATTTTTTCACCTCTGTGCCATACACTAATTGGAAAGGAGAAGTTCCAATTGCTTGTTTGACTGTTATCCTATCAGCCCACAACGCATATTTCAGCATAGAATCCCATGATCTCTTATTATGCTTAAGCAACTTTTTGATACTATAAATGATTCATTTATTCGAGGATTCAGCCAAACCATTACCCTGGGGATAATAAGGAGTTGAATGCTTCAGCAAGATACCATTCCTTTCACAAAATGCTTCCATTTCTTTAGACTTGAAAGCCTTTCCATTATCTGTTACTATTTTCTGAGGGTAACCAAACCTACTAAGGATATTTTCTTCAATGAATTCCATGATTACTTTGTTTGTGGCATTCCTAGTAGGGATGGCTTCCACCCATTTGGTAAAGAAGTCTGTTGCAGTTAGAATCCACCTGTGTTGTCCTGAGGAAGATAAATTTATCTCCCCTATAAAATACAGACCCCATTGCTGGAAATGAGCACTTACTGCAATAGGTTTTAGGGGCAATGATAGCAATTTTTTTTTCCAACAAACTTCTGACAAGGTATACAGGCTCTTACCTGCTGATATACATCTCTAAACAAAGAGGGCCAATAGTACCCAACTCTTAAAATCTTGTATGTTGTTGTCTTCCAGTACTTGTGACCTCCACAAGCACCTTCATGAGATTCAAAAATTACTCCTTCAATTTTAGATTTATCTAAACATCTGAGTAGAATTCCACCTGGGTCCTTCCAAAATAACTGCTCTTCTACTAGACAATACTTAGTAGCTTTAATTTTTAAAGATATAGCAGCTTTTCTATCTAAATGTTAAGGACATTGCAAAAACAACAGGAAATACACAATGTCTGCATACCATGTGGGTGCTGAATAATAGTCCATAATCTTCTCTTTTTCCACATTTGCTTGATCTTCTTCCGTAGCTAACTCTTTAGCCATCACATGTAATCCCAGAGCTTGACAATTTGATTCAGCCAACAACTTGGCTAAACCTTGTCCCTTGACTAGTTTGGTAGGTCTGATATCTACATCATACTCCATGATTTTAGCAATCCACTTGCCTCTTTTCCCTTCACTATCAGGATGTGTTAAAACATCTTTTACAGCAGCATTAGGCACAAATGAAATAACTTTAGAATGTAGAACATAGATTCTGAAAAAATTTAAAGCTTTAACCAAAGCATAGCCCTGTTTTTCTAAGATACTATATTTTAGTTCAGAATCCCTGAGAGTTTTGCTGAAGAATGCAATAGGCTGCTCTAATCCTTCCTTATTCTTCTGCAACAAAACAACTGCCATTGTATCTTTTGATGCAAATGAGAATGTATAAAATTATCTGGTAAAATATGGGCTTACCAATACAGGAGCTTCAGTAAGAGCCATTTTGATCTTCTCAAATGCATTCTTTGCCTTAGTGGTCCACCTGACCTCCTGATCCTTTTTCAGCATGACTGTGATTTGTTTAATAGTTTCAGCAAAGTTCGGTATAAACCAACGCAGAAAGTTGATTTTACCAATGAATGATTGGACATCCTTTTTAATCCTTGGTAAACTTATTTTCAATATAGCTTTTACCCTTTCAGGAAATCCTTATACCATCAGCAGACAATAAATGACCAGGCAATTTACCTTCCTATACAACAAAGTGTGACTTCTTTGGATTCAAGGACAAGCCAAATTTTCTACATTTCAAGAAAGTCTGCTTCAAATGCTTCAAATGTTCATCATCTGACTGTGAGAAAACAATAATATCATCCAAGTAGATTACCACAAACTTGTCCTTTTCTCCGACAAAAGCAATATCCATAGCCCTCTGGAAG
Source organism: Pseudotsuga menziesii (assembly GCA_001517045.1). Lineage (NCBI taxonomy): Eukaryota > Viridiplantae > Streptophyta > Pinopsida > Pinales > Pinaceae > Pseudotsuga > Pseudotsuga menziesii. The sequence continues at coordinate 30,849 of LPNX010518054.1, forward strand.
GTGGCTCCAGCATTCATTAAACCAAAAGGCATCTTGTCATACATGAAAGTTCCCCAAGTAGTAGTGAAAGTTGTCTTCTCCTTATCATCAGGATGCATAGAGATCTGATTGTACCCTGAGAAACCATCAACCATTGAGATCCTTTGTGCCCCAACCACTTTCTGCAACAACCACTTTCTGCAATATTTGCTCAATTTTAGGCAGAGGATAATTGTCCTTTAGTGAAGATCTGTTTAGATTTCTAAAGTCAACACACAACCTGATTTCTCCATTCTTTTTCCTAACAGGGACTAGATTAGCCACCCATGAAGAGTACCTGAGAGGCACTATGATCTTGGCATCTTGTTAACACCCAAAAATGGTTAACTACCTCATCTACCTCACTACATGGCTCATTTGTCCATTTGCCTACCATATTTCCCTGAAAATCCCACAAAAAGCCTCCAAAAGGCCTAAAATGCCTCTAAAAGGCCATAAAATCATCTAAAAAGCCTCCAAAAGGCTTAAAATGCCTCCAAAAGGTCAAAAAACCCCTTTTTCCTCCAAAAATAGCCAAAATTCCTCCAAAAATAGCAAAAATCCCCAAAAGGGAAGAAAAGGAATAAAAATAATGAGGAAAAAGGAGGAAAACCCTAAAACAACAAAAACCCTAAACAAGCTGCCCTAAACCACATGGTTTCCAAAAACCATGGGCAAGCACTTCACCACTAAAAAACTATAAATAAGTGGTGAAGCCCCCTCATTTCACATCCACAGTCATAGCACCCTTACTCTGCCAAAACGTCTCGTGAAACCCTAGCTTACCATCAAGCTATTTTCACTGCTGAGAACCCACTTTTGGCCTATTTTCCACCATCGGAGAAGGAGAAGGACCAGTTCGGAGCTCGGAGCCACCGACATCGGACCAGCGCAACGGACTCCACCAACCTCTTCATCAGAGGTAACCCAAATACAAATACTTTTTATACATCTTGTCATTTTTACTTTCTGTCATTTACTTTTACTGTTTTAGTTTAGTTTGCTTTTTATTCATATCAATCGAACTGCTACTAAGGAATCCAGATTCCTTAGTAGGTGCTCATTAGCACAAGCTAGGGTGAAAACCCTAGCTACAGTTTTGGCGACTCCGCTGTTTGTTTTCTTGTTAGTTTTTCTTTTTATACTGCATTTTCAGTTTACTGTTTTCGGCCGCCGGCAACCGCGCCGTTTTCTTCCGTAGCCGCGACCCGATCGCACATTTCAGGCCTTAAGCCGCGACCAGCCCGCCGTTGTCAGTCCCTTTTTCCTGCATCCCGATCGCGCTTTTTCAACCCACAGTCGCGATCCGACCGCACCTGTTCACTACACAGGCGCGCTCTGATCGCCGCTGTTCCCCCCAAAACCGCGGCCTCGACCGCAGCTGTTCGCCCCGAACCCGCGGCCTCGACCGCGCCTGTTCGCCCAGAACCCGCGGTTTCGACCGCCGCTGCCTTTTAGCAACCCGCGATCAGCGCCCAGTTTTTGCCCTTTTTACCACGCAGAAACCTAGCTGATTTACCTTTGTTTTTCCTGCACTTGCACAGCCACCTGTTCCATTTGCAGCCCTGCAGCC